>CAWUFW010000950.1:2860000-3359350 GCA_963921515.1 Calotriton arnoldi | reverse complement strand
TTTAAATCTGTTTTTATTGATTTTTGATTTACATATTTATGAAAGGCAACATACGTTTGGATATTCATCTATACATATGACCATCTGCTAATAATTCGGTGTACATTTCTTTTTGCGTGGATGTTGAGCATACCATGAATACCTATGACGTAGTTTGTACAGGAGCAAGCCTGACCTTGGCGTTTGATCCATATTACAAAGTGCAGAGGTTACAGTTCAATAATAGCGTGTTTTCATCATTACGTTGTACAGAGTACTTCCAGTTCATACATCATGGGCTTCTGAACAGATGTTATAATTGAGAACAAAGAAAAGCCAACAACAACAGCATTGACCGGAATATGTGTAGTTATCTCTCCCATTGCCCCCCACACCCATCATCCCAATGTTTACTACCAACCTGGTCGTTGCCCCTACTCACTAGCAGCGACTACATCTACGCTGGGTGTCAATCAGCTTATATGTATTCATGGAATATTACGGCAGTTCACTGACGGTGTGCACGTCTCTCACTGCTTGCTTGCATCCCTCTCGCTCGGGCTGCCTTCCAGGGCCGTCCTCCTCCGTTTGCTGTAAGGCGCGGAGTAGTCCCTCCCATAGGGCTGCTATGGGCTCTTTCCGTAGCCCCAGTGTTTCCTCCCTCAGGATGGCGATTCCCTCTGCTTTGGCCCATGCTAAGAACGAGCATCGCCACGCCCGTGCATGTGGTGGGTCTTGCGCTTTCCACCGCTTAGTTAAAAGCCGCTTGGCGACCACCAGCCCCAGATCTAGAAACCGGGATGTTAATTTTGTGGCGGGGGTCCTTCTTAAATGGTGCAATAGGTATACAGTCCATTCAAAGGGTATATCGCGGCCCGTGAATACATGTAATAGCCCGCTAATTGTGTGCCAATATGTGCATAGTCTGGGACAACTCCACAACATGTGTATCAACTCAGCCCCTGGTGCAGCGCATCTGGGACATGCTGCATCTGTGCGATGAAAATACCTGTTAATCATCTCAGGCATAAGATATGCTCTATGGACAATAAATAATTGTATTTGTCGGAATCTTATATTTCTAGGTATACGCACTGGGTTTTTAAGTATCTTTTCCCACTCCTTATCGGCCAATTGTCGCCCAAAGTCCAGCTCCCATTTGCGGCGGAGTGGATCTAGGCTTACCGCTACATGTGTTCAGAGTGACGCCGCAAACCAGCAAACCAGGTGCCTGCCTCGCCCCATAACGTGGAGGTACTGTATGGTAAGGTGTTGACTCGGTTCTGTGGTTATGTCCCCCCATCTGGCAGTCAGTGTCACTACTAGTGAGCGGTGTGTTAGGAATTGCCCCGGCGGAAGTCCCTCGTCCTCCACCAAGGACTCATATGGTATAAGTGTACCATCTCGGTACAGATCTCCTAGGGTCTGTATGTTGGCTTCCCGCCATTCCATGAGTGAAACAGGTGTGAGTGCCCCGGGTCCAGTAGGGGATGCCTCCAACGGTATTGCTGGCGAGTAAGGGACAATAGCTCTAGTGAGATACAGACACCTGCGATAGCATTTGTATGCCACCGCTGGTAGCAGCGGCGCTGGTGGCGCGGCTTTGGTAGCTGGGTGAAAGATTATTTGCTCTAGTGAGTGCGGTGGTAGCGTGGTCACTGTATCTTCGCGGCCCCTATCCGCAAGCCAGCGGGCTATCCACTGCAGCTGGGCAGCCAAATAATAGTGTTCAAAACAAGGCGCGGCAAGGCCCCCCTGGTCAGTAGGCAAGTATAGTTTCGCTAGTGCCATTCTATGTCGGGCATCCCCCCAGAGAAAGTCCCTGAGCAGTTTAGTGAGTGTAGTGAAGAAGGCTGCAGGAACATAGAGAGGTAAATTAACGAAGTAATACAGGAGCCGGGGAAGGATCACCATCTTAGCCAGTGCTACCCTGCCAGTGACCGTCAGTGGAAGTGTGCTCCAGAAGCGTACCTGCGACTTGATTGCTGTTAAGGCCCTCCCCAGGTTTCTGTCAATCAGGTCTTTCGGTTGGCGGTATATCTGAATCCCCAGGTAGCGGAAGGTGCACTCCCTCCACTGTACCCATGTACCGTTCAGAGTGTATCCTGGGTCGCGGTTTCCTTCCCTGAATGCATAAATGCAGGATTTTCCAGCATTCACTCGGAGTCCCGAAATGGCGGCAAAGTCCTGCAGTGTATGTGCTAGCTGAGCTGGTATGTTTTCTATGTCCTTCACGTAGACCAATAGGTCATCCGCATATAGCGACATTTGGTGCACCGCGTCGCCCAGAGGTATTCCATCTCCCATTGTTGCACGTAGCGCCGCCGCTAGGGGCTCTATCGCCAGTGCGAACAGTAAGGGTGACAGAGGGCACCCCTGCCTAGTACCTCTGCGCACCGGTATGGCATCAGAGATGTATGGCCCTAACCGCACCCGGACTGTGGGATTTTTGTATAGTAAGTCGACCATTTGAAGGAAACCTGGGCCCAGTTCGTATCGCATCAACACTGCCGACAGGTAGGCCCATTCTAAGCAATCAAATGCTTTTTCCAGGTCTAGCATGAGCCATCCTGCTCTGGGCCACTTCTGTACGCCGTCCGTCGTCACCCTGAAAAACCTTCGCAAGTTCAGTGACGTGTTCCGCTTGGGTACAAATCCATTTTGGTCGGTGTGGACCAATTCGGGGACTGCTAGCGCCAATCTTTCCGCTAGTACTTTAGCAAGTATCTTATAGTCTGTGTTGAGTAACGCTAAGGGTCTATATGAACCTAGGGCCATGGGGTCCCTATCTGGCTTTAGCAGGGACACCAGGTATGCTTCACGCATCGAGGGGGGTAATGTGCGCTCCTCCAGTGCTGTTGTATATAGTGTATGAAGGTGCTGCACCAAAGACTCACGATAAGCCTTGTAGTATTAGGCAGACAGACCATCCGGCCCAGGCGTTTTCCCAGACGCCATGACCCAATCGCCTCTCCAATCTCCTCCAAAGTGAGGGGGCTATTAAGTGCCTCCTGATGCATTTCTGAGGCTATGGGTAGTCGGACAGATTCTAAGAATCTCTCCAGGTCATGACCAGAGCAGCGTCCCCTAGATTGGTACAGTTGTGCGTAGTGGTCTGTCATTACCTTATGTATCTCGCGCTGCGTGTACACTAGGGTCCCCTCCGATATGCATATGGCCCCAATCGGGGCGTGATTACTCTCTTGCTTTAGTAGCCAGGCAAGTAGGTGGCCTGCCCTATCAGCCGTGGCGTGTGTGCGGGCTGTGTGAGCTGTGTAGTTGTGACACCGCAATCGCTCCAGGAGCTCCGCATGTTGGGCGCGGAGTTTCTCCAGAAGGCCCGAGTGCCTGCCTTTCCCTTCTCCTTCACGTTCATATTGTAACAGATGGGATTCTAAGTGTGTAAGTGAGATTGATAGCTGCTTACGTATGTTCCATGTGGCCCCTAGACAGTGTCCCCTGATCGCTATTTTGAGAGCGTCCCATTCCACTAGTGCATTACTTGCTGTACCTTCGTTAAGGTCAAAATATGTGAGGATAGCCGTCCCTAGTGACGAACGGAATTCGGGGTCTTCTAGTGCGGCCGTTTGGAGATGCCATGTGGGTATGGGGGGACGATCAGCCTCCTAGCTGAATTGGATCCACAGAGGATTATGATCGGAGTGTGTCCGCCCTAGGTATTCCGATTTCGGGACTAGTGGAAGCAGGGATTGGGAACCCACTACCCTATCTAGTCGTACATGTAGGTCATGCACTACAGAGTAGTAGGTGTAGTAGATACACTCGTTAGGGTTAAGGACACGCCACATATCTAACAATGCCCAGTGTGAGAGCCAGTCTGTGAGCGCCTGCGCATTTGACACAGCAGATGTCCTGTGAAGAGGGGGGAACGATCTGTCTATGTGCACATTAAGCACCGAATTAAAATCCCCACCCAGTAACCAGGGGAGCCCAGCGTAAGGGGTCAAAACTAATGATAACTGCGTTAGGAATGATGGCTGGTCTACATTTGGAGCGTATATCGATCCTAACAGTATTGTTTGACCATTAAGTGTCCCACGCACTAAGGTGTACCTGCCTTCGTGGTCTGTTACCACATCTGCACAGACAAACGGGATGCCCGCCCTCACCCAGATTAACGTGCCCCTCGCATGTGCTGAGTATACAGTGCCGTATATCTGCCCTCTCCAATGCCTGCGCAATCTGTCTAGTTCCGTCTGTGTCATGTGTGTTTCTTGCAATAGGGCAATACCGACCGAGTGTCTCTGGAGGTAAGCGAATATGGAATAGCGCTGCGTGGGTGTGTGCATGCCGCGTATATTCCATGTTATTATGTTAGCTTGTGTCATTGCTAGAGTATGTGGTCATCTGAGGCGTCGGGAGTGGGATGCGTCCTGATGTGTGTGGGTCATGGGTAGGCAGAGGTGTATCGGTCTGCTGCAACAAAAACAGTAAATCAACTTTGAACGTCATAACAGCTGGGGCGAACTCTGCGGAGATGTCCGTCCAAACGTCTGTAACAACTTATAAGTATAAACTAGTTCAGTATATTGCTTGGTGGGGTCGCGCGTACAAGCAGTGCTCTGCCGTGACTATCCCCCATTCATGTGCAGGAGGTGTGCCATCCAGGTAATCACTTAAGTCAGCGTGCAGAACCAGAGTGGGCTAAGGTTGAGTGTCGCCTTGTATTTGCCTAGTCTCTGCAGTAATATGCGCGAGGCGGTCAGTCTTGGACCTAGTAGTCTCTTAGCTGTCGCATAATGGATCGTGAGTGGTTGCTAACCTACCAGTACCTCCCCTCATCTCTAGCGCGCTCTAAAACACATAAATTAACAAACAAAGCTCTACTTGCGTGAGCTGCCTGTGACAGAGTTCAACACGACAGTGTTCTATCCTATGATACCATCAGCAGTCTGTGGGGTCACCACTGGTAAGCGGAGGTCGTCAGATACTTCGGTTGATGGAGACGATGAGCCACTAGCCACTGCCGAGTCGCGTATGTAGGTTTCCAAGCGTTCTCTGCTGTGTGTGGTTCCGAGAGTTGCAACTGTCTCCAGTACATCCTGCCGCTCCATTCTACTTTTCTCCGGACTCGGGGCTGCTGTCCCTGGTTTTGCGTTTCGCAGTGCCCCGCGTCTTCCGCGCCGTCGAGTTCTCCTGCCTGCTGAATTGTCACCATCCGGGCCCGGGGGTCGCGTTCCTGTCCACAACCCTGACTCCTCCAGCCAGTCACATGCCTCCGCAGGGGAATCAAAGAAGCGGGTTCCCCCTTTCGTTACCACCCTCAGCCTGGCGGGGAATAGCAGGGAGAAGGGCAGTTCCAGTTCTCTGAGTTGGCGCTTCACCGCCGTATAGTTGCTTCTGCGACGCTGCATGAGGGCAGTGTAGTCTGGGAATAACATAACTTGACTGCCGCTCACTTTGAGGCCTTCTAGTTTTCGGGTTTCGCGTAACACTGCATCTCTGTCTCTATAGTTGAGAAGCTTAAAAAGGAACGGGCGTGGCCTGGCTCCTGGTTGGGGCCTCTGCGCCGGCACACAATGCGCCCTCTCCACTGCAAATTGTGGCGACAGTGTTCCCTGGGGCAGTAGATCTCGTAGCCAGTGTTCAACATATTGCTCTGGATTCCTTCCTTCTTCCCCCTCCGGTAAGCCCACCACGCGAATGTTATTGCGTCGGGAGCGTCCCTCCACGTCTTCTACTTTATCTTCCAGGGCATGCATGCGATCCATCATGTCTTGCAGCGCAGCAGCGTGGCTTTGGGTGACAGGCTGAAGTTCCTTGAGTGTCTGGCCATGGATGGTGACTTTCTCGGCCAGTTTACGGTGGTCTGCATGCAGGAGCGTGAAGTCCGAGGTGACTTTATCGATCCGAGTTTCCAGAGAGGTTCTGGTATTTTCTAGTGCTGCACCGATTTTCTCCACTGCTGCAAGCACCGAATCCATTTTGGCCGCCAGGGCCGTGGACATTGGCTCCATCTCCCCCTCGTCTCTTATGCGTGAGGGGTCCGAACTTCCCGTACGTAGCGGTCCTTGCTGTATCTTGGCACGCATACGGCCCATCACAAGTTGCTGCGCCACTGGCATTCGCAGTCAGCCTTTAGTGGGGCTGGTCTCGTCTAAGGTAGGGCCACAATGCGAAATCTGGAGGGTCGCCCGTCTCACCCGCAGGTGTGGGTTACTTGAGCCGTGTGTCCAAGTCTGTGTGTTAGAGGCGGCTGCACCATGTGTGGCGTCTCGTTCTCGAAAACAGGGGCCTGTGGCCTGTAGACCCTATGTGCAGACCCTACGTCAGCAGCTCTCCAGCAGTGTGGAGTATTTGGGCTCCCAGTGGGGTGGCGGCCGGCAGTGTCTCTCAGTATTAGGGCGTCTTCCTCTTCGTTAACGTCGCTCCTCAGCGGCAGGGCGCTCGTGTCTTTACCTCTATGGGTCGCAGCAACATCGCAAGGGATAGGCTTAGCGTGTTCTGCCCGCTCCCGTTGCCTCCGTCACCTCTTCCCGCAGACGCAGCGCGTCGGCCCTCCGGTCTTGGTATGCCAGTTTGCGCGGGTCCTGAGGGTCACTTCTGCACTATTATCCTTGTCGGTTTCGGGGCGTTTCCTCCCCCACAGCGTCACTCTCGAGGCGAGCCACCCCCAGAACTTCACCTTCACCTGTTGTCGCTCGGTTCGTTAGCCTGTTAACTGCTGAGTTCCTGCTTGCGACTTCAATGGCGTGTACACACTGTGTTCCTTCCCGGCTGGGGGGCGGCTGCCTCTGTCTGCCTCCCTGTCTGTTGTGTTGAGCTCAGACGCGGGTTGACGTACCTAGGTCTCGGTGACTATGGCTGGATCTGGTTATGTGGCTTTTATTTCCTCTCTCACTGCGGGCTCGGTGTAGCCCCTCCCGGGGGCCAACGCTGCTACGCCTGCTCTTGTTGCCGTATCTGCTACTATGCCAGATATCGCCCCCCTTGCGTGCTGACCGGGTCTCTAGTTGGATGTTGTATTCACCTTAGCATTAAATCGCCCACCAGGCGCCTCAGGGATGGGATCTCTGGTTACCTTTTGTTTCCTCGGTGATCCAGGGCCGCCATGAGGGGAACGAGGGGATCGCAGCCTACTGTTGGACAGTTACTCGCCTCCTCTGCTTGCAGGGCTGCGCCCAGGATCTGTCTCTCAGTGGGTAAACAACCTGGGGGGCCCCCCTCCACCGCAGTCAGCGTTTCTGGTGAGCGCTCCCCGAGGTTGGTGTATACGGGCGTCCTCCCTGCCTCAGTCGCTGTAAATCAGTCGCCCCTCCACTCTGATGTGCCGCCTCGTCAGTCAAAGGCCGCGGCTCCCACTCTGCGCCTCCTCCACGCGTCTGTCCTATGCGCTAGTTGCTCCTCTCACCTCAGTCATAGCAGCGATCTTGGTCTTCAAAATTGCATGTGCTGGAGCCGCTTAGCGCCGCTTTCTGTCCTGTCACCGCCAGCAATCTCGGACCTCCTGTGCCAGCCCGGAACCGCTGCTGAGGGATCCCTCGGTGATCCGGAGCCACGAGGGGTTTGCAGGCTGTTGTGTCGCAGTTACCCGCCTCCTCCTCCGCTAGCAGGGCCGCAACGAGGGTCCGCTTCTCTGGGGGTCAGACAACTCGGGGGTTCGATGAGCACCTCTCCAGGTCCAGCTCGTATGCCCGCCCTCACCGCCGCAGTCGCTTAGGGCCCAGCAGGGATTCAGCCGTCTCTCTACTCCAGCGGGCCGCTACGGTCTCGGCGTGGGTGGCCACCTCCCAAGCTGCGCCCCCTCCGCGTGCCCGCTCTGTGCATTGGCCACTCTCCTCACCTCGGCTGTAGCTCTGGCAGCAGTCAGCGGGATGGCGCTTGCTGGGCCTGTCCCGCGCCACCCTCCAGGCCGTCACCGCCAGACATACTGAGCCTCGGAGCTGCTACCAGGGGATCGCGGCCCTCCGTGGACCGGCCGCTCGCTTCATTCGTCAGTTGGGTTGCATCGGAGGTCCGCTTCACCGGAGGTCCGACGATTCAGGCAGCTTTCACCACATCAGCGGCTGTGTCCGGTAAGCGCTGTGGGAGGTTTTCATTTGTGTCCGATACTGGTTGCTGCCTCCCGCTGCGCGCTATCTCCACGCGTCTTCACTGTGTGTAGGCCACACTTTTCCCCACAGCCAAGGCTGCGGTCCTAGCCCGCGAAATGGCGCTCGGCAGGGCCATCTGGCTTCAGTGGCCCTTCACCTCACCGGATCTGCATATTTCCAGCGCGGATGGCACGGTTTCAGGATGATCGTGGCAGATAATTAGGGGATGTCGGCCGGAGCGTTAGGAAGTCGCGTCCGCCATGTTGACTGGTTAGCCACGCCCCCAGGTATAAGACGTCTTGGGAGAAGGATTAGTGATTAGGCTACTTTGTATGAGTCTGTGGAAAGATACATTCAAAGTACGCCTCTTTCTGCACCTCTGTTGCTTCTTTCTGCACTTCTGTTGCTTCTTTCTGAACCTTTCTTCCTCTTTCTGCACTTCTCTTGCCTCTTTCTGCATTTCTCTTGCTTCTTTCTGCACTTTTCTTCCTCTTTCTGCACCTCTCTTGCCTCTTTCTGCACTTCTCTTGCTTCTTTTTTTCCTCTTTCTGCACATGTCCTACCTATGTAGGCATAGTTAGAAATAAGCATTCAAAAAACCTTAGAAATTCACAGAAATAAACTCAGGTTTCAGGGACATTATAGTTAGAAATTAGCATTTAAAAAACATTAGAAATTCACTGAAAAAAACACAGGTTTCAGGGACGTTACAGTTAGAAATTAGTATTTAAAAAACCTTAGAAATTCACTGATAAAAACAGAGGTTTCAGGGATGTTCTAGTTAGTAATTAGCATTTAAAAAAACCATAGAAATTCAGCCGTTATAGTTAGCTGAGCTAACTATAACTCGCGCCCCCGCAATGCACTGCTGATGACGTCACATATTATATCACTCATGACATGGTCAGTGACATCACTGATGATATCACTGATGACATCTCAAATGAGATCACTGATGACATCACTGATGACATCATCCACTTAATATCTGATGCACCTCCTCGCACCCTAATAGAACCTTTCATACACCCACTCTAAAATACAGACTACCATTCTTGAAACCATAGACACACCAATACCAGATAGTACATACCCACTCACTGATTCATAGGTCTACACACACATTCACGCACTCACCCATACAGTACCTCATACACTCATCAATACAGCCACTGATATATGCACTCATACACCCATACAGACACTCACACACCACCACTCACCCATAGAGTTACTCACACACCTAGTCAGTAACCCAAAGTCAATCACACTGACATTTACTCACCTATACAGTTATACACACACCACCTCACTTATTCATACAGATACTAACACATACTTACTCTCTTATACAATCACTGACACAAGCACACACTCATCAATACAGCCACTCTCACAATCACTCACTCTCACATACAGTCACTTATATACACCAACCCTCACATATACTGCCTTTCACATATGTAGTTACTCACACATATTACCTCTTGCAGCAATCAAATATAAGACAAACACTCTTAACTCTACTTTATCCCCTCTTACACACAACATACACTCTACTCACAAACACATCACCCCCTTTACCTTACAACTTCCATTCACAAACAATGCTATACAAACAAATCCATCTCATAAAACAAATACATCAGTACCTTGTTTCACTACTCCTCAAAAACAAAACATAACACGCACACCAGCTCAACAAAATCTCTCACCTGCAACAACTCATAATACTTTCCATCACAAACTACAAACATACACACACCTTTCAGACTACACAAACCAACAAACTCCAATGCAAAGCTTTCTCTCTTCCCCCACACCTAACACATATACAGCAACACACAACTCTCTTTTAACCGCCTCTCATCCATTAGACAATTTAGAACCTTACTACATGACCCACATGCTGCACCACCACTCCTAACTCATACACCTTCTGCCCTAAACAGACGCAAACAAAATAAGCAACATGCCACACCTCAACTTCGCTTCTCCATGTCTACTGCACAACAAGGTTACACTACAAAAACAACACAGCTCACCAACTCACTCTCAACCACCGTCTCTACCACCTACACCCATCAAAATGCCTTCTTAGCCTGCTGGACGAGGAACACGATACAGAACCACTACACGATTGCTAACCTCATACAGCTAACACCAACACTAAGGACACACCTGCTACAAACCCACAAAATACTGCTCACTATTCTACACAACAAAGTCACATTATCACCAAAGCACGTTCTCTAAACTGCCTACTAATAAATGCTCAATCGATCTCTAAAATGAAACATCACATCTACGACCTTCTCACTGACGCAAAACCTGACATACTATTCATAACTGAATCATGGTTGGGAGATGATATGGCTCCAGTCCTATATGAAGCCATTCCCCTGGGCTATCAAACTATCACCTAAAATCGTATAAGCAAAAGAGGAGGTAGCCTAGCTGTTGTATTCAGACAAATATTACATATCACTAAAGCTGACAACGTCTCCATAAAAGATTGTGAGGCCCTTTTCACCAGATGCAATCCTACACCATCTTCCTCCTGTAACTTCCTGCTCCTTTACAGACCTCCACCTAGCAATGCAACATTCCCAAACACACCTAGACACTGTTTCAAACCTGATAACACTACACTCCAACAAATTCATTCTGGGTGACCTCAACATCTGGTTTGACAAACCCAAAATGCCCCATCCGAAAACAATCATCACTGGCCTAGACGCACTGAACCTGCATCAGATCGTCCACAAACCCACACACATCGCTGAACACATCCTAGATGTCATTTTTGCTAATACAGAACTAGTTACTTTTCAAACAATTACTCCAGTCACATGATCAGACCACCAATTGCTTGCTTTCCAACATAAAACAACACAAAGCAACACATCTAAAACCACCTTGCATGCATCCACCTATCAACTGTGGGACAAACTCAATTTGGGTCACTTAGAAACACAACTAACATCCTGTACAGATCTAGAAACAATAAATTCTGTTAAAAAACTATGAGTGGCTACAGGAAGCTTTTGATATCCTGATACCACAAAAAATGACACAGCAGAACAACAGAAAACAAGCACCTTGGAGAAATACAGAGATAAAAGAGATAAAACAACAAATTATAAAGCTGAATGTGTCTGGCTCAAAACAAACACCAATCAAGACAAACTTTGCCTACAGAAACTTAACAGATTATACAAGTCAGCTATCAAAAAAGCTAAGAAAAGGTACTATTCAGACAGAATTCAAAATGCTAAATGTGCAAATAAACAATTCTATAAAATTCTCAATGAATTTCGTAAATCAAATTGCCTACAAGGAACTCATCCCGTTACTCAAGATTTAACAGACAAACTGGCAAATCATTACACAGCAAAAGCAGACACGCTGGACCCATATTTAAAACAAAGACAAAGCACCAGCACCAACCTTTTTCCAAAACAACAATCCAAGAATACTTTAACCCAGCCGATCCGTTCCTTCCAACACATTTCACTCGATGAATTTATGGAACTGGTCAAAGCAAGGAGGCCTGCCGGCAGCCCTTCTGACCCATGTCCACCGCAAACCTTCAAGAGAATTCTTCTAACAACCTCCGCTGCCACACCAGTAAGAAGAATCATCAACAATTCCTTAAGTACCGGAATATTTCCATAAGAACTAAAAAAGTCATACATATGCCCATTACTGAAGAAAACAAACTTGGACCCGCTGAACCCGGACAACTACAGACCGATTACAAATGGACCTTTCCTGGGCAAACTGATAGAAAGAGCAGCATTCTCCCAGATGTCACAGTTCATTGACGATAATGTCATACTTTCAGACCTCCAAACGGGATTCGGTCCAGGAAGAGGCACAGAATCTGCCCTCGTGGCCATCTGGGATGACCTGAAGTACACAGTTGACCACAACGGGGTTGCTGCACTACTTCTCTTGGACCTCTCGGCTGCCTTTGACACGGTTGACCATACACTCTGATACGAAGACTTCACGAAGCCGGCATAGAGGGGACTGCTCTAGACTGGATCACATCCTACCTTCACAACAGAACTAATGCCATCCACACCCCCTCTTTCTCATCCAAACCGTACTTCACAAAAGCAGCGGTCCCTCAAGGCTCTATCATCTCGCTATGCTTTCCAACATCTACATGAATTCATTACTGGCACTGATCAATCAATTTCACCTCAGGTGCTCTAACTATGCAAATGACTTGCAAATACTCCTTCGACTGGAATGCCCCAAAGACATTGGAAACTCACCAATTTTCAGTTGTCTCAGAGCAGTGGGTTAATGGATGACATGGAGCCATCTCAAATTGAATGCTTCCAAAACGGAAATACTCACGTGTGGCGATTGGAAAAATTATGACCCACCCGCCTCCTGGCCTGATGATCTGGGAACAACGCCCTAAAGTATCAAAGGAAGTAAGAAACCTCGGAATGATCATTGACTCCAAGCTATCAATGAATGCCCAAGTGGACAAACTAGCAAGATCAAGCTTTGTTACTATAAAAACTCTACGACGAATCTTCCCCCATCTGGGATTTCCACACGAGGTCCAGTCTACCATCTCTCTTGTTCTGTCCAAACTCGATTACGCCAATAGCCTCTACCACGGATCACCTTTAACGACTATGAAAAGACTACAACGGATTCAGAACTTGGCTGCCAGACTACTCTTAAATATTAAGCCGCAAGACCACACCTCCCCTGCCTTGAAAGCCCTGCATTGGTTACCAGTTGCCAGAAGAACGACGTTCAAGCTGCTTTGTATCACCCACAAAGCGATACATGGAACAGGACCACTCTTCATCAGGAATAAAATCACCAAACAATTTCAACAAAGGAACCTTCGCTCTAGAGTGACACCTCGCCTCAAAATCCCAATGTCCAAGAAAAAAAAACATGGGTGGCACGTCCTTCTCTGTTCAAGCAGCCAAACTATGGAACTCTTTAACCCCTAACATAAGATCCACGGATAACCACCTTATCTTCAGAAAACTACTCAAGAATTGGCTCTTCCCCACATAACCACCATACGCATACAGAAATATACAGCATATCCCTCTGGATATAAGCATTTATTTGGACTATAGATACGTACCTATATATGTATTGCTTTGTATAAACGTGTATAATAATTATGTTTTTAAAAATATAGATGTTCATTAGTTCTGCTTACCAAATGTACTTATTACTGATAGTTACATTATTCTATGTTTTTAACATGTATATAAGTGACTGCATAAATAAGTACATCTTTTATCATAACTTTTATCAACAATTGCTTCAATATTGATTTACAAAAATACAAAAACAGATAAATGAATTTAAAGTACAACAACACTTGAAAGCCGGAGTTTATTAAACGCATCTTTAATCTACATATACTACCTTCCTTATGCATATATATACCTTCCATGTACTTATGTATCTATATATTTATTACTTTTCTTCTAATTCAACATATCTAATGCACTACCCTATTTCTCACCATATACCACTCTCAATATATCCTCCACCTCAACTCTCTGACTCATCTCAAACCTCATTCTACCAATCTTTCCAATGCACTACCCTATTTCTCACCCTATACCTCTTTCAATATATCCTCTACCTCCACTCTCTCATTCATCCCAAACCCCATACCACTACTATGATCCCCAAAATAACCCTTTCTAGACTCTTCCCTCCTCTACCCCTCCTTGCATCATCTCATACCTCTTTTACTATGCAGATCTCCCAAACAAGCCTTTCTAAACCCTCGCCTCTGACTTTCCCTCTCCACCTCCTTTACTCATCCCAAACTCCCTCCTACTGATATGAACTAAAAAAAAAAAGACTCTTCCCTCTTCTGTCCCTCCTTCCCTCTACTATTCCTTTTCAACCCAAAAAACAGAATGACATGTCCACCACTCAAATTAATGTCATATTTCCCTATACTAACTCCCCTCCACCTCCCCTTTACTCACACCAAACCCCCTCCTACAGCTATAAGCTCCCCAAAAAACTATTCCTAGGCCTTTCCCTCTTTTATCCCTCGACTATTCCTTTTCAATCCAAATTCAGTCCAAATAACAGACTAAAAGGTCCACCACTCAAATTAATTGCATATTTCCCTATACTAATTACCACTAGTCCCGTTTGGGTTCTGGAGTAGAGTGCTACTCACCGAAAAGCGCTTCAACACCTCATCAGGGGTAGCAAGCGATATATAAATGCAAACCTTTTGCCTTTTCTATCCCTCCACTATCTTTCTCAATCCAAATAACAGACTAACATGTCCACTACTCAAATTACTTTCATATTTCACTTAACTAATTTACCCCTAATCCTTTATGGGTTCCGGGGTAGCGTTCTACTCACCAAAAAAGCGTGGAGAAAAGCTCTTTTATAAGGAGCACTTTACAACACCAATGAAACACTAAATCTGCCAACCTCAAATGTCATCAGAGAAGCATTGCTTTGTCCAGACACAAGGATGTACCCAATATAAGTCCAACCAATGTCATTTCAGGCTTAGAGTGCTGCATAAATTACACAAAAAAGAAGAAGTAGGGAACTCTTGGTAGTTCTCAGGTTTTAGGTGGACATCAACTGCTTTACATGGAGCACTCTGCAACACCAACAACACTCTAAATCTGCTCACCTCAAATGTCTGTTTTTCTAGCAGAATATTTAAGCATAGGCTAAGCCCAGTAACACAACAAGATGATGGACGGAGTATTGAAACATTTAAAACACTCAACCCCAGTCACAGATCTGGGTTAAATACATCGTTCTTTTGATCACCATGCTACCCCATTTTAGACCTAGCCATATGCAAATTAGTCTTGGTCCTGCGCCCCAAGGGAATAGACCAGCCGAACTGCCAG
This sequence comes from Calotriton arnoldi, assembly GCA_963921515.1. Lineage (NCBI taxonomy): Eukaryota > Metazoa > Chordata > Amphibia > Caudata > Salamandridae > Calotriton > Calotriton arnoldi. Next base: position 3,344,415 of record CAWUFW010000950.1, on the reverse strand, counting down.
GCCAGGTCCTCCCTGGACTGAAAAGAAGCATCCTGGTACTGGTTTTGTGGTATCACCTCTCATCAGCCAGGCTAGCTTGAATCCAGTGACACAGCGAGCAGGGGGTCCAGGTCTGGAAATACCCTGGCCACTTATGGCAAACATAGCAACACAACAAGATGATGGAAGGAGTTGTGAAACTTTTCAAACACTCACCCCCAGTCACAGATCTGGGTTAAATTCATTGTTCTTTTGCTCACCATGCCACCCCAGTTTGGACCTAGCCAAATCAATCCAAATAACTGACTAACATATCCACCACTCAAATTACTTTCATATTTCACTATTCTAATTCACCACTAATCCTCTATGGGTTCCGGAGTAGTGTGCTACTCGCTGAAAAGGACTTTAACGCCTCATCAGGGGTAGCAAGCGCTATATAAATGCAAACCTTTTTCCCTCTTCTATCCCTCCACTATCCTTCTCAATCCAAATAACTGACTAACATATCCACCACTCAAATTAATTTCATATTTCACTATACTACTTCACCACTAACCCATTATGAATGCAAATCGGTCTTGACCCTGCTCCCCATGGGAACAGTCCAGCCCGAACTGCCAAGCCAGGCCCTCCTTGGACTGGAAACAAGCATCCTGGGTCCAGTTTTGGGGTATCACCTCTCATCAGCCAGGCTAGCTTGAATCCAGTGGCACAGCAAGCAAGGGACCCACGTCTGGGATGTTGGTCTTGTTGCTGTTAGAAATCCTGTGCTCACCGCCTTCTCAAGTTCAAGTTTAATTTATTTGATTTAGTTCTCTACTGAGAACAACAAATTTCATACAAAACGTTTGTTTTAACTATACACATAAAACATTCAATACAGATTTAAAAAAGTTTTTAAAAATTTAAACAGGTTGTGACATACAAACTCGTCTGGGGGAGATTTAAAAAGCGAGATCAGACTCTGCACAGATGCGCTGTCATATCTAAATTGTATTGTTTTTAAGCAGCGCCTTCTAGCCTCAACCAGTATCGGGTTTGGGCATACCGACAATACGTGCTTCAGATCTTGCACACCACCATTGTAAAGATCACAAATACTGGTAGCGTTTTCTTTGTGAGTCCATTTAAAAGTCAGTGAATTAAAAGGGAGTAGCCCTAGCTGCAATAAAATTATACACCGCCGAATTCCATGCCTTAAGGAAAAACGAATATATTGTTGGGCCTGTTTGTATGTAATTGATTCTGCAGAATATTCATAATGGTGTAATTTAGAACAATGCAAAATGTCCAGTTCGTAGCTGATCCTTGGCGTCAGATGTTTCAGGAAAAGCTTCAATTGTGCGGGAGTCCCTGATTTCAAGAGTGCAGTTGTGCATTTTGATAATTTAAAAGCAATAATCAGATTCTGGCTTAAAGTATATTTTGTAGATTCCGGCTCAAATGTCTCTATTTTTAGTAAGAATCTTAAAGTGCCTTGATCTGCATGTAAAAGATTGTACGCCCATCTTAGTATATTGGTGATTGCTCTGGCAAAGGAACTGACTAAAGAAAATTCCAAACGCAGTGCTTCTGCAGGAACAGCTTGTTGGACCTTAGCTAATTTGCGGAGGATTTTCCCTTCTTTAGTTTGTATTTGATGCCACTGGGTAATTGGAATGTATTCCAGAGCGTACGATAAGATTGGGGGAATCTTAGAGCTGTAAACCTGTAGCAAGGAATAGAAGTGCCTTTGCCCGGAAGAAAAATATAACTGTTGGAGCGCGCCCACATGAATATCTGCTTTACGACTCAAGGGCTGCAGATGAGGAGAGTTTCGTAGTGTTTGGTTAAAAATCTGCCCCAAATAGGTATATTCTTTTACCACTTCTAACGTTTCTCCTCCCAATGTCCAGTTGTATTTTGTGTAATGGTTTTTCCTCTGAATGGGACTACTTTCGTTTTAGTTGTATTTGGAACCAAGAAATTTTCTTTTGTATATCTTGTTAGTACGTCTAAGTTCCTTTGTAATCCGAAAGGGGTAAGATCAAGAATTACTACTTCGTCGGCGTACATCATTGTGTGTATGTTACATGATCCAATTTTCGGAGGGAAATTGACAACCTGCAGAAAACTGTCCGGGAGGTCACTGAGGTATAATGAAAAAAGGAGGGGAGCCAGTAGGCAGCCTTGCCTAAGACCATTTGGTGTGGGAATTGGGCTGGTGAGTCCCTTTTCTTTTCCCAATTGTACCTGGCACCAAGTTTCGGAATGTAGTGAAATAATTAGATGAAGAAGAGTTTCAGGGATTCCCTGATTTCTGAGTTTGTTCCAGAGTGTTGGTCTGTCCACTCTATCAAACGCAGTTGAGAAATTGACAAAGACGGCATAAACGACCTGCGATTTTAAGACTACGTATTTGTCGATGATAGTCTGTAAAACTGCTATATTATCCGTTACAGAATGTTTCTGTCTGAACCCAGCCTGATTAAGAGGGATCACTCCGGAAGAAAAGGCCCAATCTTTAAGATGGTCCAAGACGCTTGCCGCGAAGATCTTCCCTATTGCATCCAACAGTGCAATCTGTCGGTAGTTACCTGGATGCAGCCGGGATCCTTTCTTGTGAATTGGAATCACGATTCTCCCCTTCCATGATTTGGGAATTTTCCCGGTAGAGTAGCAGTGAGAGAATAATGGTGCTAGGAATTTACTCCATTCCTCGGGTTTACTTTGTAGTACCTTTATCGGAATTTGGTCCGGGCCATTGCAGCTGATGATCTTGCTTTCTTTATGTGATACTCTATTTGGCGGGCCACAGGAGGAGAAGAAGTTTGAATATTTCCCTCTGCATACTTAGTGGATGACTCCGTTTTTCTTGAATCAGATTTGATTTATAGAGATTGCGTAGGAATATTTCCCATTCATTCGGGGAACTGGTGGTGCTTGCAAGGATTTCTTGGTTCCTGTTTGTTTGGCTATTAAGCTCCAGTACACCCGAATATTGTTTTGTTTTGCTGCAATTTGGATTTCAACCCAGTTTTTGTCCTGCTGTGATTTTCGTATTTTATCTTTTTCCCTCCTCCGGCATTTTTTTAGATGTTTAATTTCTTGATCTCTTGACTCTGAAGGCTGTAGAAATTGCATGCGAATTAGTTTTTTTAATGCGGTAGCTCTTATATCTAGGTTCTTTCTTGTGTGAGATTTAGCTCCGTTGTCCCGCTGTTTTAGAGTTGCCTGTAGAGCTTGCATAATTTTATTGAGCACTAATTCATAGTTTGCTATTGGGTCAGAGGAATACGTAAATTGTAATACTTTTGCCTTGTCGATTGCGTAATTGATTTTGTTAAAAGCGGTGGATGCCCATAATATTCACCCTTGGGCCTGATTCACGAGTACAGAACTTTGTAAATGCATAATGGGCCCCGGAGAGGTGCGTTGCAATGTTAATTCAGTTTCGAGTCTTAGTATGGCGTGATCACTTCCATGATGAAATTTAGTACTTAATTTTGCGATTCTGCCGAACAGATCTAGACTGCAGATCATGTAGTCTAAAATAGAAGAGGTGAAGTTGCATTTTCTTGTGAAGGTTGCCGGAATGTCTCCTTCTGTGCATCCAATTAGGATGACACCATTTATTATGGGGAGGGAAGATAATAGGATTTTCCCTCATTTATCTGCCTTGATCCCAGGTAGGAATAATGGAGTAGGGATTGATAAAGCTTCTACTTGTTCTTCATATTCCCATTTTTCTATGAGATCATTGGATATTTTCCCGTTGAAGTCTCCTATAAGGAAAACAGGAGGGAATCCTCTTTCATCCACCACCCTTTCTATTTGTTCGAATGCTTTGACCATAAGAGCGTCGTTCGAGGGACCTGGTGGAATGTAAGCGTTAAAAATTATTAGGTCAGTTGAAGAATCCTTTGCGACATGCCAGCATTTAACCTTTAGGCATTGGATATTTCTTTGGTACATGAGGATCACTTCCTGATCTCAAAAGCAGTCCTCATGAACCAATATTGCTAGTCCTCCTTTAGCGTGACCCCGAGTCACTGGTTCTGCTACTTTGTCGTAAACAAAGTAATTGTTTTGATCAAAGGGCTTTGTTGCCCAAGTTTCTTGAAGTGTGACCAACGCCGGGGAATCCTCCAGGATTGACGCCAGTTTCTCTTTGTTTTTTCCTGCTATGTTCCAAGATGCAATGGACAACCTGCTGTTAAAAAGGGAGTTTGATTTCCCTTCCCCGTTTGTGGCTGTTTAGGGTCTCCGGTATCCAGGACCAATGATGTTCCTTTGAGGCGCTCTCCTGCTTAACTTTGTTTTTATTCTAGATCAGTCTCTCTCCATTTTCTATCGAAATGATCAGCTTTTCATTAGGGATACTTGTGGAGTTTTTGATGCTGCTGATGTTATCATCAAAAGACTGTATTTTTATACTGTTCTTTTCCTCTAGATTCCCCTTTATTTGAATTCCCTTATTGTTTGCAACTGCAACGTCATTCCCATTTTTGTAAAGGATCTCGCTTTCATTTAAAATTATTGTTGGAATGACACACGACCTGAATTCCACTATAGCCACCGTACTTTTAGACTTTGACGGGAACACCACTAATTTTATTTCTGAACTTGTTAGAGACTGTAACTGAGGAATCTTGCGGATTAGATTCACTATTCTCCCTCGGTTTAGTGGGTCGTTTCCTGAGGGAAATAAGTCAGAAAATTCCAAGAAGCATGATTGACTCTGCTGTAGCTGGAAACTTGTTGCCCCCGAAGTCTGTTCTTTTTTTTTGGGCATAACGTAACCCTGGTTGCTCTATATCGTAGCCAGGTATAAAAAATTTTGGAGTAAAAGGATTTAGTTGTTTTTGATTTACTTTCTCCTTAAGATCTTGGTCACTGTGTCCGATCTCATGAAGTCTAATGCCTGGTCTTGGAGATTGAACCTTTTCTGAGGTTTTGCATTGATGAGTTAAATGCATCGGAAATTTTAACTTTTGTGCTTTCTTTTTCATGAATCTTCTTCCTTTTCTTTTTTTGGTCTCTTGTCGCTGTTCTTTTTTTGTCCTTTTTTCCTTTTCAGTTAGGACTGGGTCCGGAAGATCAGTTATTGAGGATTCACTCTTTGTTGCGAATATTTTGCTTGTCTCAGTTTTAGGAGATTGGAGTGGGTCCTTTGGTCTGCATTGGTAAAAGATTGGATAGTAAGGAATTACTTTGTTTGTTTGATCCTTAATTGGATCTTTAAATAGCTTTCTAAGGGAAAAGATTGTTCCATTGTCCGTTTTTTTGATCTTACCTTTTTAGAATTCCAGTTGGTTTGGGTCGCCTTTTCTTTCTTTAGTTGGGTAGGAGTTTCTGTTAAAGGGTTATCTTTTGAGATGTCCAATTTTCCTACCGCCTCTCCTTTGCTTTTCAGAGGTGAGACTTGCTGGTCCAATTGCTGATATTTCTTTTTCTCGTTCACGAGGTATTGGAGCATTCCAATTTGGGTATCCAGCATCTGATCAGAATTTTCCATTATATTCCCTAGGAGGTGTAGTACTGACTCCAAGATCTTTTGAAGGGCCAATAATGAGTCAGACACTGGGGTTTGGCCATTAGATGATAGCATATTATTTAAAAATGGTAGTTCCGAGAGATGAGAGTAATTCACTTCTAAAGCGGATAATCTCTGAGGGGTGCTATTTAACGGTCCCGGGGTCTCTGTTGTTACTTTATCGACCCTTTGGAATAATGTTTCGTTAATTTTTATATCTGGTAAAGTAAAATCTGTCTCAGAGATTTGACGGGACTTTTGATCGTTTGGACTGAGTGAAAGGTCAGCGCATCCTTGACAAACCTCTTCTTTCACAGATGTTAGAGTTAAAGATGTTAGAGTTGTAGTGTCATTTGTCGGCGTTCCATCGCTGGCTTTAATGTTTTGTATAAAAGAGTTACTTTTCTCCGCATTGTCTGTTCCTTTTTCCTGGGCTTTGCCCTGGTCGATTTGTGCAATTTGAAAGGACCCTTGGTCTGGCTTAGCAGATTTGGCAGGTTTTGTGAAGAATTTTGAGATATCTGCATTCCCAGAGAGGAATCCAATGTGGGCTGCTTTGCCTGGGCAATTTCGTGAGGTTTGCTGTGTCCCAGTCTTTTCATATAGATCGTACGTGAGCGCAATTTTTTATATGCCATTAGGAGGGAGAGGACAGATGGCAGGTAGTAGAAGCTCCTGGTTAAATTGTTTGAGCTGGTTAGACAGTACTTTTACTTGAGTATTCACTTTACGCCGGTTTACGCCGGCTTTCCGTATTAAAATTGGATGTTTTACCGTTGTGATGTGTTTTGTATTAACTAGATATATTTAATTAATTTCAGACCACAGGCACTTGGAGGAGGCTACTGGTTGCGGTCTCTTTTTGGCGTGACCCTTCCTTTGAGGTTCACCCAATACTTGTTATGACCCCCCCTGAGCTCCACTCTGACCTCTCTCTGCCTCTGCCTGCACCAATCGGGCAGGAACAAGGGTTAGGTTTTGGAAGAAGAGGGGGGAAAAGGAGGGAAAGATGCTGAGTAGCTGAAGAGACGTGGTATGCTCAGTGCGCACGGCACAGCACGGCACTGCACCGGAGCTGTTAAACTGCTGGGGCAGCTGGCGCGGCTGGTGCAGCTGGTGCAGAAACGACTCGCGCCTCGGTGAGAGAGAGCAGGTCCGTGGCTGCAGGTGCCGCTCCGGGGGCTCAGGGGAGCTCAGGGGGCTCAGGGGGCCTTGGTAACCTTTGGCTCAACCACCCCCGTCTCCCGCTCACCTCACTCGCCCTGCTCCTGCTCCCGCTCCACACCGACACTGATAGCGGCTTCTCCGGCGTCTGGCTCTCAGTTGGGGTCCGTTTCTCTCGCTCTGCGGTCAGTCCGTCACTCCGTGGTCACGTTTACACAATCGCTGGGCTCATTACCTCAATGCCGCTCCTGGCCGCTTCTGGCCGCGATGCACACTCCTCCGCACTCCTCCGCGACGGCTCCTCGGCGGCCGCACACACGCCGATCTCAGAGCGGAGCCGACAGCGGAACCGACACTGACACCAACACCAATGCTGCTGGTGGTCCGCACCGGTAACCGGTGACCGGTAAAGCAGCGGGTCTGCCTGCCCTGTCAGTTTCCTCAGCGGCCACCCACTCGCACGCGAGTCTCAGCCCACGCCGGTCTCGGAGCGCAGCGGCCTCGCAGCTTCGGATTTCGAAGTTCAGACTCAACCAATCGATTCACCGCCTTCTCTTGGGCACCGCCGTCCTGGCTTCAGGCACCTGTATGGCAAGCACAGTGCCCCTGCTCCCTCAACCGTCAAAAGACAGCCCTCTTTAGGAGCACCAGCCACTTCCTGGTCATAGCGCCCAGCGTCCTAGCTGGCCTGCTCTCCTTAGCACCTCCGTGCTGGCAGCCGGTGCTGTACTTCCAATAATTCTGCCCTCATTGCTGCTGGACTGCTGGAGGTTCCAAATGCCCGCTGCCTTCTCTTGTCATGTCCTTTAGGCTAGTCCTGCCATGTATGCCGCTTTTTACATACATTGTCCCATCCTCACGACAATAACGGTTCTGAAACAGGTGATCTTTTACCTAGTAGCTTGCTCCTGTCTCTTGGACACCAGGCTCTTAGTATTCTATCATAATCCCTGTACCTGATGTACATAAACATGCCCTTAGGCAATGCATAATTATTCTGTATAAGGGTCACCGCTTTTTTTTCATCCTGGGCCAACAGCCAGCTGTGCATGATCGCATTTAGTTGGAAAAACATTTATGATTGTTTTCAAAACATTCATGGCTGTTTTCAAAACATATTGATTCTAGAAGTAACCCTGGAGTGACCACTCTAGAATATAAGACCCTTATTCCCCCCTGCAAATTAGAGGAGAATTCCTTTCAAGCTGACATGGGGTCCTGCATGCTGAATCTTCGACACGCATCGGTCTGACATTCTTTGCGGGTTGTCATCCTCGAAGCAGACGGGGTCCTTCATTCTCAACCATCAGGTGAGGGGGATGGTTCTTCCCTAGGGGGTTCTTGGCTAGATACATACATATATATCTGCATATACTCATATACATGCTACACATACAGATCTAGGCTAGGTACGCTTAGGTAAATTACTTAGGGCGCGCATTTTAGGATTATGCAAATGCTACTGTTTTGTCTGAACTGTATATGTTCATCTTTTTAGCAGTATGGTAGAAATGTATATACTATTCACCATATTAGTACTTGAGATTTCTTTCGTATGCTTCTGTCTCCTGATTGTCGCAGCAAATATGTTTTACAGAAGACTAACGCTGGACCAATAAATACTTATTGAAACGTCCTGATTGCCCTTGTGTACTTTCTGAGAATAAGCAAGCACGAGTGACTGAGCGAAAAGTACTGTACTGTTTTCCGCGATCCCTGAGGAATCAGGGTTGTCATGTTCAGTGGTTGCCAGAAACTACCTACACCACTGTAAGATACAGGGGGGTGGTAGTGGCACTGTAGATCTAGCTGGTCTAATGGCTGACATATCCTGTGGGGGTGTCCGGAAGCAGTTTGGACACCAAGCCCTCAGTTTAGGTAATCCAAAATGCGCAGGTCCTGGGGATTCCTAGGAACTACACGACACGGGCACCGACGTTGTCCTCATTGTGGCTCCCGCCCCTCCAGGGTGGAGGCAACAGTATGGTACGATGGGTGCACTCCTCCCGCTTCGTCCTTCCTCGAGCGTCATCATCTTTCGCCGCCTAACTCTTCTGGGATGTCCATACCTCCGGCCAGCAGCTTGGGTTCACCGCCACGCCATGTCCCCACCTCATTGCTAGGGTGCTTCCTCGGGACCTGCCTCTGTCCATGGCACGCTGACCCTACTGGAATCCTCTCTCTGGTAGTTATCGTCCTTTGAGGGGAAGTGTTGTTCACCTAGCGCTGCAGGCATCTCAGCGGTGTCGACATCAATTTCTTCTAGGCACAAGGCAGGACACACCCTCGACCCCATCTTCGCAGGAGGGAACAACATCCACTTCAGCCACAGCACGCAACCCCTCTGGACGGACCACCACTGCGTACACTTCCACGTCGACAAACCCGCCGCCCCCAAACCTGCACCCCGCCCACTGCGAAGGAACTGGAGCAAGGTCACCGAGGAGCAGCTCAACTCCACCCTCAACCGCGATGCCCCCTCCACCTCGACCGATGCCTACCTCCCAGCCAAAGAACTACACAGAGAGATCACCAACTGCGCAGACAAACTCGCACCCCTTCGCAACCCCAACAGACAGCGCCCCAGAAAGGCCACCTGGTTCACCGCTGACCTCCAAGAATCCAGAAGCATCTGCAGACATCTCGAGAACAATTGGCAAAACAGCAAAACTTTGGAAGACCGCACCACATACAAGAACGCCATGACAGAATACCACCAACTCATCAGATCAACCAAAAGGACCTTCATCCAGAACAAGATCACCGCCATCTCTTGCAACTCAAAGGAACTCTTCAGCATCATCCAAGAATCCACCAAACCCCACAGCGAGGCCACGGACATCACCCCCTCCCAGGACCTCTGCAACAAGCTCAGCTCCTACTTCCATCTGAAAATCAAGTCCCTCTATGACAACTTCAACGAACTGACACCGGACTCCAAAACCACTTTCTCCTCCAACAACGCCAGCCAACCCACCATCTCCACCTGGACCCCAGCCATCACTGAAGACACCGAATCGACCATGAAAGGCATCCACTCAGGAGCACCCACGGACCCCTGCCCTCCGCACATCTTCCACAGAACCGCCGCCGCCATTGCACAGGAACTACGACACACCATCAACACCACCTTCGAAACCAGCATTTTTCCCCACGACTGGAAACACGCGGAAGTCAAGCCCCTGCTCAAGAAGCCCTCGGCAGATCCTTCGGACCTCAAAAACTATCGACCCATCTCCCTCCTCCCCTTTGCGGCCAAAGTCACTGAGAAGACCGTCAACGCCCAACTAACGAAATTCATCGAAGAGAACTCCATCCTCGACCCTTCCCAATCCGGATTCCGCAGCAACCACAGCACCGAGACCGCTCTACTCACCGCCACAGATGACATCCGCACCCTCCTCGACCAAGGCCACACCGCGGCCCTGATCCTACTCGACCTCTCCGGCTTTCAACACCGTCTCCCACCGCACACTCACCGCCAGACTCCACAACGCCGGAATACAGGGAACTGCCCTCAAATGGCTCCGCTCCTTCCTCACCGGCAGAACCCAAAGAATCAGACTGCCACCCTTCCTCTCCGAACCCACAGAGATCAACTGCGGAGTACCCCCAAGGATCGTCCCTCACCCCTACGCTCTTCAACATCTACATGGCCCCCCTCGCCGCCATCGTCAGACAGCACAGACTCAACCGTCTCCTACGCCGACGACACCCAGCTCATCCTCTCCCTCACCAAGGATCCCGTCACCACCAGACTCAGCTTCCAGGAAGGAATGAAGGACGTTGCATTCTGGATGAGCAGCAGCTGCCTGAGGCTCAACTCGGAGAGCAGACATGAGTATATAGTTCTCAAATGTTAGCTAGGGAGGAGGGGCTCACACCCACCTAATGCAGCCCAACTGTGTCTGTGTGAACCGGAGTGGGCAGCAGTGGCGGCCGCCACTAATAAAGGGTGGTGGGGGCGGGTGGGGTGATCGTGGGGTGGGAGGAAGGCGGGGGTGGGGGAGCACGCGTGTTAATAATATTTTTTTTAAACTTACCTTTAGCCGCCGGCCGCCTCTGTTAGGTTTGAAAATCTCATTTTCATTATACACTTGTTCTACGTTATATTAGGTTAGCAGTGTGCAGCTAAATTAGACACCATTCGTATTCATGTTATGCAACTCACTGAGTTATCCCTGTAATGTGCAAGCTTCAGTTAGCGAGTGTGACTCCATTTTGAATTTCGTAATCCCTATTAGGCTGTGCCTGTACTAGTCCTCATTATTCGTATTGCTTGCCTCAGCAGAACACTGTATTCAGTTATTATTTTCTTTTCTGTCCAAGGTTGCCTTCTGACTTAATGAATAGGCCATTCTGCCCTCGCATACCTATCCTTGTGTGTAGCTCTGCTCCCACGTTAAGAGACGCCGAAGCCCAGCACGGCAACCTTGAGATAGTGATAGCGTTTACCCATCTCGCAGGTGGTGGCCCATCCATCTGTGCCTCCTTTGTTCATGTTTGGCCTAAGCCGGTAACTTTCCATTGTGGGCGTGGTTGGGAGGCCCTTGGGAGGAATGATTATGCGTTACAGACTGTTAGGGGGGTCAGTCCCTCGGCAGACATCTTAGGGTGCAGGTCAGATTGGACTCCTCTGCAGAGTATTGGTAATAAACAACTGTTTTGTATTCTCTACCGTCTGACCGACTCTTCATTTTGGTGGAAGGCGATTAGGAGGTTGTATAAAACCCGGGTGGCCCTTTTCGGGCCACTTCCTTCAGTTGGCGCCCGAACAGGGACTCCGCAAGGTGACCCAACTCGCCCGTAATCGGGTTTTAGGGTCGGGGTTGCGTCCGGTCGGTCGGGCGGATCGGGGATTCCCACACGATAAGAGCCCGGTTCTCTTGGCTGCCCCACCCGTCTGATCGGGCGACTCCTCGTCTAGTGGTCACCGGCTGGGGTCCTGAGAAGGCGGAACATTGGATTTGACCGTTTGGTCCGAAGAGTCGGCAGTGGAGAATAATATTGCTCGACCTGAGTGCACCAGGTGAGTGACTTGAATTCTTGGAAAATGTGGCGCCATGGTTGAACGGCACGAGCCTATGGGCTGTGTCTGGTACAGTCTCTGGACTGTCTTGTCTTGAACTTGGTGGGTGTGCGGACCCTTGAAAAGACACAGAGTGTTTGTGAACGGTCTACCAGGCCAACTGGAAATTTGGCCCATTCTTGAAAAGGTTTGGGGCTGTTTGCGAACAATCTGCCAGGCCAACTGGAAATTCGGCTTATTCTTGAAAAGGTCTGGGGCTAGAGCCTGTCTTCTTGTCTTGGTACAGTCTGCGTACTGTCTTGTCTTGGTACAGTCTGCGGACTGTCTTGTCTTGGTACAGTCTGCGGACTGTCTTGTGCGGGTTTGGACCGCTTTGATTTGGTTCTTGGACCATTTGTTGGTTGGTGTTCTATTTGTCCATTGGGGACAGTGTATGTGTCTTATATTAAGATGCCTTGTCTAAGTAAGTTAGGGTGTTTTGGATGTCAGTGTTGTTCCACTGAAGCTCGATTGGAAGAAAGGCAGCCTGCGCCTCCAGAGGGTACCCCAAATTTTGACGTATACGTCAAGCATGGCATTGGCCCTATTATGTTTAGCACGTTGTGGAATAAATATACGAGGGACAATGTTGAGTTACAGTGGCCGCTTACTGGCACCTTTGATGAACAAAAGATGAATTATTTGCAGGACAAATTGTTTGCCAAAAAGAGCAGGCAGTCGATGTTTGATTTTCTGTGGACATGGCAGAAGGAAGTGAAGCAACAATGTATGAGGGCAGAGAAGCAAGCTCAGAGGGGACAGACGCAAACGATAACGCAGAAGGCAATAGCAAAATCGAGAAAGGCATAGAGTGTGCAGATAGGAAGTTTCAATTGCAGAGTGATAAATGTTATGTTGCTAGAGAGGAAAGTGATGTTTTCGTTGAGGAGTTATTGGATTCGCGACCCCCACCTCCTTATGCCCCCGATCGGATATATCCCATTATCCCAACACCTCAGCATCAGGCCTCTGGTTCTGCTATTCTTACGCTACCTGTTTCTGGCCCTACTGCTTCGGCCCCGGCCCCACCTGCTTCTTCCCCACTTTTGCAAGTTACAGGGACAGGAGCCGTCGGTTCCCCTATTCTGTCTCCCGACTCCGTACCTGTGGTCACGCCTCCTCTTACTCCTGAATCACAGTCTTTGTGCGCGATGGTACCTGTTTCTTCATCTGCTCTTTCGCCTTTAAGTGTGTTACCTCAAGCATTGCGAAATGCCGAGACGCCTGTGTGTGGAGTGCATGAAGTGAATTGGGCAGCGGCACGTGAGTCCATGGATAAAGTGCTGGTACGCTTTGCTGTGGGTGATGAGGAAAAGAGAATGGTGGCTGACCAGGCTGCACATTGGGCCCGGAATCCGATTTATAGTGCGGAAGATGTGTGGAGCGTGATGAAAGATTATGAGCCGTTTATACAGCAACATGCTCTTAAGCATATGTCGGCTACACTGATAGCTTGTGGAAACAGTGTTTCAAGGGCATTGCACCGCAGATAATTTATGACATTCGGGATAGGGTATATACTACAGATATGGCCCCAAATGAGGTTTTCAGTAATGTGACGACATTGGTGGCTTATCGGGGTAGATTGCTCCAGAAGGTATCGACGACAGCGTCACAGTTCCCCATGAGGGAAGTTCATCCCATTTACCACCCCGAAATACCAGAGTTGTGAGATGGGAATAATATTGTTACTCGCCCACGAGTGGCGGCCCATTTCCAGGAACAGTGGATCTACACTCCTTGGAAGAGGAGTGAGGTAATATCCCTAAAAGGACAGTTGCCGGACCCTCGGAAAAATCCAACTGCGTACTATAAAGAATTGACGGAGGCGGCCTCCTCCACGGTGATGACATTAGCTGATATAGAGTTGTTTTTCGGTCTGTTGGTACCGGTAGATATATGGAGACAGGTGCATACGCAGGATCATGTGGTGGAATTGGGTGGAACATGGAATGAGATCAGGGCATGGGATAAGGAGCGCAAGCCCGGCGAGAAACCGAAGGCGGAGATATTAGCCTTGCCGGGGCGTATTATCACTTATATGCATTCCCTTATCCCGTCAAGACAAGTGGATTGGGGCACGTTGACTGCGTGTCGTCAGAAGAAGGATGAAAGTGTGTCCGATTTCTTTACTAGGTTTGAAGGGGTGTTTCTGGATTTTAGTGGCCAAGATCTGTCACTGGAGGGTGGTGTTCATTTGTTTGTCAACAGGTTTGTCACTAATTTGCTTCCCGAGATTGCGACTAGGCTTCGGAAAGTACTTGGACCACCTCCTCCCCATCAGTATTCTTGAGTATGGCACAGTACTATGAGCATAGAGAGAATGAGGACAAAGAGAAGGTGGAGAAAAAGTCAAAGGAGTTGAAGACAAGGGTGTTGATGCAGCAAGTGGCGAGGGGAAATGGAAGAGGTAGGGGTTTGGGTCCGGCCCAGCGGGGGTCCCGGTCTGACCAGAACAGTACACCGGGTGTGCCTGTGGGGTACAACCAATGTGCGTACTGTAAAAAGGAGGGGCATTGGCGAAGTGAGTGTCTGGAGTTGCTACAGAAAGTTGAGGCCCCGAGAGGTAGGGGTTTTAGAGGATGTGGTAGAAGTGGAGGGGGCCGAAGAGAGGGACAGTCTGAGGATACATCGTATGCTCAACAGAGCAAGAACTATTTTGATGAACCCCGGGGAAGACAGTACTATCATGACGACTATGACATGGATGAAGTGACGGGGATGTCCCACAGCTAGGACAGCCAGGGACAGGGTAAGGGACCGGTTCAGGTGCCTGTAGATCAGCGGGGACCTTATGTCACTGCGGATTTGCAGGGCACGCCCAAGATGTTCTTACTTGACACGGGTGCTATGAATAGCTCTGTTTCTCATTCGCTGGTCCCAGGGGTAGCTCTGTCTGGCCAAAATAATGTTTCGGTAGGTTTCTCAGGCATGCCGGTTGTCCAAACATCTTGCTCTGACTATTGGTCCCTTTACGGTGGATTCCCCGTTCCTGTTAACGACAAATTGTGGGGAGAATTTGATGGGATTGGATTTGTTGAAGAGATTACATGCAACCATCTTTTGTTCTCCAGATGGTGTTTACATGACCGTTGGGCCACAAGTGGCTCGTGCAAAACAATGTTTTGCAAAAGATGCACCCCTCCCCGCTGAATTCAAGGAGGTGCCCTGTAGCTTATGGGCAGCAGGAGAAACGGATGTGGGGTTACTCCAGATCCCGCCGGTCTCTATTCAGATCAAAGACAATGCTGTATTGCCACGTATTCTCCAGTATAAGATTTCACAAGCAGGAGAAAAGGCCTTGTTGCAAATAATACAGGATTTGATTGAGTCGGGCGTGGTTGAGGAGACTGTGGCGACTGTGTGTAATAGCCCTATCCTTCCGATTCTCAAGAAGACACCCTTGGACACTTCTGATGCTCATCCCAATGTTTATCGCTTTGTTATTGACCTCAGAGAGGTCAATAAAATAGTAATACCCCAATATCCTGTAGTTCAAGACATCACCACGATATTGACAATGATTCCCCCATCAGCAAAATTATTTTCCGTCATTGATCTGAAGAATGCTTTCTTTAGCATTCCTATTCATACAGATAGCAGATATCTGTTTGGATTCGCCCTAGCCGGCAGGAGCTTTAGATTCTGTTGTGCTCCTCAAGGCTATACAGAAAGTCCTAGTATCTATAGTCAAGCCTTAAAAACTCAATTGGATTATTTGGTACTTCCCACTGGTAATGTTCTATTGCAGTACGTAGACGACCTCCTTGTGGCCTCTGATACTGAGGATGGCTGTAAGGATGCCACTATTAAATTGCTATTACATTTGGCGCGCCATGGCCATAAGGTGTCCCTTTCCAAATTTCAATATTGTCGACAGGAGGTCACCTACTTAGGTCACCTACTGTCGAAGGAGGGTCGCAGACTAACACCTGAGCGCATAGCTGCAATCACTAATATGCCTGTTCCTAAGACAAAACGTGAAGTACGCGCATTTATTGGTATTACCTCGTATTGTCGACACTGGATCCCCAATTATTACTTACTAACAAAACCCCTCCTTTACC
Source organism: Calotriton arnoldi (assembly GCA_963921515.1). Lineage (NCBI taxonomy): Eukaryota > Metazoa > Chordata > Amphibia > Caudata > Salamandridae > Calotriton > Calotriton arnoldi. The sequence continues at coordinate 3,328,619 of CAWUFW010000950.1, read as the reverse complement.
TGACCACCAAAGAAGTGCATGAGCCCCTGCCTTGGACATCCGCATGCCAGCAAGCTTTTGAGCAATTAAAGGTTGCGCTTTGCTCTGCTCCTGTGCTTGGTAATCCTGATTACCAGAAGCCTTTTGCGCTTTACGTACATGAGGCGGACGGTTGAGCGCTTTCTGTTTTAGCACAGGGTTTTGGTGGTAAGCAAAGACCCTGCGCTTATTTTTCTGCTATACTGGATAACGTCGCCAGAGCGCTCCCGAGCTGCCTGAGAGCTGCCGCGGCGGTGGCAGTTTCTATCAGACAATCGGCGGGGCTCGTTCTTGATACTGCTCTCACGGTAATGGTACCCCATGCTGTGGATACGCTTTTGAATAAGACAAAGACACAGCACCTTACTGGTGCACGTCTGACTCGATAGGAACTAACTTTGTTAGCTCTGCACATTACCATCAAAAGATGTGCCACTCTAAACCCAGCCACGTTACTACCCCTCCCTTCGACGAGTAATGACACAGATGCACATGATTGTGTGTACAGAACGGAAGAGGAGACAAAAGGACGGGTAGACCTGACTGATGTTCCCCTGTCTGAACCCCAAGGGGAACTATATGTCAATGGTTCTTGTTTCAAACTACCAGATGGCACCACCACTGCAGCATATGCAATTACAACGTTACACACTATAGTTGAGACATCCCGTGTCCCATACCAATCAGCCCAAGCTGCAGAGCTGGTTGCCCTTCTTCGGGCTTGTGAGTTGAGTGAAGGACTGACTGTCAATATTTATACTGACAGCCAGTACGCCTTTGGGATCGCCCATAATTTTGGACGCCTCTGGGCGGAGAGAGGGTTCTTAACATCACATGGATTACGAATACAGAATGGCCCATTGATACATAGACTCTTGTCAGCTCTAACACTTCCCAAAAGGTTAGCAATAATAAAATGTAGTGCCCACAAAGCAATAACAGATGATGTTGGGAGAGGAAATGCGTTTGCAGATCAAACAGCTAAAGAGACAGCGAGATCAAAAACGAAAAAGATGTTTGTGGCAGGTCCTGCTAGGTGGGTCCCGGACAATGGAATGTTCGAGGACACATTAGAAAATGTCAAGGAGATACAAAGCGAGGCGACCCTAGACGAATTGGCAATATGGCAGGAGAGTACAGGGCGTCTGGATGAGGATGGGTGCTGGACCGATAAGTCCGAGAAACAGCGATGGATGTTACCTAATGCCTAGGTACTTCCTGTGGTTACTATGGCCCATGGCCCAGCCCACATTAGCGCCAGGGGAATATGTAAGGTGTTGGACCCAGTGTGGCAGAATGACAATATTTCCAAGGTAGCCACTCATCTAGTGAAACACTGTATGATTTGTATGACCCATAATCCTGGGAAAGGTACTCCTACACCCTCTGATAACTTTGCACCGCCTTCCTTCCCTTTCGAGGTTCTCCAGATGGATTTCATCGAAATGGAACGAGTCAACAATTTAAAGTATGTACTGGTAGTGATTTGTGCATTCAGTAAATGGATTGAAGTTTACCCCACTAAAGAGAATATGGCTATGGCGACGGCGAAGGCACTCATAAAAGAGTTCTTCCCGCGCTTCGGATTGCCGCATGTGATCTGGAGTGACAACGGAAGTCACTTCAATTCCAAGGTCACCCAGCTGGTGTGCGAAGGGTTGCACATCAAGCAGAAGTTTCATGCAGCTAACCACCCCCAGTCAGCAGGTCTGGTTGAGAAATATAATGGTACTCTCAAGCTGAAGTTAGCAAAGATACAGGAAAGCACAGGATTACGATGGCCAGATGCGTTGCCCCTGGCCTTGTTATCCACCAGGGCGACGGCACACTCTAGGACAGGGTTGTCACTGTATGAGGTAGTGTTTGGTCGCCCTGCCAATATCTGGGGCGTTCAAAGGCCAAAGCGCTTCTCTGAGATAGAGCACCCTTTGCTTATAGACTATCTGTATGAGTTAACTAAAGATCTTCGTTCTCTTCATCAACAGATTCAGGAGACACTGCAGCCGGTACCAGAGGGGCCCCGGCATCAGCTGCAGCCCGGAGATTACGTCCTCGTCAAAAACTTCCAGAGGAAGAGCTGCCTGGAGCCTCGTTGGAAGGGCCCCCTGTTGGTCCTCCTTGCCACTAGAACGGCGGTGAAACTCAACGGACGGAAAAATTGGGTGCATGGTACACACTGCAAGAGGGTTCCTCTCCCACTTCCCTATGACAAGTGGGTGCTCGACGGCATTGCCGACCAGGAAGGGGAAAGGGTGCCCCGCTTGGTTCCCTTCTCTGACACCCGGCTAAGGTGGGCTCGGACGGACGCAGAGAGTGACGCCGCCCTGCTTGAGGTGGTCCCTCCGGAGATAAGGGCAGCCCCGGTTTCTGCCCCATCTGATCCACTGGCACCTGAGTCCCCATGCCTTTCTGAGCCTGAGTTTCACCCCCTTTTTGTTGATGAAACAGTGCCTGGAGTTGACAGGTATAATTTGCACCCCCGAAAGAAGGACAGTGCACCAGAGGGACAGTCCAGGAGCTAGGGAAGGACTTGAGATTAGGGTGTAGGTACTAGGTCTGCAGTGCCTGCGTCAGATTAGGGTGAACTACACTGGTGCACTGCCTGAGACACTGGACAGGATCGTTGAGGGTGTTTGCCCAGGATGGAGGGTGCCCTATCCTGAAAGAAGAAGGATTTGTTTCCAGTAAAGGCCGCGATCGCGCGGCTCCCTCGAGGGAGTGCTTCACAGCACCAACGTTGATGAACGATAGGAGCCTGCCAGCGAGGCTCTAAAGTATGCTGGGTAGACAGTGCCCCTCTGATCGGTTGTATTCTTTCGGCTCCAGTTCATAAGGCTCTTCTCATGTTCCTATTTGGTTGTGCTGTCATGGAAGAGGAACAGCCCCTAGCGGCACACCACCGGGGCAGAGTAGTCCTGTGTGGTCTAGCTGGTCTACTAGGAGTAAGATAGTGGTGGTAGTGTTCCTTCTCATAGTAATGATAATACTGTTTGGGGTAGTGTGGTATTTAGAAGAACATCATCCTATCCACACTTTGATAGGGACTACCCCGTCTCCACCTGAGCATCTGTTCATTACATTGGCCCCACATAAAGAGAGACATAGACAGACATATGTTGAAAGTGCTTTCCTGCAAATGCTTCACCAGGTACATAATACAACAAATGCCACTCATTGTTGGGTGTGTGGGTTACTCCCCTCAGTTATGCACAAGAACGATTTACTGGTGTCTTTACCCCTGTCATACCTAAGTAGTTGTGAGGCATGGTTCCTGTTGCTTTCCATGGTGTATATGCATTACCATACTGATGCTATGAATATGACGAAGTCTGACTATGAAGCAGTGTTGGAATATATTGTGGTTCACCAGGGTTATGCACCTGGGACAGGAGGAAAGGAGGGTACCTTACATCCACATGCTTGCATGAATGTTTACGAAGGTAACAAGAATGCCACATGGCTGCAAAATGAAATGTTGGATTTTCAGGGATTCAATGTTACTGAATACTTTAAATGTTTCCATGCACGAAATATCACTGAAGATAAAGCCATGCCCGTACCTGTGGTTCTGACAGCAGCTAGTTTCTGTGTCGAAGGTTCTGGGAATATTCTGGTGGGACAGAGCAGTTGTAACTACACCTATCGATTAAACACTACTAGTAGCCCGCCTTTGCTCACTCCCCCGAATGTATACTTTGTTTGTGGGGAGCAGGCTTATACATGGCTCCCTAGGGGATGGTCTGGCCGGTGTTATGTCTCTTTCCTTTTACCTCCCATTTACATTGCACTGTCCAACTATCACAAAGACCATAGGCTGCAGCGGAGGGGCGTGTACTTGTCCCGGGTAAGGAGAGTTATTGACACAGCAGATATCGATCAAACTGATACTACCCTACAGCAATTCATGGATGCCATGAAGGGTATTGTCCCTTTCTGGGGACCTATGTACAACAGTGTTAGCATTCGTCGTCTCACCAGGGTTGTTGAAGGGGTTATCAACACTACAGCAGGCATACTCACTAACATCACGGCTGAGCTCCAGGCTACCAGACTCGTTGCTCTTCAAAATTGGATGGTTTTAGACGTTATCCTTGCAGTTAGGGGTGGAGCTTGTAGCTTCATAGGCAGCAGTTGCTGCGTTTACATCCCAGACCACCCCCCTAATGTATACTCAGCTATCAAGAAGCTACATAGACTTGCATCCGATATTCATCAGGATAATGGTTCATGGTCCTTCACAGGGTGGTTTTGGGGTCTGCTATCATCCTGGGGTTGGAAGATACTTCTTTTCCTAGTAGCTATTGCAGGTCATTTTCACGTGCTGCCTATGTGTCAATTGCCTTCCAGCATGCTGCACCTATTGTGCGAGTAAACTCACCCCTACCCCTAAATTGCCAGGCCGTAAGGATAAAGTCTCTAATATGATGATGCAAGAAATACAGGATATGATGCAGATAGATGAGGGTATTTTTGAGTACTAAACATATCTTGCCGTACATGTGTTGCTTCCTTTTCCTTTGATATCAATGTGACTATGCACTTCCTCTTTTCCCTGCTTAGAATTGTAAAGACCCTACCCGATAGCGTCAATAAAGAATTTAGCCTCCACTGCTAAAAGGAGGGTCTGTTAGGCTTGAAAATCTCATTTTCGTTATACACTTGTTCTACGTTATATTAGGTTAGCAGTGTGCGGCTAAATTAGACACCATTCGTATTCACGTTATGCAACCCACTGAGTTATCCCTGTAATGTGCGAGCTTCAGTTAGCGAGTGTGACTCCATTTTGAATTTCGTAATCCCTATTAGGCTGTGCCTGTACTAGGCCTCATTATTCGTATTGCTTGCCTCAGCAGAACACTGTATTCAGTTATTATTTTCTTTTCTGTCCAAGGTTGCCTTCTGACTTGCTAATGAATAGGCCATTCTGCCCTCGCATACCTATCATTGTGTGTAGCTCTGCTCCCACGTTAGGAGACGCCGAAGCCCAGCACGGCAACCTTGAGATAGTGATAGCGTGTACCCATCTAGCAGGTGGTGGCCCATCCTTCTGTGCCTCCTTTGTTCATGTTCGGCCTAAGCCTGTAACTTACCATTGTGGGCGTGGTTGAGAGGCCCTTGGGAGGAATGATTATGCGTTGCAGACTGTTGGGGGGTCAGTCCCTCGGCAGACATCTTAGGGTGCAGGTCAGATTGGACTCCTCTGCAGAGTATTGGTAATAAACAACTGTTTTGTATTCTCTACTGTCTGACCGACTCTTCATTTTGGTGGAAGGCGATTAGGAGGTTGTAGAAAACCCGGGTGGCCTTTTTCGGGCCACTTCCTTCACCTCCAGCCTCGTGTTCGCCACTTCTCCTCTTCCTGGGTCCCAGCAGCCCCTGGGACAGACTCCCATCCAATCCCTGTGCTGCAGAGCAGTGCGGGGATTGGCCTGAGAGGGCAGGAAAGACGCTCCGCTGGGGGCAAGGAGTCTGTGGGGTTTCTCCAGCCCACTGAAGGAACCTAAGTGTGCATGTGTGTTTTGGTCGGCCTGAAACGGCCGGCCAAACACATATGCGTACTTAGGGAGTACACAAGCACTCTTCCTCCCCCCTCCCATGCCCTGTCCCTCCCTGCACAGGCTGGCTCAGAGCCGGCACACGAAAAATAAAACAATGCTAGAATATCATTTTACTTTTCGTTTGTTGGCTCTGCACCAGGCAGTGGGGCTACGCTCCTCCGCCATTGCAGAGGAGCCATCGCTGGAAGCAGTGGTAACATATTTCCAACCTGCTGGATTTGCTAGATTCTGGATGAGAGGCATATGACTCGCTAACACAAGATAATGGGCCCATAGTCATTGGAGAGGGCAGTCAGTAGTAAATGCTGCTGGGGAGAGGGCAAAAGGTTGGGGTCACTCAGGCATAGATGCTGTTAGGTGAACAGGGAGTGGATAGTAAACAGATCACCCAGGAACTGATAGGGGGTGCATGAGATGAGATGGAAAGAAATAAGCAAGAAAACACAGGGAATTAAGTAGTTTTGAGAGAGGGTAGTGTTCATAATAACGCAGATTCTTGCATCACGGACTAACTTGTATCATTGTACCTTGTGGGCCTTCCCTCTTCCACAGAGCCACCGTGCTATCTTTACTCAACCTGTCCTCACCAGTTCTCACATTAGCATGCACAATTGTAGAGTGCTTCAGGTATGTGTATTCCTAGGTTTGCACGCAGGTGACCACGCGAGTGATGATGTCTTTACATCACGAGCGTGATCACGTGTGCTGCTTACTTTTAAATTATAAATTTATAATGGTTTGCCATGAGCCTCATGGCCGTGTTCTTTCTCAATGGTTTCCACAGCTGTATCTCCAGATGCGGTTGTGGTTTCATGGAGGACAGACCTGCGGCCGGAGGGTTCCTGCTTGTTTATGAATAAATACTTCTAAACTTACCACGTATGTGCGCTTTCATCTCTACGTGACATTTGGTGACAAGCAGCAGAAGCAGGATCCCGCTGCACCTTCCATCATTATTTTAATTTATACGGACCCCGCCCGCCTTCCACTTCGTTTCCTGACTTTTGCCAGAAGAACGCAACGAAGGACAACCGGAACTCCAGGCAGCAATTGTGAGTCCCCATTCAATTTTACACAGCCTGTTGCACTCCGGGCACACGCGCACCTGCGAAGTCAACACGTCAAACCTAACGTCACCACCACAGCGTGGTGGCCATTTTGGATTGGCCAGCCTTACGTTTAGCGTCATCTCAATGTGGCGGCCATCTTGGATTGGTCAGCCTGGCGTCCAGCATCATCTCGACATGGTGGCCATCTTGGATTAGTCTTGCATTTCAGATTTACGGCGGCCATTTTGGTTTGGGCTCAAATTTGGTTTTGTGGCAGATATCTTGGATTGGGGCAAATTTCCAACTACTTGGAAACCACTTTTTTTTTTGCATTTTTTAATCTGGATCTGACATTCATTTAAAAATAAAAAGATTTATACTTACGTTACGGACAAACTTTGAGAGACATGTCCAACTTTCAACAATTTGTTCAGATTCAACCATTTCTTCAGAATCAGGGCCGGACTGGCCGTAGTGGGCACCGGGCATTTCCCCGGTGGGTTGGAGGGGTCGGGGTGGTTTTGTGCATGTAGGGGCAGTTTTGTTACAGGGGGCCGGTTTTGCAGCAGTGCTGCAATATCGGCCCCCTGTAATAAAAGCGGGAGCCCTGCATTTCGCTAGCACCCAACTCAACCCCGCCCCTCCCCACTCCCAGGGTCGGTCGGGCAGCAATAGCAGGTGCCGGTTACTGTTCCCAGTCCGGCCCTGTTCAGAATCCTGCAAACCTATTAAACCTTGGGACAAATGGCACAATTCTTTTGAAAATTTTCTCGTTGCAATTGGTGCTGAAAAATTCAATGCAAAAAGAAAAAAGGCCATTCTATATAGCAATCTGGGCATTGAAGGACTGCAAGTATTTGATAGTCTACCTCTGATTACTTCATCAGGACAAGGCGAAGGCTGGAATGAATACATAGAAGCTATAACTATACTAAAGAACAAATTCACAGAACAACCAAGCGTATTATTAGAAAGATGTAACTTCAACAAAAGAAAACAATTGGCAGATGAGTCTGAGGAAGAATACATCTTGGCGCTTAGGATTTTGGTTTATCTGTTGAAATTTCGATTAGAGATCAGTTTGTATTTGGATGCAATTCAAAGAAAGTACAAGAACGTCTTTTTTCTTTCAGGATCCAACACTGACGCAAGTAATTGACATGGCAAAAGCAATTGAACGTTCCATTGTTTCCAGTAGATGTATTTCTTCAGATATTGTGTCACAACCCGTTAGCACTGTTCAAGTTCCTGAATCCATTAATGCTTTATTTTTCAGGTCTAAGAGTAACAAGCTTCTGGGCAAAATTAGTACTTTTTGCTACAGGTGTGGGTCTAAGACTCACCTTAGCAATAATCCTCTTTGCCCTGCTACTGGACTGGTAAGAAATGCACCAAATGTCATAAGATGGGTCATTTTTCAGGGGTATGCAGGAGTGCCAGGAATATTACCAGAGTGGGCTCTGTTGACATTTCCTCCATCACTGAGGATTGTTCGCAGGACTTATCCAGACTGGTACTCACCCTTGAAGTTGACACAATTGATTCTACTCCAATTAAGAGTCCCATCTGTGATGTCTATATTGGTGACACTAAATTTGATATGACGGCAGATTCAGGCGCTCCCATCACAATAATTTTGGATACCCTTTGGTTGGTATCTAAACCTTTGGATAAACCAGATGTTTTTCCAAAAGCTTACGGTGATAAAGAAATTGATATGCTTGGCTTCTTTATGGAAAAAGTAAAGTGTTTAGGCAGAGAAGTTTACACTAAAATCTATGTGGCTAAGAAAGGCAAATTAATTTTGGGGTGGCGAGATTTAACAAGATTGGGTTTGATGTTAGTTCCTGGATCACCTAATCCAATCAGGGTGTGTGATATTAACTTAGCTTCTACACCAAATTCTGAAGGTGATCTCCTTGCTGAAATCAAATGTTAAAAGATTTTCCTGAGGTATTCTCCAATAGAATTGGCATGATTGATAAATTTGAGCACAGAATGAAATTGAAGAAAAATGCTGTTCCTGTCTTACACAAACTCAGATCTGTTCCTCTATCAGTTAGACCAGAGCGTAAAATCCTTACTGGATACTCAGGTGAGAGATAAGGTTTTCACCCAGACTGTCTCGTCTGAATGGGTCAGTCCCATCATAATAGTTCGTAAAAAGGATGGTAATATTAGGATATGTGCAGACTTATGCACGTTAAACAAAAATATTGTCATTGATTGTCATCCCCTGCCTAAAATTAGTGATTTACTGTCAAACATTAATGGAGCCAAGTTTTTCTCGCTGTTGGACATTCGCTCTGCCTATCAACAGATCCCACTCGCTGCAGAATCCCAAGACCTCATGGCATTTATTACTCCCTTTGGGGCTTAAAAATTCTTAAGACTTCCCTTTGCTCTTGCTTCTGCAGCGAGTGTGTTTCAGAAATTCATGGATACTATATTGTCTGGAATCCCAGGAACACAAGCATATCAGGACGATGTCCTTATCTTTTCAAATACAAGAGAAGAACATAAGTCCATTTTATCAAAAGTTTTAGAAGTGGGGGGCGTGGCTTGACGCCCAAGGAACATGGCGGTGCCGGAGTAGGTCTCCTCGGAGCGGCGCGGTGGTTTCGCGCTTTCACGGCACTTCAACGCGGCCAAAAGAGCACTGCGAGCGTCGGAAGATGCCTGTAGCAGATTGTTAGCCTCAGCGCTCCTGAATTCAGCGTTTTCATCCTCATTTTTGACAAAGACGATTCCAGCTTTAGAGCGGTAAAGTTGCGACCGCCATTTTGTTTTCGAGGCTTCCGTCTTTTTCTTCAGAGCGTGAAGTACGTTTCTACTTCTTATTGCAGTGAGTTGCTCTTCTTCAATTTTCGCAATGATCTCACCGGACTGAGTTCCTTAATGACCCTTATTTAAAATGTGAAACTTTGCCTTCTTTGTTGGACGAGATTTCTTACGTCAGTTGAGAGTTAAGTATTGGCCGCCATTTTGCGTTTGAATGCTCATTCGCAGAGAAGTTCTGTTATCAGGAATGCATTCCAACGGCTGGCTTTCTTGACTTTAAATATTTGCAATACTACTGCAGCAACGCTTATTCTTTTTGAAGTATTTTTTGCTTGCCTGCTTGTATTCCTAGCATTCTTCCTCTCATGATGTTTATCTGTTGTGGAAGGCACAATTGATGGAAGCCATTTTAGTCTCGGCTCAATCTTCACTTATCTCATAAGTTTTGTATCTGACCCCATAATTGAAGTGCTTTTGGGGACGAACTCGAACTTGAGCTTGGTTTGGTTTTCCTCATATACGGCAATCCATTTTGCAATTGTCGCTATTTTTCACACCTGGATCCTTGGTGTTATATGGGTAGATTGAGGAGGTCGGAGCTTCTCTCTTCGAACCCCACTCATTCTTTTATTAAAAATTCAAGGATTTTTTCTGAATTCTCCAAGATGGAAGACTCTGCATCATCTTCAGATAAGACTCCTATCTCTACACCAAGTGTCTCTTCAGTGACAGGGAAATCTAATATAAAACGTTTAAAAAAAGATCCTCCGTCTCCACCCACATCTACTTCCCCTGTCTCAATGGAGATATTGTTAGAGGAGATACTGGCCCTTCGACCTTTTATGGAAGAAACTAACACCAAATTACAATTCCTCACTGACAATTGGTCTCAAATGGATGAAAGACTCTCGGCGGTTGAACACAGTATGTCTTCTCTTGGGGCCACTGATACTAAAGTCACAGCACTTCAGTCCCAAGTATCCACGCTCCAGAAACAGGTCGAAGACCTTGAAAATCGGAATAGGAGAAATAATCTACGTATTTATGGCCTTCCGGAGGGGGTTGAGGGTCAGGATCCCCTCATCTTTTTCAGATCCTTTCTCCCCAAGTTACTTCACATGCCAGAGGAAACTATACTGAACATTCAACGCACACACAGACTTGGACGTCCGTTATCAAATACTTCTACTTCGCAAAGACCGAGAGGAGTCATACTATATTTTCTTGAGTACACTGACTTATTAAAGACTTTGTCGGCTGTCAAAACATCTCAACGCATTGTCTGGTCTGGTTCGACTCTATTTTTCGCACAAGACTACGCTAAGGTCACAGCTAACAAACATAAGGCGTTTCTCAACATGAGACCTGAACTACGTTCTATGGGAGCCCGGTATGGTCTCTTTCATCCTTGTTTATTTAAGGTCACCTACAGGAATAGAACGACTACCTATGAGGACCCATTGCGATTACAGAGCTTCATTAATTCATGCAAGACGGAGACTATGGAACTTTCGGAAGCCTCATCCTCGCATAATACCTGACCTTATTAATGTTTTGTAACTTTTCCTTGTTCTTTGATGTATATCTTTTCTTTGTTCGTTAATTGCCGTTACTTTCTACAATGGCTAAGTTCTCTGTTCGGTTGTGTAATTTATTAATTTAATTGATTAATTACATAATTTGTTGTGATATTCCCTTCATGGTTTCTTCTCTTTTTCCCTTCTCTAGATCTGTTGATGTTCGATGCCCGTAGTTGTTTTGTTCTTTGAATGGCGTGATCCCTTCCCCACCCTTCGTTCCGTCGACTTTGGTCATGCCATTTGTTCCATGTGGTTTCACCCCCCCCCCCCCTCATCCCTGGTCGATATTTGTAGGTATGTTTTTTATCCTACATTTCTTCTTTTTTCTTCTTTCCTGTACTTTTTCAACCTCGCCTTTTACTTCCTTTTCTGTTATCTTTTCTGTTCTTTTACCCTTTCCTGTTCTATTTCATCTAATCAATCTTGTACTTCTTCTTTTACGATGTTTCCTTTTCTTCCCTCTTTCCTTCCTCGTCACTCTTTTAAGTTTCAAGGTTAATCTTTATCTTTTTGTATTTCACGTATATTTCTATGATATTTGCATTAAGGCTGGTTCATTTTATTCTTCATATTGTCTCCTTGATTTATGGCTTTAAAGATAATTACATGGAATGCTAACGGTTTAAACTCCCCTATTAAGAGACAACGGGTATTATCTTATTTATCTAAACTGGATGCTTCAATTGTTTTATTGCAAGAAACTCGTCTCACAGAATCTGAATCCTTAAAGCTTAAGAAAAATTGGGTTGGTGAAATCTTTTTCTCTCCTGGTGATGGTAAAAGGAATGGTGTCATTACCTTAATTCACAAATCATTGAAGGTTTCCCTTATTTTACAAGAGAAGGACAATGAGGGTAGATGGTTGTTTACCAAGATAGTGAATGATGGAGTTTCGCTCTCTCTCTTCAATGTTTATGCTCCTACTTCTGGTGATGCCCCTTTTTGGACCCAGATACATCAACTGATCTCTCATAACAATGCTAACAATGTAATCCTCGCTGGGGATTGTAACCAGGTATTCGATCCTTTTCTGGATCGGAAATCTAAAGTTTCGTTCATCCCTTCAAAAGCTCAGAAAACCTTTACACAAACTATAAAACACTTACACTTAACTGATGCCTGGAGACTTTGCCATCCATCTTTACAAGAGTTTACTTTTTACTCTTCACCTCATCAGACCCAATCAAAAATTGACTATATTTTCACATCACATAACGTTTCCCAATCCTTGCTATCCACTGACATAGGCCCTGTACTTACCTCCGATCATGCTCCTGTTTCCATTTTGCTTGATATTATTCCCCAATCTAACTATCCTAGAAGATGGCGCTTCAATAACTCCTTGCTTTTAGACCATTCTTTTAACACTTCTTTTATTTCTTTTTTCAACAAATTTTTCCTCTTTAATAACAACGACACCTTACCTTTTCATATAATTTGGGATGCCTTTAAGGCCTCTGCACGTGATTTTATTATTCAATATACCTCTAACAAACGAAAAATGGCTCGGGTTTCAAATTCGGAACTCCTCTCTAAGATTAAAAGATTAGAACATACCTATTACTCCTCCAAGTCGAAACAATGTTTAACTGATTTGATTAATACTAAAATTCAATATAATAAGGATACAACTGACAGTGCCTCTTTATTTCTTTTGAAGACTAGTGCCAAATTCTATGGAGGACAAAATAAATCTGGTAAATTGTTAGCCAACTATCTTAAGACCAAACAAAATAAACTCCACATAGAATCTATAATAACAGACACCAACTCCCCTAAATACAAAGACGCGGATATCCTACAAGAATTCGTTCGGTTTTATGAACAACTTTATACTCCAGAAATCACTCCCACTGATGATGATATTTCCCTATACCTTTCCTCAATTCAAAAGAACCCGGATCCGTCTGTACATTTTAACCTCCTAGAGTTCGATCTGACTCAGGCTGATTTACTTAATGCACTTAAATCCCTCAAAAAGATAAGGCCCCGGGCCCAGATGGCTTTACTGCTGAATTTTGTTTGCATTTTGACCAAATAATCTTACCTAAATTGCACGCTTTAATCTCCTCTTTTCTTTCGTCTGGTACTTCCTCTGGCACTTTTCTGGAAGCCCTGATTTGTCTTATCCCAAAGGAAGGTAAGGATTTACACTATTGCAAAAATCACCGACCCATTTCCTTAGTCAACATAGACTACAAAATCTTCTCTAAATCGTTAGCTCTTCGATTGGAATCTTTTCTCCCTCAACTCTTAGGTAAGGAACAAACGGGTTTTGTTAAAGGGCGATCTATCAATGACAACACCCGTCTGTTTTTTTATATTATTTCCAAGACATCAAATCTTTCAAATCCCCTTGCAGCAATTGCCCTTGATGCCGAGAAGGCTTTTGATAGAGTATATTGGCCTTTTATTTTTCAGACACTAAAATGGTTTGGTTTTGGCCCCAAAATTATCTCCTTGATTTCCTTGCTTTACTCAAATCCTAAAGCAGCAATTTTTGCCAACGGTCTTACCTCCACCTACTTTCCTCTTCGCAGAGGTGTTCGACAAGGCTGTCCTCTTTCCCCTTTTCTTTTTAACCTAGCCCTAGAACCTTTTTTGTCCAAAATAAGACAGAATCAGTCTATCACGGGTTTCACCTCAGCCTCTTTACAAATTAAATTAGCCGCTTATGCTGATGATGTTCTTCTATTTCTCTCTCATCCTCAGGTCTCCATGCCGGCCTTTTTAAATGAAGTTCAATCATACTCTTCGGTTTCGGGATACAAATTAAACAATGATAAATGTGAAATCCTACCCCTAACCAAATATACTTTCAAAGAAGATTTTCCTATTTCTAATTTTACTTGGAACCCACTTCACATAAAATACCTAGGTATATGGTTCACTTCCTCCATTAAAACATCAATTCCTCTTAATTTCAACAAATGTATTGAGAAGATTAGTTCCCTTGTATCTAAATGGTATCCTTTGTACCTTTCATGGTGGGGACGTCTTGATACCATTAAAATTATGTTAACGTGCATTATCCTATATCTTGTCTCTAATATTCCCTTACCCATTCCTACAAAATGGTTCCAAAAAATTAACTCCATTCTCTCTTCCTTTTTATGGCAGAATAAAAAATCTAGAATGTCCCTAGCAAAGTTATCGCGTCCGCAATCTGAGGGTGGTGTTCGCTTTCCTGATTTTCCCAAATATCATAGAGCCTTTTTATTACGACATATTTCCAAGTGGCTGTCTGACCCCTCTCCTGATTCGCCTCTTTGGTTTGATTTAGAGAGCTCCTTCTTTTCCCCATTTTCTTTTCGTGAATATTTATCCTTCACACGGAAACCACAAAAGTTATACACACCAATTATTAAACATTCTTGCAAAAGTTTGAATAATCTTCTTCATTTTGAACCTCACGATTTAGACTCATTTCTTAATTCCACCATATGGCATAATAAATACATATGTATTAAGAATAAACCTGTATATTGGAAGACATGGAGAGATAGAGGCATTCTTTGGGTACATCAATTATTAAAGAATGATACTTTCTTCACCTTTTCGAGGGTGTGCTCTCTTTTTCAACTGCCCCCCTCATTTTTACCTAAATTTCTAGTTCTACGCTCAGCCATATTAGATTCCCATTCTCATTTTAAATCCCTGCGTTGCCCCTCTCCCACACCAGACTACACATGGTTGAACATCCTTTGTAGACTGCCTAAGACCTCCACTCTTTATACTTGTTTATTAGTCCCATTCTTAACAAGAGCCAAAACAAAAACTGAGATTTCTTGGGAAACTGACCTGGACACTCATTGGCTAATTTCTGTTTGGGATAAGATTTGGACAAAAATTAGGAAGTCCTCCAGAGCAGCTAGCGCTACACAAACCCTTTTCTTCATATACAATAGACTTCTATTAATTCCAGTCTCCCTACATAGAATACATTCTGATATTCCTGATAGTTGTTGGACTTGCTTATCTCCACAAGCAGATCTTCACCACTTACTTTTTTCGTGTCCACTTGTTTTGAAATTCTGGACATCAGTCTGGTCACAAATCAATACTATATTTAATGCTAACATTCCCCTTTCATTTCCAAATGTTTTTTTGGGTAGTCTCTCCGCTAGCTGGGACAATACAAAAACACGAACGCAAATCATTGACCTATTACTGGCTGCAGCCTTTCAGCAGATAACAAGAAACTGGAAAGATGCTTCCAAGCTTTCGTATTTAGCTTGGTGGTATTCTGTTTGTCATAATCACAGACTTGACACGACCTTCGTATTTCCTATATCTCTTAAACAAAAAAGATTACTTTTATGGTCTCCCATTACAATTTTTTTAGATATTAGCGCTAAAAGATCCTTTGCTCCATTACCATGTACTCAAGAAGTCACTAAACCCCCTTAACTTTACTGTATTTGGGATAATTCCAATATTTATTTGATTCAACTTAATCTGACTCCAGCTGTATAGTTAACAAGTTTCGAACCCGTTTTCACACCCTTTATTCCTGTCATCAATTTTTCTTCTATTGTATGATTACCTGCCTTTATGCTTTTAATGTTATTTTTTGTAAATGCTTGCGATGTTATGTCACTTGATACTTTGATGTTCTATCTTGCTATATTTTCAATAAACTTATCTTTTGAAACTTAAAAGTTTTAGAAGTATTTACAAGTGTTGGGATAGCTCTTAAACCTGACAAATGCAATATGTGCAAAAGGGAACTAGACTATCTTGGGCATTGTGTTTCCGACACAGGACTACATCCCAAGTTTTCTTTAGGACAGGCAATACAAGAAGTCCCTCCTCCCAAAGATAGAAATTCCCTCAGATCTTTCTTGGGGATGAGTGAATATTACGCCAAATTCATTCAAGGTTATTCCATCATTGTTCAACCACTCAGGAATCTATTAAAAAAAAATGTTCATTTTTTCAGGGATAATGTTGCTGAGCAAGCGTTTAGTGCCGTGAAAAATGTTATCACTAATGCACCGGCTTTGTCAGCATTTAAACCGGGTGCCAGATGTTTGCTGACTGTAGATGCTAGTCAAAGAGGCATAGGCGCAGTACTTTCACAGACCTACAATAATAATGAATACACTGTTGCTTTCGCTTCAAGGTCTCTAAAATTATCAGAATCGGGGGCGTGGCCAAGATGGCGAGCGGGTAAGACTTATTTTGTTCGTCTCCCCGCTCCCGTCCACCCGCCGAGCCTCTGCCCGACGTTACCGCACAGCTGAAGACCCCAGGAGACGAAGGGGAAGCAGCGGGACTGCAGCGGAGAGCCACCGGCACAGAGGCGGGGCTGGGAGTCCTAGAAAGGAGGTCGGAGGACGACACGAGAGGCGACCCAAAATGGCGGCGCAGGTCCCGGACTGAGAGCCGGAGAGAGTCGGGAAGAGGTGCCGCGGCTGACGTGAGCAGGTCTGAAGGACCCGGAGACCAGCTATAGTGCTCCGGGGAGGCAACGAGGAATACTCATCAGCAGTGGGACTCGAGCTCACACGTCAAGCGCCAGAGAGGGTACTGGTGAGTGAGGCGAAGTGCGGCGGGCGAGCGTGGTCGTAGCGGAAGAGCCCGGCCTGCGGCTCGCTCCACCGTGACTCAGCGGCAGTGAACGGCGGCATATGGACAGCCACACACAGGTTGCAGGAGAGCGAGAGGCTCCGTAAGCGGCAATCGGAGGACCCCGACGCGATGATGGTGATCCAGCGCTAACAATAAAAATTATTCTCCTATATGCTTCGGTCATCCAGGTACAACTATTCCTCCAACACACAAACTATATCCATATGACGGTGGGGCCCATAACACCGCATATATATTCACTTACTCATTTATTCCCTGGATTTCCTCCGTCCTTAACCTAGGAGAAAACGATTCGCTGGAAGGAGACGGGATACCTCTTTTAACATGACATAATGTTTCTCATTTGCTTTAAGGTATTCCACTCATTGGTCGATGGACCAACTAGTAGGAATCAGTCGATGGTGATTAAGACCAGCTCAATCACAATGAACTCTTTAACAATTTACCTTAATCATTGAGCTAAAGAATCACTGAGTCATTTGTTTAAAGAATAATAAAGTTTATATAAAGTTTCGAAGCAAGAAATAAGTTTTAAGCTTATTATTCAGATCATTACATTTATCATCATTATAAGAATAAATTGAAATTGCAATGCATATCTATTAGACGGAAAAATAAGGTTATCATAGCAAGAACTCTAAAAGATCAATCTATCTGTCTTGGAAAAATCTAATAGTTCTAACTGAAAAATCTATCAGGAATAAAAGGTTCTCCAAAAGCAGCATCTTATACACAACTGGAAATAAAAAATAGCAGCAGCAGCATCAGCTCGTCAGCATCAGCAACCGCAACTTCACCCATCTACAGCATCTAACTCTCCAGCATCTCACTCTCCAGCATCTAACCCCTCCCACCAAGAGTAGGTCTTCTTATACCCTAATTCTAGCTTACTGAATAAAAATGTTGCATCTTCATGGCGTGATTCTCTCTCATTGGTTCACTCAGGCCCATATACATTTTAATCAAACTTCCTTGTCTTAACCAGTCCCTTGTGGAATGTCCATGCTTGCATCGTTTCCCACAGTTCATGACATTGCTCATCCGTTTCGATCAGTCCAATTTGTATCTTTTTCTGCTACTTTTTAGATTCAACAGTTCCGTCCATTTATTCAGTTTGACTTCTCACGCTTCTTGCTGATCATCTTGGCACACATCTGCTCAGAAAGGTCACAATAGCCTTGACCATACTTCCGTCTTATGCTCTCAGCACGAACACGTGGTCATCCTTTTCCACAGCCTCTCTCCTCTACCACACAGCTTCTTGGACATGCGTACTCTAGCTTATGGCGGCCATTTTATATCGCTGCTCAACAGGCCTAAGCGCACTATTTTCAAAGATAAACAAAATATTGTTAAAATAAAGAATATAAACCCTTTCGTTTCCCTCCCGTCTTTCTACGTACCCCAATTAGGTATTACCTAGCAAAAAGCAACATATAAAGCCGTCCCTTACTTACCATCGCTTTATTTTGCAACCACACGTTTTATTTAAAAAGCACAAATCATGCGTTTATTATTTTATTAGTACGCAAATATTATGTTATGTTAGACACGTAAACAATTATAAGTTGATTTATTTGCACACAAAATAGCGTGTTACCTTTAACCCTTTACATGTAACATACATTGTTGGTTATTTACTTAAACGAACATGTTTATTAATTATTTTACGAAAATTATTAGGAGGTTAAAAAATTTTCATTTACCCTTCTCCATCAATGGACAACCGGCACAGTGAGACACAAGGACTTTGAGGTATGCACTGTATCGGGCTCGACGGTGCCGGCTGGGCCCACACCCTAAATAAGCCAGCGGTAGAGGATGGTGTGAGGTGGAGGAACAGAGGGACACGGGACCAACAGGCCAGCGAGTGAGCGGAGTCCTAAGAGCGCAGCAGGCTTCCAGAGCAGGCGTGTAGAAGGGGCGGAAGAGTCCGGCCTGCTGCGCATTCATCAGCAAATGCGATGGCACAAAGGGTGTAATAAGTAGGCTGTTGGTACGCGGCGGGCAACATCGAAGGCATACACAAGGGCTGGAGGACCCCGATGAGATATGAAGCAGCCAGCAGCGGGTGGCACAAGCGCCTAAAAGTACGCACTGTACTGGGCTAGGCAGCACCAATTGGGCCCACACTCCCCAAGAACCTGGGACAGGGGGATCACCAAAAGAGGAGAAGGAAGGGCAGGAGAAGACTGGCCCCCATTCATTTAGGTGGACAACATTGAACTCTAGGTGGCCCATACCCAGAGGTGGCTCTTCTGGGACAGCTCCACACTTGTGGAGAGAGAAGCGAGAAGGAGGCCGGAGAGAGGCAACAGGATGGCAATTAGAACCTTTGGGGGTGACCCCATGTGCATCCAGCGGAGTTTGCCCCACTACCAAAGTGCTGAAATAGCTGACACAAGTCTGGGACAGCGATGTCTACAACACGTGGCAAAAAGGACAGAAATGTAAAAGACATGTTCACCAAGATGACGGGGGCAAGCGGGGGAGATGGGAGAGAGTCGCCGATTGCAGCAGGGGGGGCAAGACATGGAAAAAGCAGAGGAACCGGTCACGCGCACCTTTTTGGAGCTTCTATTCTCCACACTCCGAGAAGACCTGCAAGCTCTTAGAGGAGATTTCTCAAAAGAGATAAAGGAGGTGCGGCAGGAGCTCGACACAGTAGGGGGAAGAGTAGCCAGCATGGAGGAGCACGAGATGGCCCGAGATGAAGAGGTGGAACAGTTGCAGCAGGAGGTACTACGTCTCCGATCCCAACAGATAGATATCCAGGCCCATTCAGAGGACCTGGAGAATCGCACCCGAAGAAATAACATACGGGTTAAGGGCGTGCCACCTAAAGAAGAAGGATCGGATATCACACAGTACCTTCAGGGCCTCTTTAGAAGCATCCTACAGGTGCCCCAGGACTTTGAAATTAAAATAGACAGGGCCCATAGGGTAGGTCTGTAAAGAAGAGCGCCAGCGCCTCCCCCGGATATCATGGCATACTTACCAGACTTCCAGTTGAAAGAACAAATATTACGGAAGGCACGCGATAGTCAACCATTGTCATATCAGGGGCGAACCATTGCTCTATATCAGGACCTGGCTACGATTACGCTGCAGAAACGACGAGACTTCAGGCCGGTCACGACACAACTGCGGAACCAAGGCATCACGTATTCATGGGGGCATCCCTTCAGACTTATCTTCAGGTGGGAAGGCAAGCTGCACCAGATTAGGTCACTACAGGAAGCATGTTGAATCCTAGGTATCGAGAATCCCCAACAGGAATCGTCGGAGAGGGGGGACAAAACGTCACAACGAGAGCGGTGGAGACGTGTTTGGGGAGGCAGACTTTTGGATAAAGCGTCAAAACCAGATCCTGAGACGATCGCACAAGAAAGACAGGCAATTCTGGAATCGTTATCCAACGAGTCCTGCTCCAAAGATGGCATTTGAACTGCTTCAGGGGTCAGATAAGTGCCTACAGCTATGTCGGGCGGGCGGCGGGTGGAACTCATGGGAGCGGGGTGAAATTGTTGGCCACACTACGCACCCTGCAAACTGGTTTACCAAGGGTACCCGGACTAGTTCTGCGGGTCCTGGACTATTTTGGGACATGTTCAATGTTGTTCTAGTTGGGGTTAGGGAGGGAGGGAGGGAGGGAGGGGGAACTGGTATTCAGAGGTTGTGAGGCTCGAGGTGTTCACGAATGTTAACAAAGAACAGGAGGGAGGAGGGGCGAGCAGGATGAGTGGAGAAAAGGGACACGAAATTGGGCCCGGATGAGCATTGGGGGAAGTCACTTGGAATGTCACGGGATGTAGTGAAAGTCCTTACACTAAACGTGAAGGGGCTTAACAACCCCATCAAAAGACGAGCGATTCTCTCCTATTTAGAAAACTCGCAGGCGGATGTGTGTCTCCTGCAGGAGACGCACCTACTGCCCAAAGATTACCACCGCCTGCGCTCGAGAGCGTTCCCCCATCAGTTCTTTTCCTCTGCCGCAGAAAAGAAAGTGGGAGTTGCCATTCTGTTCGCCAAACACTGTAAAGGGGAGGTGAAAGACAAAGTGGAAGAAATAAAAGGGAGACTACTTGCATACACAATTCAGTTTGGGGACCAAACTATGGTGCTGGGAACAATATATGCCCCCAATACAGGGCAGGAAGGTTTCCTGAAAGCGGCAATGGCGGAGGTCATGGTTACGCAAACACACATGACGTTGGTTGGAGATGACTTGAATTTGGTTCTAGATAAAGCTAAAGATAGGTCTAATACTAGCTTCAATCAAAAGGGAGAGATATATAGAGAGGGGAGGAAATGGCTACAGGAAATGGGTTTGGTAGACTTATGGAGGGAGGCTCACCCCCATACATCGCAATATTCATTCTTCTCGCATGCCCATAGGTCCTACGCTCGACTTGATTATTTTTTAAGAATGACAGAAATTAGCAGGGTGGTGAAGAACGTAGACATAGAACCCCCGGCTCTCTCAGACCATGAGGCAGTGACTATTAAGTTACAGTTACCACCACAACAGAGGAGGGCAGGATGTTGGAGGCTCAAAGAATATATGCTCCATAAAAAGGCGGTGACGCAACAACTCACCAAATGCATCAAAGGCTATTTAGACATTAACGACTCCCCTGAGGTATCCATCACTACAATCTGGGAGGCTATGAAGGCAGTAGTACGAGGGGAACTAATAGCTATCACTGCTGCGGAAAACAAAGAACTACGCGCGCAGCTAGCCGCTCAGGTTCAAGAGTTGGAACGAGTGCATAGCCCGACTGGGGCGCCCAGAGTGCGGAGACAGCTAAAAGCAGCAAGGGCACAGCTAGCGGGGATTGATCTAGATAGGGCAGAGTATGCAGCGATTAGACTAAAACACTCCTATTACATTGGGGGGATAGGACAGGGCGTTTACTAGCAAGCAAACTCCGGGCCCAACGGCAACAAACAAAAGTACACTCGCTTAAGAGACGGGGAGCGGGGGAAGTCACTAGTGACCAAGAGATAGCCCAGACCTTTCGGGAGTTCTATGAGACTCTATATACAAAGGACACCCCACCCTGACGTGATATGACCTCTTATTTACAGAGTGTTCAAATGTCCAAGATAACATCGGACCAGGCAAAAGCCCTGGATGACCCAATACGGATCGAGGAGGTGGTCACTGCGATTTCGCGGCTTAAACTTCTCAAATCGCCGGGTCCGGACGGGTTTTCAGCACTCTTCTATAAAAAATGTTGCCACATCCTAGCTCCGATACTGATGAGATTATATAACTCTTTTGGGAGCCTAGGATCGATCCCTTCCAATATGTTAGCGGCGGCGATAGTGGTGCTACCAAAACCGGGTAAGGATAAACAGGAGTGCGGGTCGTACAGACCGGTATCTCTTCTTAACGTAGATCTGAAATTATTCACGGGCATATTGGCCACAAGATTAAGTCCGCTAATGCCGAATATAATAGAACCCGATCAGGCAGGGTTTATTCGAAACCGGCAAAGCGGAGACAATACGAAGAGGATCCTCCACTTAACAGACAAGGCACACCAAACAAACATGGATGCGCTTATACTGACGGTTGATGCCGAAAAGGCATTCGACCGGCTGGATTGGAGATTCTTGGAACAGACTCTGGCGCATTTTGGGTTGGGAGACAGGTTCCGGGTGTGGGTGGGTTGTTGCTATGGTGCTCCCACAGCCTCAATCAGAGTTAATGGTGTCTCCTCTTGTCCTTTTTTCATCCAACGGGGCACCAGACAGGGGTGCCCGCTGTCACCCCTCCTGTTTGCACTGTACATTGAACCGCTAGCACAGAGGATACGGGACAACCCGAAGATTAAAGGGATCCCGTTCGGGAGGAGTCACATCCTATTAGCTGATACGCGGATGATATCATAGCAGCGCTGGAGGAACCAAGGAGTTCACTTCCTGCTTTTTCAAAGGAACTAGAGGTATTTGGACAGGTCTAAGGATTCCGGGTTAATGTTGGCAAATCACTGATACTCAATCTCAACCCAACGAGCCGAGCTTCCCAGAGCGAAAGGGAACAGATCCTGGGGATCCGGGTGGTGGAGTCGATTCCTTACTTAGGGCTCGAACTGGCAGCTACGATTAATCAAACGATCAGGTTGAACTATGAAAGGCTGACGCAACAGATTAAAAGGGAGTTGAGTAGTTGGGGACGGCATCAATTATCACTTCTGGGGCGGGTGGTGGCGATCAAAATGTCTAAATTACCGAAAGCATTGTACTTATTTCAGACTTTGCCGGCTACCCCGCCAGAGGGTATCCTCACCTCACTGCAGAAGGAAATTATTCGTTTTGTGTGGGCCGGCGCTCGACCATGCATGAGACGAGAGCTAGGATATATGAGCCCGGAGAACGGGGGTTTGGGGATCCCGAACTTATTGGATTATTTCAAAGCGGCCCTATTGAGATATCTTGTGGAATGGAGTAGGCCCGAGTCCGAAAAGCAGTGGCTATTCCAAGATGGAGCACTAGCGAGGCTCCCTCTATGGAAGGTTCCCTTCTTGAAGAAGTCGAACAGACCCCAATGTTTACTGAGGTCACCGATCACAAAATCAGTGATGAAAGTATGGGAGGTGGTAGCTAGTACAAGGGGGCTCACGACGTTTCCATCACCCATGATGCCTCTGTTTGGGAATAGAGAGTTCATTCCAGGACTAGAGGATAAGGCATTCCAGGCTTGGCACGACACACCATGCAGATCAGCAGGACACCTGTTTGATATAGAGGGCATAATTCCATTTCCACAGATATGGAAAGATTATGGGATTCCGGAAACGGAAAGGCTACGATACATGCAGCTACGACACTGGGTGCTTCAACCTGGTATACGGCCGCAGGCTAGCCGCAAACTGACGCAGTACGAGAAATGGTTGATAACAAAACAGAATGACAAGGGGTTGATCTCTGAATTGTATGCTATGCTTAGGCAGTCAGCTCCAACGCAACCCACACCTAGCCAGAAAAGATGGGCGAGAGAACTTGGAAGAGAGCTATCTCAGAAGGAATGGGAGGGGATCTATTATAGAGCGAAGCATACAGCACGTAATGTTGCCAGTATTGAAATGGCTATTAAAATAGCCACGTACTAGTATCTTACGCCTCTCCATCTTAATAGGGGCAACCCGGATCGGAGCCCTACATGCTGGAGAGGCTTTGGGGAGGAGGGAACACTGGTGCATTTATTGTGGGAATGTCAGACTTTAACAACGTATTGGTCCAGAATCTTGGATGACATAGATCAACAGTTTGACACACAGATACTGAGATTACCAGTATTTGTGGTACTGGGCTTACCCAATCCACTAACATACCCATTCAAAAGCAGTAAGGGACGACAGATGGGGTTAGCATTGGGGGCAGCTCTTCAAAATATTGTGACTCACTGGGGGACACAAACACCACCCACCTACGTAGGCTGGCTACACAGGATATGGTATATCCTAGGAATGGAACGCATCAACGCCTCCTTGACTGGTTCTGAAAATGCATTTCAAAAGGTTTGGAAACCATTTCTCACCCTGTTGTCGACAGAGTTTAATGAAATCACTTGCCCGAGGTATCTACGAGCGTTACGCCTGACGGAGCCAGAGCTAGCGGCCCAAATCCCTCAGACCACCCAAAATGAGTTACCTCCGAGCTCTCAATGAAACCAGTAAGGGAAGTAATAAGACTACCGGTAGGGGAGGGGGGGGGGGTGTTTTGTTGGTTTGTAATTTGATGGTTTGTCTTAAAGAGACGGGACTTGCAATACAATGAAGATTACGCATATTGGGACAGAAACATTTGCATGAAAACTGGTAATAGGAATGGAATGCGAGCAACAGATTCTCAAACATCTACGTTGTATGTAAAGCAAATAAGAGTATGTTGAATAAGCATGATGTATTACTTACACCATTAATAATAATAAAAAGATTTAAACATAAAATTATCAGAATCTTGTTATAGTACCATCGAAAGAGAGGCTTTGGCCTGTTCCTGGGCCATTGAGAAATTCAAGACATACCTATGGGGAATGAATTTTACTCTATTTACTGACCACAAACTACTTATTCATCTCCTCAATGGAGATGGATCAGGGAAAGCTTCCTCTAGATTGGTCAGGTTGTTATCACGTTTGCACGAGTACAACTTTAAAATTGAGTTTATTCCTGGTAGTAGGAATTCCAGAGCTGATTTTTTGTCCAGAATGCCTATTCAAGATGATTGTACAGGTGAAGAGCACGAAGAAGTGGAGTCAGTGGTAGCTACTTTGGATGACATTCTAAGTACACATAGTTTGTTGTGTCATGATGAATGGATGGCTGCTGTTACAGATGATAATATTTTATCTCAAGTCATGGAATTTGTTACTCAAGGTTGGCCTAAAGAAAGGTGTCTTCCTGCCCCAATTAGACCTTTTTCACAAGTCTCCAGTGAATTGTCTATAGTAAATGGCTTACTGGTTCACAATGACTTAGTTGTTCCCCCACTGGCAGTCAGGTCAAAATTGTTCCAAGCATCTCACTCTGGTCATTTAGGAGTGGGAGCCAGTTTCAAGAATCTAAAACAATATTTGTGGTGGTTTTCAATGGATTCCCAAGTCGCTGCTTGGATATCATCTTGCAGTGCATGTTTGTTGTCAGACAAACATTGGCTCACTCACAGTACCCTGCTACATGTAGTAACATTGCCAGAAGAACCCTGGTCCAAAGTTGCTCTTGACTTTTCTGGCCCTTTTCATTTATTATAATCTAACAAAAGGTTCTTAATAGTTTTGATTGATTATTTTTCAAAATTGTTTATTTTTTTTTATTTTGTTCCTAATGCAAATATTTTTGAGCAGCATATTTGATTGTGCAGGTCCCCCAAGGGAGCTTGTAACAGACAATGGTACATACTTTGTTTAAACACAAATGAAGGACTTTGTTGAGAAACATCACATTAAACATCTCAAGGTAGCATTATATTCCCCGACATCCAATGGTCTGGTTGAAAGGGTAAATACCTTTTTGAAAGAGGGAGTGCAAACGGTCTTGGCCACTGGGGCTCCAGTGGATGTTTTTCTGAAACAAAAAGTTTGGAATTATAACTCAGGCTCCCTGTTTTCCGTTTTTACAGATTTTTACACATAAATACAGACAGAAAACAATGTGTTTTCTGTCTGCATTTATTTTTTAAAGTGGATAAATACAGAAAATTGTGCTGCTTCTAAGTGACTCTCCGTGCTGTCTTCCATGAATTATAGCCCAACAGCTGCGCAGATGGACAGCATGGGAAATTAAAGAGAGGATGAAATTTCTTTAAATAACGGCATGTGTCAATATACATTTGTGGTACAATGCTAGTATTTACCAGTGGATGTATTGTCTACGTACCGGCACCGCGGGGCTCTTTAATTATGCAGAGCGGCGTAGATTAGCGATTCAAGGAGAGACGGCAAGCGTCAGCCCGGCAGAGGCAAGGCAAGACCCGACTTGGATCCACATCTCATAAAAGGATCCGTAAGAAATGTGAATGCATCTAGTGAGCAGTACGATGATATGAGAGTCGTTATCAGGAGCGGCCGTTCCTGTACCTCTCACGGTCCGCGGCTGGAAGTTGTCCTTACCCCCGTCCTGATGAGACCCAAATAAAGGGGTCGAAACGGGTAGACTACCGGAAAGGAGGAACCCATTGATCACCAAAGTGGCATATACTAATTGTTGTGTACAGAACTAAAGAATGTTTTGAGGTGGAACGGTTTCCTCATCTGTACATTAGGGTTACCTCACAGTGGACCGCGACAGAGTCTTATGTACGGACACTGGTTGTTTAAAGAATTGGGGTTTAGGAAATGAGTTTGATCACTATTTTTTTATGTTGTATTTGATGTTTTGTGTATATAAATTGTGTGTTGAATATATGTAAAAAGAGTAATAGTCCCAACCAGATATGAAATAAGGAATAAATTACGGTTGTGACTTGGAATGAATTGAATGTGATTTTTTGTGAAAATGAATCAATATTGGAT
This sequence comes from Calotriton arnoldi, assembly GCA_963921515.1. NCBI lineage: Eukaryota > Metazoa > Chordata > Amphibia > Caudata > Salamandridae > Calotriton > Calotriton arnoldi. The sequence continues at coordinate 3,302,014 of CAWUFW010000950.1, read as the reverse complement.
GGGATTAGGACCCCATACACTGGAGTAATTAAACGTACTCTGATGTAATTAATTTGTGATATCTATTCCTCCACCTTACGTTCATTGTTGAATATGTAATATTTGGCAGCTTAAATAGCTAAAACACGCTAGACATCAAAGTATGAGTGTATGTCTATCAGTTAAATAAATATGGGAATGTACAGTTTTAAAACTTCATTTATATGCAAAACACAAAATAAATATGGATAAATACAGATAAAATGGCAAAAAAATAAATATGGATAAATACAGACGGAAATGTTACAAAAATAAATACCATAAAACCGGGAGCCCCAATTATAAACTTACCCCACACTCCACTACAGGAGTGTTTCCATTTTTCTTGTTAAGAAAAAGGAATCCCAGGTCGGATCTTTGTCCTGATTGGTTAAAAGACACTTTACCCAAAGACAATCATTGCTATTGTACTGTTTCTAAGTTAGTCAAAGAAAGAGTGAAAGACGCACAAACAAAACAGAAGTCACATTATGATGCATCCCATGCCACAAAGTATGTTGATTTTGAAAAGAATGATTGGGTTCTGGTTTGACAACCACACAAAGTTAAGAAGGGAGAATCCATATACTCAGATCCAATTAGAATTGAAAAGGTTTCCAAAGGTACTGTGTACTAACAAGACAAGAGGTGGTGGTGTAAAAGAGATTTGGTTCAGCTATTTCCTGAGCAAGCTCGTGACATTTGTAAGCACAAAAAGATGGAATCTGAAAGCTGGTTTGATATGGGAGGAGATGTTTCATCTACACGCATGCTTCAGCCTCGGTTTCTGTCAAATTAGTCCAATGGTGATCCTGCAACTGAAGATGTTACTTATGCTGCACATGATAATGTTTCTTTTCAGGGTCATAACACTGTGTCTAGTACATCTGACATAAGTGGACAAATTGAATCCAGATCTGTGCGCAATGCTTTCATGCGTACTAGATTTAAGGACTTCTATGTACATTAAAATTGTTTGTTGTTCATTATAAATAGGAAGATGATGTAGAGTGCTTCAGGTATGTGTATTCCTAGGTTTGCACGCAGGTGACCACGCGAGTGATGATGTCTTTACATCACGAGCGTGATCACGCGTGCTGCTTACTTTTAAATTGTAATGGTTTGCCATGAGCCTCAAGGCCGTAATCTTTCTTCATGGTTTCCACAGCCGTATCTCCAGATGCGGTTGTGGATTCATGGAGGACAGACCTGCGGCCGCAGAGCTCCTGCTTATTTATGAATAAATATTTCTAAACCTACCACGTGTATGCGCTTTCATCTCTACGTGACAATTCAACGCATAAAAATTCTCAAACCTAGTAAATGTTTTTCCTCGTAACCCCACCCCCAAACTCCTCCCGTCCACTGCTCAATTTGGTAATTAACCACTTTTCTTTTTGCTATTTTATATATACATTTTTTCTATTTACAATTTTATATAGCGCGAACTCGACCCAAAGGTATTTGAGCGCTTTACACGAGCTCCAGTTACATTACACAAGGACACATTCATTATTGGTAGGCATGGAGAGATTAAGTGATTTGGCCAGAATCACAGTGTTGAGCCAACACCGAAACTCGAGTTTGAATCCCCAGTTAAAAAGTCGGTAGCTCTAGCCGTTACGCCACATCATGTCCCCTGTGTTTTTAGGCCGAGCCTAGAGCCAGCGCGCATGCGCTGCTCTGCGAGACTTATAGTAGAGGAGTAGGGAATAGAAGCCCCGCCCACTCTCCGCCCATATTTGCCATTGGCTTGTGTCATTGTCCATCCTAAATGCTGGCTTCTGATTCAATAGGCTTGTTAGTCCCTCCTTAGTACCGCCTCCTCTTCATTTGTCACCTCCCATGGCAACTGGCCCCTTTACTTTGGTTGTTACACGGAATGTGTTATTTAAAATGTGAGCACTACTTTCTTTAATGAGGTTCTCCTACTGCACGACATGCTTTGGTGCCTTCTTTACCCATCCCCTCCCTCCCGTTGTCGTGCCTTCTCTCCCCCCCCGGCCTCCCTCCTGTTGTCTGTGCCTTCTCGCCCCCAACCGCCCGCCCTCCCATTGTCTGTGCCTTCTCGCCTCCGGCATCCCCCCCCCCCACACATTGCAAATGCTTGTTTCACTGTTTCATCACGCTGCGCATCACTGCGACTCTTTTCAGTCTATGGGTCAACCCAGCAGTCACTTTCACGATTCAGCTGCCCTTACAGTCTCATTGCAGCCGTGCTTAACTTTGGCAAGAAGTAATGGCTGCTGACAGCATCACAGCTTTGAGGCGCTGCACTCCTACACACACATTCACTAAACGCCCCAAACTGTAGGGTCGACTCAAGGAGCACTGACTTCTGCTAAGGCCAGTACCAAATGAGATCTGAGACATTCTTTTATTAATAACTTATTTTCTGAACGTGTTTTAGCGCAAAAGTCATGAATGAGTGCACCTTTACACGAAAGCTAAAGCGTGAAATGCACTTTTAAATAGTCACTGGTTATTCCTTTGTATTTGTCTTTATGACACAGTGCAGATTGTCTCTTGAAACTTTAGTATTGTGTGTTGTTACTAGGTGGTACCAGTGTTCTCGACCTTGGAAGGATTACAGGTTGAGGTGGCCTTGTCTGGATGAAACATCTGGCCTCTTGCTTAAGGAAATCTGCGCTTTGAGAGCTCAACCTACTGAGCTACTTTAGCAACTTGTACTACAGCTTGTTTTTAGCTACAGTGCTTGTATCGTTATTTTAACATCCTTCTCTTCTTTGATTATTTTTTCCTCACCTCAGTGTCTTCGTGTGCATTCTCTCTGCCCGCCAAAGGCTGTTTCTCCTCTAATGTGTGGAACCAATGACTCATGCATGCCCTTATAAGGGTTGTTATTAATGCGTAATCACGTCAGCAGGAAAGCATTGGTTGCACTCGGTTTCCAGACTTTGATGCACGTGAGTACGATTCCCTGTGTCTGAATTCCTTTGTCTGTGTGTCTTTGAGTATTTCTAGACCACGCAAAATTTTTTTTAAAAAAGGTTCTCCGCTGTGCAGAAGTGTCCCCACCTCATCCATCATGGTGATATTTTTATGAGCTAAGACTTGACGGACAGTTATGTAATGAATGTGCATTTTAATCTGTTCATGGTGCCACGCAGCCCGTTCATTCCTAAGTTCACGGTTTGTCCCCCCTCGCTCTCCGTAGTTTGCAGAAGTTATTTTGACAGATTGTGTGCTCAGTAGCACAAGGAATGAGATCCGGTCGGACGCTTACAGGCATAAAAGCACTGAAGCGAGAAGCGTTCACCTCTTGCCGGAGCTATAACAACTACTGTGGCTCGTGCAGTGCTCTACTCAGGGGAGTTTTCTTATTAGGTCGAGCCTAGCGCAGCGCGCATGCGCTGCTCTATGGGAGGCTTCTTGTAAGCACTCTAAACTTCTCCGTGTGGGTCTGACTCCTCCCACACATTGGATTGGCCTTTGCGTGTGTCTTTCAATAATGAAAGCACGCAAATGGCCAAAGGCGGGCGCATGTCCCACCTCTTTTGCAAATGTTCACTCCCACAGCATTTTGCTTGCGGGAGCGAGCAGCGGCCGCAGGGTGGCAGCTGCATTCCTCGGGTGTCAGGTTACACACAACGCGCCTCGCTTTCGCTTGTCTCACCCGTACAGCGCACGCACATCGCACACCACTCGTTCATTTTCGTTTCTCCTTTCAAGTCCCGGCGTCTAATCTTCTGCCTGTCCACGTGCTGGGTAAGAGTTATTAAGCAATGTTTACTCAGTTACTCAGTTCGGTCCTCCGGGGCCGAAGCAGGGACCCACTCTAGTGCTCTCTTTTGTTTCCACCGGGGCTTTGAACTCTCTGTCCTCCTTTTATTTCAGTGATTCAGACATTTAAATGGTGCTCATGATTCCGACATCAGGGGCACACTATATGCTTGACTCTGGCGTTAATTTCTGTGTGTGAGCTCGCATGTACATAAGACTTCCATCCAAGACCACTGGAAAGGCTCAAACTGTTGGCCATTCACCACAGCAACACGTGATAAATATGTGTGTACGCACGTGTACTTTAAGCTTTCAACAACGATAATTGGCCTCGTGCTTCCCACCCTGTTTATTTACATTGCTGGCTCCCAGCTGTGTAAATTCCTCATATGCCAATTAAAGGTGAGCAAATATTATTATTTATTTTTCGCCTTTCTTTTGTCACACGCCTAACAGACACTAAAAATCAAAGCGCCAGGGTTTGCTTGCAGCTGCATATCGCTGTGATAATTACACAATGTTAATATTTGCTAATTCTGGGCTGTGTATTGAGCGGGTGGCGAACGGCAATCACAGCACTCGCGCTAGCTCCTTCACAGTAAATCAAACACCATCTAATGGCTAATTCACCGCTGTCCACCTCAAGGTGGATATTTGGTATTAATCTGCTGGCGCCAACACGACAGTGCACTTTGAGCATTCCCTTGCGAGAACCGCTTGTTGTTAATTATAATCGCCAACTTCCTTTCACTTGAATTTTAATCTACGTGTTGGTTTCTGTGTGTGAGATCGCGTGTACATTAGACGTCCATCAGAGACCATTAAAAATGCTCAAAATGTTGGTCAAATCACCGCAGCAACATGCAATAATTCTGTGTGTACGCATGTGTGTACTTTAAGCTTCCAGAAACAATAATCGGCCTTGTGCTTTCCACACTGTTTATTTACATTGCTGGCTCCCAATTGTGTAAATTCCTCAAATGCCTATCAAAGGTGAGCAAAGGTTATTATTTATTTTTTGCCTTTCTTTACTCACGCGGCTAACAGACACTAAAATCAAAGCGTGAGGGTTTGCTTGCAGCTGCGTATTGCTGTGAGTAATCGCACAATGTTAATATTTGCTAATTCTTGGCTGTGTATTGTGCACGTGATGAACAGCAATCACAGTGCTTGCACCCGATCTCCCACAGTAAATCAGACACCATCTAATTGCTAATTCAAAGCTGTCAGCCTGGGGAGGGCGCGCGAAGGCGATCCAAGATGGCCGCCCTCTAGAGGAGCTCCGTGACGCCGAGGATCGGTCGGAGCTGAAGGGCTTTTCCTCGTTAGCGGAGAGGCATCTTAATTATGGATTTCCCTGTCGGAAGATGTGTAGAGGCTGAGGCAAGTTTTTTTTTTAGACCAAAATGGTCTTTTTGAACACTTTTCTCCTCATTACCCTGTGCCTCCATGACGCCTCACATTTCGGCCGCCATTTTGTGTGCTTGCCTCCCTCATTTTTCATGGGTTATGGTGCAATTTTGATTCCCTTGTGGCTGATACTTTCTACCCATATTGACTCTTTTGCCGCAACTTTATCTATTTTTCTCTAATTAGAGAGGATATTTACAACAGGCAACTATTTTCCTCGTCAGGTGCCTATGCCTTCTCCTCATTTCTAAGTAGGACTACTCTGGCCAATTTGTTCAACTAAGTTTCCAGCTGTTTTGCTCATTTAGCGTCCTACCATATTGCAGTTTGTGCAACTTTAGAGGTCTTCTGTGGGTCTTTTGCTGGCGTAATTTTCTCTTCGCATATATGGATCACACATACCCAAATAAGCCCCAGGGGCTGCTGGCTCCACCACTAATGGTCGCAAAGACTCGGTCAGCATTGCCAACAAACGTATTAAAAAGACCCGCCATCTCCAACAAAAACGTCTCTTCCTCTGACGTTGGAAGACATTATGGACGAATTGCGCAACATTCGACCTTTTATGTCTCAAACCACTGCAACACTTCAACGTATTGAAGAAAAATGGTCGGGTCTTGACTCAAGGCTTTCGGACGTTGAGCAAAAAATTAGTGATGCTCAGGATGTTGTTGCTAAAGTTGACTTTCTTTCTCGCGAGGTCGCGCAACTGAAGAAATCTACAGAAGATTTAGAAAACCGAAACAGGCGCAACAACCAACGAGTTTACGGAATTCTGGAAGGTTCTGAAGGCTCGGATATAATCGCCTTCTTGAAGACCTACATTCCACAGATTGTTGGCCTGCCAAAATCTGCGGACCTCAATATTGAAAGGGCACACAGAATTGGCCCTGAGAATGCATCTTCCTCAGATAAACCGCGGGGAATCATCGCATATTTCCTGCTGTACTACGACCTTATGGCGATCCTCACTGCGGCTAAACAACACAAACAGATGTTTTGGTCTGGACATAAAATCTTCTTCAGTCAAGATGTCTCCAAGCCAACTGCTAATCGCCGCAAGGAATTCCTCGACCTCAGACCTACGCTGAGATCCATGAACGCTCGCTACGGCCTTATTCACCCGTGCTTCTTCAAAGTAACTTACAAGGACAGATCTTTTACTTTCGAGGATCCTGCAGAGCTGCGAAACTTCATCCATATCCACAAAGGAGAAACTATGGAACTGAGCAAAACTTAATTGTTGTCTTACATGTTCTCTCTTTTATCCCACAGGTTTCCCCTCTGTATCTTGTTCGACGCTGATGTCTTTATTCGCACTATCCACACGTTGTGTTGTGTTTGCCTCACCCCGTTGCGTTGTTTTCCCCATTGTCTGGTAAGTTCTCTTCCATTATGTTGCTTATGTTTACGTTTTTTTATTACAGTTTCTCTGACCCTCCGTTGTCATTAACTTTGTTCTCCTCGGTGTCCCTCTTGTGGGTGGCCTCTGTTTCCTTCGCCCCCCCTCCACATTATTGTTCTTACTGTTTGTGATCAATATGACTAAAGCTCGTTGGCTTTTTGTCATCTCTTCTTTTGTTATATCTCATGGGAGATGGTGTTCTCCTCTTGCCTCTCTCCCCTACCACCCTCACCCCCCTCCTGTTCTGTCCTTTCTTCTTTTCTTCTATATCTTATTCTTCGCTGCAGCTTTTCTTTGTCACTACGTCCTCATTTATGTGGTTTCTCATCATTCTCTTCCTGGTATGTTTACTTTGCTACATTTGTCTTCTTCTTCTTCTCTCACTCCTATCTCCCAATTTCTATTTTTCATTAGTTTTTGGCCTACATTTGCTCTTCTCTTTTTCAGTTTTATTTCCACTCAGGATTTACACTGTTTAATGATACTTAGCTTTTTGCATTTCACTTATTATATTTTTTTAAGTTTAATATTTTTAAATGTTTAATCTGCAATAAGTTTTTTCGATGAGTGGTTTGCGCATTATTTCTTGGAATGTTAAGGGGATTCGTAACCCAATTAAAAAACAACGTATTTTATCCCACCTTGCCAAATTGAAATGCCAGGTAGCGTTATTGCAAGAAACGCATCTCAAAGAACAGGATTTGTCTTCTTTACGTAAACTATGGGTTGGAGATGTTTTCTGTTCCCCAGCAGTCAATAACAAAAATGTCGTTGTAATTTTGTTTCATAAATCATTAACAGTTTGTTTGCAAAATGAGGTCAAAGATATCAATGGTAGATGGCTTTTACTAAATGTTAAAGTTAATGATACTCCATTCTCTATTTGTAACGTATATGGTCCCAATGGTATTGATTTAGTATTTTGGAATGACTTTTCCGCTCTCCTTTCTTCTCATGCCTCTGAAAACCTGATTTTGGGTGGTGATTGCAATCAACTTATGGACCCTTTTTAGATCATAAATCCCAAACCAAATATATCCCTAATACTATGCAGAAGATTTTTCACAAAATGGTCACAGCTAGAGGGTTGGTGGATGTGTGGAGAATCTCCCATCCTGATGTCCTGGAATTTTCCTTTTTTCTCCTGTTCATAGATCCCATTCCCGAATTGACTACATTTTTCTCACCCAATCATCTCTTCAATTTATGACGAATGCTGAGATTGGCTCCATTCTCATTTCTGATCACGCCCTATCATATTAGATATGGAGTATCCCTCACATCCACCTACCTCACGCAGATGGCGTTTTAATAATGCCCTTTTGTTGGACACTCAATTTGTTGAACAATTCACACAGTTTATGCAGGAGTTTTTTAATAATAATCTTTCCTCTGTCTCACAATTCCACCTTATCTGGTATGCTTTTAAAGCTATGGCTAGAGGATTTATAATAGATTTTGTTTCCCGGAAAAAAAGGAAGGCACTTACGGCGGCTACACTAATTTTAAAACAAATTAAAGCCCTAGAGCATGCTTACTTTACCACGAACTGTCCGGATATTTTGTCTAATCTTATTAAGGCTAAAGTGCAATATAACAAACAATCCTGGGATAACGCCTGCAACAATCTTTCTAAATTCAATGCAAAAATGTACGGTGGCCGGAACAAAGCTGGCAAATCCCTAGCCAATTACCTCAAAATTAAAAACAAAAATCCAAGATCGTTTCCATTACAGATAGCAAAGGAGTTCGACATATTACAGATACTAAAATCCTCGAATGTTTTACCGAATACTATACCTCTCTCTACACTCCTGAGTTAATTCCTGCTACTGATCAAATTGATTCTTTCTTTCAAACCATTCCCAAATCCTCTGATAATCACGTGGACCTCACATCTCTGGAAAGCCCTATATTAGAACAAGAAATCCTTAATGCTATTATTCACCTTCCCAAGGACAAAACACCCGGTCCAGATGGTTTTACTGTACGTTTTTATCTTCATTTCAAACAATTCCTAGTCCCTCAGTTGTTAACCCTCATAAATCATTTCTTAGCCTCCGGTGCGTCACAGGGTTCCTTTACTCAAGCGATGCTGTGTCTGATCCCTAAAAAGATAAAGATCCCTCTTTGTGTAAAAATTATAGACCCATCTCCTTAATTAATACTGACTGTAAGATTTTTGCCAAACTATTAGCCCTTCGTATTAATTTGATAATCCCGGACCTAATTAATATATATCAATCAGGGTTTGTTAAAGGTTGGTCCATTACAGATAATTCTCGGACTCTTCTCAATATCATTCATTTAGCCTCCAAGATGAACTCACCGATTGCTGCAATTGCGTTGGATGCTGAAAAAGCATTCAACAGGGTAAATTGGGATTTCATCTTTGGAGCTTTGAAATGGCACGGGTTCAGCCCTCCCATTCTCAGATACATCCAGCTCCTATATTCTGCACCCTCTACTTCCATTTGGGTTAACGGTTGTCAATCCAAATACTTTCCACTTCACAGAGGAACTAGACAAGGATGCCCCTTATCCCCTCTTTTATTTATTCTCGCCCTAGAACCTTTTTTTTAAAAAATGTATCGCTCCTCACACTACACAGGTTTTCAATTTAAACACACGGATATTAAGTTTACTGCTTATGTGGATGACATTTTATTGTACCTCTGTAACCCCAATACCTCTTTGCCTAAATTTTTCTCCTTGATAAAGGAATATTCTCTAGTCTCTGGTTATAAACTTAATCTTGACAAGTCTGAGGTGATGCCACTGAACAAACATTGCTTTTCTCATATGTTTCAAGATACAGGGTTTAAGTGGAACCCCAAGAGCATTAAATGCTTAGGCATCCTTTACACCAATAGTATAAAAGAAACTATTAAAATTAATCTTACTGACATACTTAAAAACTCTCTGCTCTCATAGATAGTTGGTCTCCACTATTCTTGTCCTGGTGGGGCAGACTTGCTACAATTAAAATGATGCTACTCCCGATCATCAATTTTTCTCTTTCTATGCTTCCAGTCACTCTCCCACTCCCACTTTTTAATACCATTAATCGCTCCCTGACCAAATTTTTATGGAATAACCGTAAAACTAGGATCTCACTCACCCGACTTCAGCAACCCAAGGAACTTGGAGGGTTAATTTTCCTAACATTAGGCGCTGTCATTCTGCATTTACCCTGAAACAAGTTTGGACTTTTTTATCTGACTCCTCACATACACCTTTAACGGCCTGGAGTTCTTTGGAACAATCCCAATACGCACCATTCTCCCTTGCTGTGGACACCCGACTATCCCAGCCCCCTAGACGTTTCTCATCGCCCATTTTCTCACACTCAGCGGCAGTTGCTACTTCTTTGTTTAAAGCTCACTCCTCTCACTCCGATAACTTTATGCTTACCCCTGTCTGGTATAACAAACACTTAAAGATTAAAAACAGAGCTCTCTTTTGGAAAGAATGGATTGATCAAGGCATTATCGTATTGGATCACTTGTTGATCAATGGGTCTCTTATGGATTTTACGGAGATCCAAGATAAATATGATATATCTCCTTTACATGCTCCCCAGTATCCTCACCTTAGATCATCTATCATTCACTTCCAATCCCAAAACTCTTCCTTAGCTTCTTACAATCAGACATCCACCCTCTCACTAGATTTTTCAACTCAGCTCAAAGCCTCTCATATATATATAAGATATTATCTCATCCCTCTGTTCCTAGAACCAAATCCAGTATTGAACTCCTTTGGGAACAAGATCTAGCACATGAATTTTCGCTTCAAACCTGGGGCTCCATTTGGACAAAAATTCATACCTCTTCACGATCTGCGAGCACTACGCAGACCCTTTACTATTTTTATAATAGGCTCTTCCTTACCCCCACAGATCTCCAAAAGTTCAGATTAATGGATGATTCGCAATGCTGGTCTTGCTCCCATGGTAATAGTGACTTACTCCATATGTTTTTTCTCTGCCCTTTGGTCAATAATTTTTGGTTACTTATTTGGAAGAAGTTGAATGACATTTTATCTACTAGTGTTCCCTTTGATATTGTACACGTTTTTCTGGGCAGTTCCTCTTCCATATGGAATGCCCAGGGAAGTGTGGGTAAATTTATCGATTTTTTTATAGCTATTACTTTTCAGATTATCACCTCCAATTGGAAGGACACTACCAAAATCTCGTATCAAGCTTGGTGGAACCTGTTATGTCATCATCATAGACTAGATCGTGCATATGCCACCTACACATCCCTACTGATCAAAAAGGACTTGCTTTGGTTACCACTTACCACATTTCTTTCCAGGTTACCTGTGTGATTTATCTTGTATGTATTTTGCCATGACCCTTCTTGATAATTTTTTTTTTTTTCTTTTGCTAATACTTTCTTTTTCTTTCTTATCGTTATCTCTACATTTTTATCTTGCTGCCACTTATCATTCCCCCTTATCTCTCCTTTTTCCCCCTCCTTTCTTTTCTTCCTTCTTTCTTTCCCTCTCCCCTCCTTCTCAAATACTAAATCGCACTTGTCTAAGTATAGGTTCAGAAGGTTCAAATTAGTTTTAATTGCATATTTCCTATTATAGTTCCAATTTTTGTTATTCCTTTTTCTAGTAATGTTACTTTTTGACCTCTGCTTGTACAATGTATACTGATGTTCTACTTCGTATTTCATCTCAATAGAGCATTCTAAACTCAAAAAAAGCTGTCAGCCTCCAAGTGGATATTTGGTATTAATCTGCCGGCCCCAACATGACAATGCACTTTGCGCATTCCCTTGCAAAAACCGTGTGTTGTTCATTATAATCGCCAACTTCCTTTCACTTGAATTTTAATCTGCATTTTAATGTTCATTACAATGCATGGTGGACACCAATATTATAGCATTGCCTATCCAGTTTGCTACCGCATAATCTGGTCTCCACAGACATTAGGTGCCACACGTCTAAGTCGCGCTGTTCCTGCTGCAATAAAACATGTTCTTAGAAACTCATTGAATGGCAATAGAACAAGGGATGCACCATCTCAAACATCTAAGAGACATCCAACTGCTGGCTTCCTCTGTAAGACGGGGTGGGAGGTTTATTCTTAATTGAACCTTTCCTATACGGGCCCATTTTCGCAGACTTCGAGGGCAGACGCAGACAAGGACAGTTGATAGGCAGTAACCTAACATCTTTTCATTTAAAAAAAAAAAATTGTAATACTGTGGCAAGGTATGCTCGGAGCTTCTGAGGGTAGTACAGAGTCTCAGCAGATGCCTTGGTCCTTGATGCCTCATATCCTGAGGGTGGAAGGTAAACAGGCCAGGCCAGGCCAGCAGGACTGTGAGAGAGGCACACAGGTTTCAATTCGCATAATTAACAAGAAAGGAACCTTTTATAAGAGCAGGTGGTCTTTCAGCAGAAAATTCAGATTTATCCTGCAGGCATAGACTTTTATTTTATATTGCTACAGCCTAACTAGGGGACCACCTTCATCGACACAAAAGTGTGGTGGGTAAGAGTGCTTTTTACATGAATGTTAAATTGACACTTATTGTTGATGATGTAGTTGCTGGTGTGCATTTTTGTGCCTTAGTTGACACTTGTGTGATTGATTGTTACACCTCAAAGCAGAGTGCATAAGCGAGAATTGGTGTCTCTCTTTTTTCATTACGTATAAAAGGACTTTCAGATATGCGAGTTCAGACTAGCAGTTGTACAAAAATAGCACTTTAAATAAGTACTTCTCAATGCAGTACTATAATGTGCCTATTAGTGTCAAAGTTTCCACGTTAATAAACAGTAGATGTTGTAGCACCCAGGATAATGTGCTGCTAAATACTTATAAGGTCCCAATGGCGAGACCTATTGGCTATGCCAGTGGTTCCCAAACTTTTTTGACCCCCGGCTCCCTTGAGCTATTGGCCGTGGCTCCCTATTATGTTACTTTTTTTTGGCAAGTGAGGGGATGTAAGCACAGCCTCAGGGGTACTTTCATTTTTCTCCCTGAAAATAATTGGGATGAAGCCGATGAAGGTATTAAAATGATGGAGTCTGTGAAAGTGTGTCAATGGTAGGCTATGATGTGCGTGACAGGTCGCGGTAAGACCTTTTAGGTAGTACTTGCATGTAGTCATTTGACTCACAAATGAGTTTTGAAGAACTATTGCTTTTACACCAGACTTTGCATGTATGTGTTCATGCATGTGTGGTGCTCTGTCACTAACGTATGTTGAACTATGCAACAAACTGCATTGTTTGCAAAGATGGGGGAAATATGGCATCCCGGCTGAATAGTGTGCTGGTGCAGGTTGTATGATGAGGCATGTGAAATTCTGGAAGAATGGAATGTAGTGGTGGTAATAACAAAAGGGATCCAATTGGAGGTGCCATGCAAATCCTACAGATAAATATGAAAGTCCAGACTTTACTAGTGTGGCTTTCTTGGGTACTAGTAAGACTGCCAGCACGAGAACTGATACTAGAACCACAGCTAGGAACGACAATATTGCCGAAAAACTATTCACGGCCTTGCCACCCTCTTCTCACACTTTGAGGCCATTAGATGAGCTAGCCACAATTAAATAAGTCACTTATGCTGCTTTCCAGAGTAGCATGTGAAAACAGACTGTAGGAGTAGCACATGGAAACAGACCACAGAAACAAACTTTACAAAAGCATATTGCAAAACAGACTACCAAAATCTCCATATTATGTTAACATCTCCCACAAAAATGAATCCTTGCCCCTCAAATGCATGTTGATTTTTCAGAGAAGCCGGTTTACGTACGGCCCAGATTTTGGCAGAATTTATTTAGAAGACTCTGCAAAAGATATTTGAACAGATTACATTTTCACATGGGGCAAACACTGGTCTTTGCAGCCGTGCCTCACTATGGAAAGGTTGGTGTCCTTAAAATAGGTTTCTGGAACATTCAGCATGCTGCGTGGAAGCGGGGGGCCCAACTAAAAATCTGTTTATCTATTGAGGAATGCATGCAAGCACATACATAAGAGTATGTGACATCTGAACACAAAAGCAGGAAAAAGCAAAAAGCATTAGCGTTTTTAATGGTTTGTGCTTGTGTTATTTAATTGCCGAAACTTCATAGAATTCTCAGCTCACAAAAATACAGGTCAAGAGTGCACTGCTGTACACTGAAGGCTTCCGGTTCCCAATCTGTGTGCTTGGTGCACGGCGCCCCTGGCTACTTTTCATGGCGCACTGGGGTGCCACGGCGCACAGATTGGGAACCACTGGGCTATGCCAATGCTTGTTTTTACTTTTGGAACGGTCAGGTTATGTCCAATTTAATTAAAACTCAGAAATCTGCGGCCTATATGCAGTATGTTTTGTCAAAGAGTGCTCGAGATGGTGGTCTGTCTATGTAAGCATTGGCAAAGACAATAGGTCTCGCCTATACAAGATCTATTTGCTTTGTCTATATTTTAACCATGTTGGCATAGCAGCGTGGCCTCTCTGTAACATGGCTGAAAGTTAAATTAAATTAAAAAAAAATTTAAAAAAAGGAGCTATGACGTGGCAAATGTTGACTGCGTCATGACGCTTTCATTTTCTTTATTTTCAGCCCTGATGGACAGCTGCCGCACTGCTGTGCAACACGGTTAAAAAACATTGACAAAGCCAATTGATGTATTTTAGGCGAGACCTATTGGCATTGCCAATGCTTCTTCTCATTTAATGCCCTGGAACTAGTAAATATACCCGTTGAAAATCCCAGAAATTGTTTGTACGCTCCGGGGAGTAATTACATAGAAACTCCGAGTATCCCAAATAGTTTCTATGGAAAAAACACGGTAAACTTTTAGTGAATCTGTAGCAGCTCTTGCTCTTTGCATAGATATGTATCGCATAATTGAGTCGCGCCTTTTCTTCTACAACCCCCGCCCCTGTCAATATTGTTCTTTCAGTGATTTTGTAGCCTGTTTTCTGGAGAGTAGGGTTGGGCTTGTTTTCAAGGGATGTTGAGCTTTAGAATTCAGCGTACGTCTGACGTGATTTTCGCAAGCCGTACTCGCTTTTCCTAGAATGGATTTTCAGTATGCTGAGTTACCTTCGCGCCCAGGGGTTGGGGTGGCAGTAGTTGTTACAAGTCCCACTGTACATCCTGGCTGTGTCCTACTGGGAAAGAGAACTAACGCCTCCACAGGGCCCGGCATGTACCAGCTGCCGGGGGGACATTTGGAATACGGGTAAGTCGCCTAGCCGGCAAAATGAAGGCGTGGCATTCTTCAAGTAGGCAAATCGGGCAAAATTATTACATTTTGAGTTTGAATTTCGGATTCTTTTATTTCGTTTCTCCGTTCTTCATATTAAATGTGTTTCTAACACTGGGTTGTGCATTATATTTTGCACCTCCTAGAGGTGGGCGAGCCAGGCTCGAGCATGAAGCCTTGCTCTGGCTCAGCCCGAAGTCCTATTGAAACCTCGAGCCCATAACGAGCCGAGCTTTTATGTGGTTCTGCCTGCCTCCCTCGGTTGTATGACTTAACAACGCATGCATTTACATCGCATGCCTTTATCCCACATCCATCATCACGCAGTGCTTTTAACACACAAGCGCCTTTGCAATGTAAATGTAAATATAAATATATATATATATATACACACATACTGAAAAAAACAAAGGTTACAGGAACTTTATAGTTAGGAAATAAAATGTAAAAAACCTTAGAAATAGTTGGAAAAAAAACCAAAGGTTTCAGGGACATTATAGTTAGGGTCAGATTTTACACACACAAAATCATAGAAATTCAGCAGTTATAGTTATCTCAAGTAACTTGTGCCATAATGTAACTATAGCTGTCGCCCCCGCTATGCACAGTTTTCTCATCAGTAATTTCACTGCAAATGTTGCAGTGATATTATCAATGATGCCACAGAAGATGTCAAGAGTGATATATGTGTGGTAATTAGCAGTGCATGGCGAGGGCTTGAGTTATAGTTACCTTTAGGGCACGAGTTATAGTTACTTGAGGTGACTATAACTGCTACATTTCTATGGTTTTGTGTGTGTAAAATCTGACCCTAACTGTAACGTCTCTATAACCTTTTTTTTTTTTTTTTTTGTTAAATGAATTTATAAGGTTTTTTTAATGCTATTTCTTAACTATAACGTCCCTGCAACCTGGGTGTGTGAGAATATGTGTGGGAGTGTCTGTGTGGGTTTGTGAGTGAATGTGTGAGTGGTTTTGAGGGTCTATAAGTGGGTGTGTTAAAGCTGTGTGGGTGTGTGAGTGGTTTTGAGGGTCTGTGAGTGGGTGCGTGAGTGGTTGTGTAATTAGGTGTGTGGATCTGTGAGGAAGCGTATCCAGGAAGATCTACAGATCGTCACATGGTTAAAAAAAAAAAAAAAGGGTTTTGGACAATTTATTCCCACAGACCCCTCCAGTAGTCCCATGGGGTCAGGATACCTCTACCCTGACCCCTTCTATTACTTTTTAACTTTATTTTCCCCGCTGAGTCCTGTTAAACAAAATGGTGGCGCAACTTTCCTCTCAGAGTGCGGCCAGCCAATCACAGCATTGCTGTTGGCTCGTGGATTTGTGAATCCAAGGAGGATCTGGGGAGGATCCGCGTCCCTAGATATACAAAT
This sequence comes from Calotriton arnoldi, assembly GCA_963921515.1. NCBI lineage: Eukaryota > Metazoa > Chordata > Amphibia > Caudata > Salamandridae > Calotriton > Calotriton arnoldi. The sequence goes on along the minus strand of CAWUFW010000950.1, from coordinate 3,285,820 downwards.
TTGGATTTCAGTTAATATCTAAGAAAAAACTGAACGGATTTACACCAAATTACAAAAAGGTCACTTTCTGGACCAAGATCTACTTTCCTACCAAATTTGGTGTAATTCAGTTCAGAGGTTCAGGCTGTAGCTGTGTCTAAAATCTGTATGGGAAATTGCATGGGGCAAATGCGTTTTGGGACCCCCACTTTTTCTCAGCCTCCACTTGACTAATCACCCCGAAACTTTCAAGACAGCAGCTAAAGTGTGCGTCGTACTAATTTTTGAAATTTTGTGAAGTTTCATCAAACTGCACCAAGCCAGCAGGAGAAACGCGTCAGGCAATGGAATATTAATTGCGATGCCGAGGAGAGACAGCAAGTGAAAGCCGGATGGTTGGCTCCCTGCCGAGTGCCCTCCCAAGCTTTCGGGCATTTGGTGTTTAATCTTTTCACCTGGCGGCCCTGCCGTGGGGAGGTGCACCATCTCTTCACATCAAAAGAGAGGTTGTGGTCGGAACAGATTTCAGAACCGTACAACGTAGCAAGTCCAGTAGAAAAGTGACTCTCTTCGACATCACGAATCCTACTTAGGAAAGAAAATGTTTTGACAATAAGAACGTTAACAGACACCCACTTGGGGATGATATGTGCTCGAAGAGGAACTATATTTCCCAGCATGCAGTATATTGAACATTGCACTATGCGAAGCCCACTAAGGGTCTTAAACTAATTAATTATGCATGCAGAACGTAGAAATAAAAGAGAGCCTCGTCTGTTACGCTTCTTGTAGCAAGCCTCTGATGATGATGTGCCAAACATCGAAACGCGTCAGGCAATGGAATATTAATCGCGATGCCGAGGAGAGACAGCAAGTGAAAGCCGGATGGTTGGCTCCCTGCCGAGTGCCCTCCCAAGCTGTCGGTGATATTGAGATATATATATATATATATGCCACTAAACCTACTGAGGAGATGCTACTTTAGCAAAAGCACCGGCAGTTTTGGAAGGGATCTGATGGGACGGACAGTTCCATTAATCGTTCTGGAAATGGAGACCTTTGTTTCAAGGTGACTTTAACAAATATCACTGTTGATTTTACTTTCCGTGACTGTTATTTCCATCTGGATGTTATGAACATTAAATGCACCATAAAGCTGCTAGAATATTTGGAACTTTTCCCAACAACGAGTATTATCTCATGAATTACAATACTTACCTGACTAGTATGGTGCATTTTGGGAGAAGCAGTTTTTGGACAGTCATGTGACTAAAAGTATTTAAATATGCCAGCACGTACGCACTTTGCAACTGCCCTTTGTCCGTGATCAAGGCTGTGTATGCTGAAACATGTTGGACTATGAAGGGCTCATGTACGGCAATACTTGCAATTAAAGGCGTTCCTTTCCAGAAGTGGGCCTCGTTTGTTTGTTTTCTCCGGTGGAATTAGCAGGCTTCTCCGTGCCTGTTCACGAGGCCGCCCTGAAGGGTTGGGGGCTCCCTATTCGGAGGCTTTCTCTTGTGGTTCAAATAAGGGAGCATGACCCACTGACTGCCACTAAACCTACTGAGGAGATGCTACTTTAGCAAAAGCAGCGGCAGTTTTGGAAGGGATCTGATGGGACGGACAGTTCCATTAATCGTTCTGGAAATGGAGACCTTTGTTTCAAGGTGACTTTAACAAATATCACTGTTGATTTTACTTTCCGTGACTGTTATTTCCATCTGGATGTTATAAACATTAAATGCACCATGAAGCTGCTAGAATATTTGGAACTTTTCCCAACAACGAGTATTATCTCATGAATTACAATACTTACCTGACTAGTATGGTGCATTTTGGGAGAAGCAGTTTTTGAACAGTCATGTGACTAAAAGTATTTAAATATGCCGGCACGTACGCACTTTGCAACTGCCCTTTGTCCGTGATCAAGGCTGTGTATGCTGAAACATGTTGGACTATGAAGGGCTCATGTACGGCAATACTTGCAATTAAAGGCGTTCCTTTCCAGAAGTGGGCCTCGTTTGTTTGTTTTCTCCGGTGGAATTAGCAGGCTTCTCCGTGCCTGTTCACGAGGCAGCCCTGAAGGGTTGGGGGCTCCCTATTCGGAGGCTTTCTCTTGTGAGATATATATATATATATATATATATATTCCAAATTACCCAGTGGCGGATGGAACTGAATATCCAGCTTCAAGTCTCAGCATCTGTACAACATCTTGTGATTCTGGGCAAATCACTTAATCCCCCGGTACCTATAAACAATGCATGTCACCGTGTGTAATGTAACTGGTGCTCATGTAAAACACTCTGGCATCGGGTCGAGTTCACGCTGTATTTAAAAACTGCAGAAAAATGAAACGAGCTAAAAACAAAGCCTTAACATAAGGAAAGACAATTAGATATGCATTTCCTGCTGATTTGTACAAAGCGAAACCATAAAACCTGTATAAATTGTGGCTTTCCCACATAAATATATTTGCCTAAGATCACATATTTATTTCACCAAAACTTTTTTTCTTCTTTCATTATTGTGCCTTTAAAGCACTATGTGAGTTCAGACTACCAGCTGTATAAAACTATCACTTTTAATAAGTACTTCTCGGTGCAGTGCTATAATGTGCCTTATTAATGTCAAAGCTTCCACGTGTTTAAGAAATACACTTTTTTGAATTTTGAAGAGACTTTATCATATTTTACTTGATATTTGTTGTATGATTTACTTAGCAAATATTTTCAGGGCTCAGCTCATGCATGGGCTCTAAGATCCAAGCCAGACCCTTGCTCGGCTCTGATCTACCAGTTAATTTGTTGGCTTGCCCACCTCTAGCAACGCCTCCTTCTTGCCTTCTTGGGGCTCATCTTCCACTTCCTCCAAACAAGCAGGACATTTCAAATAGACTTCAAGAGGATCACTCAGAAAACCTACTCGCTCTGAAAAAATGTTTTCATGTCCATTTTAATATCTTGCCTATCAAACAGCAGATGCGAAAGACCTATTTTGGGCTTACTAAAAGCGTACAAGGGCTTGCAGCCCTCCAATTGCTTACCATTGGTGGGCTTAATTGTCACTTTCAGTGCCTGCTTCTTATTCAGTAGCATTTTGTGTCCCACATCTCAGTCTTGTGCATAGCCTCTTTACCATTTGTCTGATTGGCTGGCTTCTACGCTTCCGCTGCTCTCTTTTAGGGAACTACTTTTTTTCTTTTTGTTTAAGCGCTCCATCAGAGTGCATGCGTATTTCCGTCTGTCTCCCTCATGTTCCTGCAAAAGGTGAAAAATCTGGGATGATCACGGAGAAAAGACAAATTTTCTACAGGAAATAAAAAAATAATCTTAATAAAATTCCTTTGGTTTGTATTAATGTGTGAATTCTACTACTTTTCTTTTGCATACAACATGCCAGTCACCAGAAAGATTATTTTAAAAAAAATGATATTTTTTAAATCACGGGCTGGCAGCAGACTACCCTACTACAGGAACAGGTTATGCATCTTAATGGCCAGACATCCATTAGACAGTATTATTGCATTAGTTGGAGTGCACATGAGATAAGAAGTTGTCGGGCTGGGCGTGAGGTGTATTTAGCGATTGCATTGAGCTCTCTTGGTGTTACAGTGCTGCAGAAGCTTAATCTAAGAGCAGTACCAGACTTAGCATTGCAATAGCGACTCTGGGGGCCTTGCAGCACTGCTCAAAATAGAGAAATTCGATGACCTGGCAGCTGAGCATCTGAGGATTGAGTACAGAGAGAGTGTGGGTTATAGAAGCAGTGGTGGAGTCCTTAGGGCTTGTATAACTAGTGTGGTTCAGCTGGCAATAAAAGAAAAATGTTTATAGCGCTTCATGACCCATTTTTGTGCCATCTTTAATTGTTAAAATAATTAGTGTTGCTATTATGTAACATGTTTGATACATCTCCTCTGAAGGATGGAAAACCAGGTTGCCCTTGACAGCAGTCTGACCCTTGACCTGCAACTTATTTTATCGGAGTTAATGTCTTTACTACTGATGAGTAGTCCTTAGCCCCGCCCTCCCAATCCCGCCTTCTTAGGTCAAGTACAAGACAGCGCACCATTGGTTGACTTTAGTGTAGCTCTCATTTGCTTGCTTCTTATTTAATAGTTTGCCTTGTCCATCTTGAGTCTCTCTCTCTCTCTCTTAGAGCATAGCCTCTTTGCTTGTGTCCTATCACTGTTCTCTTTTAGGGAATTACTTTTTCCTTTTTGCTTAAGCACTTCATGAGTGCTTATTTTCCAGCTGTCTCCTTTGTGTGCATCTCTCCCCTCGTACTCTGCACACTTTTCTTATTAGCCAACAACTTTCCCGATTGACCCCCTCAACATGTTGCTGGGCTGTGCATCGTTTAGAGACATGTTTCTCCAAAGGTGCTTCAGCCCGTTGCATATGCAGCTGCTGGAGTTGCTCAGCCGTCCTTACCCCCAGAGGTTGCAGCTCTTGCTCAATGGCTACTAGTTCCTTCAAAAAGTGACGGTATATCCCCCAGGAGGGCTCCAGGCAGTGGGTACGCGCGTCAACTTTGTGCCCATCCCACTTTAAGCCCCGAGATGAGGCAGTGTCATTGTTGAGTTCAAAATATTGTGTGATGCACTGTGCTAGCTCCTCTCGAAACGGGGGTTCAGAGAGAGCCTCCGTTTGCAACCACCAAGGTGAGTATGGTGGGTCATTGTCTAACCCATCGAAGGGTGACCAGTAGCGGCCAATGGTCCGAAAGGGTGCGCGCCAAGTACTCCGTCTGAGTTATCAGGGGGCCCACGTGTTCCGTGCAGAAGAAAAAGGTTGATCCTAGTGTGCCTGTATTGTACCGGAAAATAGAAGCAGTATTCCCGGTGTGTTGGGTGCCCAAGCCGCCAAAGATCATGTATGCGTCGGTGTGTGGTCCAGGTGCAAAAGTGTTGTGTGGTGCAAACACATGTAGCAGCATGTAAGGGAGGAGAGGTGCGGTCCAGATCAACATCCGACACACAGTTAAAATCACCTCCCAAGAGCCCCAGGTGCAGGGGGATCCAAAAAAGCCCAGTGGTTAACATATTCAGGAATCTCGACTGATTAGTGTTGGGGACATACACCGCTACCAGCATGAGGAGAGCCCCGTCAAGTTGACCCTCCAGAATCATAAAGCGCCCCTCTGTGTCCACCCTGTGAGCGACTAAAACAAATGGGACCCCTGCAGCTATCCAGATGAGCACCCCACAAATGTAAGCTGACATGAATGTGCCGAAAACCTGCCTCCTCCGTTTTGCACAGACCTTTTGCAGCTCCTCTGATGTAAGATGAGCTTCTTGGAGCATGACAATGTGCTCGTGACGGCGTTTGAGATAAGCATAAACACAGTATCTTTTAGTGGGAGTGGCAATGCCGCGCTTGTTTTATTTATTTATTGGTTTTGTAGAGCGCCTGAATCACCCCCTGAGGGGTATCTCTGCGCTTTGGGCAAAGCTGCTGGCAAGCTGATAGAAGATGTTAAAACAAAGTAGACTTAAGTAGTTTCCTGAAGCGCGGGTAATCAGGGCATTGCCTCAGGTGAATGGGCAGCTGGTTCCAGTAAAGGGGTGCGAGGTAAGAAAAGGATTTCCCTCCTAGTCTTTCTTTCCTAACCCTGGGGACTTGTAGAAGTGATTTGCTGCCTGACCTAAGAGTTCTTGAGGGAGCGTAAGGCTTAAACTTCCTAGAAATATAGGAAGGGCCTTTGTTATGTAAGGCTTTATAGACTGTGCAGCAGACTTTAAACTTGACGCGCTTGCGAATTTGAAGCCAGTGAAGTTTTTGTAGCAGGGGGAGGGAAGGGGTTTTGAACGGAGAGTTCGTGACGAGTCGCGCAGCAGTATTCTGAACCACCTGCAACCTGCTGAGGGATGACTCATTTGCAGAGACCAGGAGAGCATTGCAGTAATCAAGACGGCTCATAACCATGGTCTGAATGAGAGTTTTTCGAGTATAGTCTGGCAGAAGAGGAAAGACTCCTCGTAACAAGCCCAACACATAGAAGCAGGTGCTAGCAGTGTGGGCAACATGCTCCTTTAATGTTAAAGCTCAATCAAGGCGAATGCCCAGGTTTTTGACTAGGGTTTTGGGATTAGGGGAAGAGCCGAGAGCTGCCGGATGAGATATTGCAGGGTGTGTATGTCAGCTGGAGTCCCCATCGTGTGAGCTGAAAATGGGATACGCGGTGAAGGATGTGGTGCCCCTCCATGTCCCATGCTGGTAGCAACCCACTTTCAAAGAAGCCATCCAGAACCAGAGAGGGTGCCCCCTGAGAACACCCATGTAAGTAGCAAACCCTTTAGCAGACTCCAGTAAAACTCTATGTACCTGAAGAGCAGCGAGTCGTAACAGCTGCATCCCCCCCAGGACAGTGGGCTCGTACGTCCATAGGTTCCCCAACTGTGAAACAAAAACAAAGACACTAGGAAAAGCAACTAGATAAGTTCTCATTGGAGCACGTGCGGGACGGGATGCTGTGACTGGAGCTGGTTTCCATCTTCAGGGCCCATCACACAGATCCCAGCATCTGACCCATCAACGGCAACAGAGGTCCCCACGTTGCAGGGAAGCACTAATTACACATTGAGGGTGAGGAACCCAAGTGTGAGATGAAGATCATATGAGATCAAAGGCCGATTGCGGTGTGATTTTAGGGTCAGGAGTACTACACATGGTATAAGTCTCGGAGGCACAAGTGTCTAAGCCAAAGTCGAATACTATCTCGGAGCGCAGGGCTGTGAAAGGATTTGTGCTGTGCAGAAAGGCCATCTCCACCGCCCGGGCCTGCTCTGTGGCCACATGGTCCTGAGTGGGCTGTGTCTGCGCAACCTGCATTTGGGTCTCCAAGTCACTCAGTCCCCTTCCATCTGATCATTCTTGGTTATGTCTGCGAGGCCTTTCGCATGGAGCCAAGTCCAGACATCCTCAGGTGTTAAGATATGGGAGGATTCGCCATCCATTACTTTAAGCGTCACGGAGAACAGCAGTGAGTAGCGAAGTTGGAGTTCCCACCTACGTTGTTTCACTGTCGTATAGGAACCCCGAGGGCATTGGACCTTATTTGTGAAACCTGGGTATGTGGAAATTTCCATGTTTTCATAGCGCCAGGGACCCTTCGTGCGAAAAAGCTGGAACATAAGGTCTCGGTCACTGAAGTTAGGGAAACGAGCGATGAGAGGGCTAGGTGGTGCTCCAGGCAGAGGTGGGCGACTCGGGGACCCTGTTCTCAACTTGGGGACCCCGTTCTCTAGCACGGTGGCAGTTAGCCAGTTCTCCAAAAAGAGCTCTGTGCTGAGATGCTCAGCCCGCTCCGGAAAGCCCAGAAAGCGAATGTTGTGCCTTGAGTAGCCTGCATCCTCCCCATGCCAATGCAAGGAGGCCACTTCTTTCTTCATGGTGTGCAACATGGCCTGTAGATCACTCAGCGTGGGTCCCATAGAGATCCGTGAGGATTGTGCTTCGTTCACACGGTCCACCAACTTGCGATGATCTGCCCTCAGCAAGTTCACATCCAGAGATACAGCAACGTTTTAGTGTCCAGAATGGCATGGAAAACTTTCTCGCATTGCGCCAAGTGCTTGTCAACGGTGGATTCTAGATGGTGCAGGGCACCCATGGTTTGGTCGGCAGAGACTGAGGTCGGTGCTGTGGTGCGGGGATCAGAGTCCTGGTAGTCCTGATTTTCCTCATCATGTTGCAATGGAGGTGAAAAGCAGCAAGCAGATCACGTAAGATGCACGCAGGCTAAGGCCCCGTTGACACCTCAGCCCTCCAGACGTGTGCAGTGAGCAACAGGTAGGCAGTGCTGCTATTTCGGCCCTCCAGCGGAGCCCCAGTGGGAAGGTAGGTGCCCACACGCATAGTCTGGCCTGGCAGGCAGTCAGTGTCTCTGGGCCCTCCACTAGAGCGGATTGTTCCTGTCCGTGCGCCCCAGGGGTTGCTACTGTCATCGCCAGGAATAGGAAGGAGTACCCTGCCGGGGGCCCCCTTAGCAGATTAGGCGAGCATTGAAACACATGAGGGCACAGCGCTCAAGATGGTGGGGTGCCCATTTAGTCTGGTAATGCAGTCCCAGAGGTCTTTCCGAGTCCAAGAAGGGAGCTCAACGTATGTCACTTAAAGATGTAATGCCCTACAGAAGTCAGCAGACTGTGTGTGCCACCAGCTCTAGGGGTCATTCCGGAGAGCAGGCTTCAACAGTCCACAGCAAAATGCTGTTTCCGGGTGTCTATCAGCCCTTAGGTGGTTACAGGTCGCTGAGCTGCAAGAGACCGCTGGAGGGGGGAAGGTGGCGCAGCCATCCCTGGATGTTGTCCCAGCTCGCCGGAGTTAGGGGGGGCCTCAAAGTCCCAGTAGTGGATTGCTGCCGGTGCTAAATAGTTACGTGCAGGCAGTTTCCAAATTGAAGGCGTATAACGCTTGCAAGTGGGAGTCCACCTCGCTGTGGGGGCCTTTCCCAGTCGGATGCTGTGCAGCTGGGTGTTCGGTGCCACAGGAACTCAAGGGGCTTTCACAGAATTGGGAGTGCAAGCCATCGCACTCCCGCTGTAAATACCTGTAGGTAATCACAGCAGGGGCTTAGCGCCGCAGGCAAGGTATCTGGTGCGAGTGTTTGTGGCCGTGCTGCTCCGCTGCTGCCGCACTTCTCACTGCATGCCGTGTGGGAAGCAACCGCTCACTCCACTGTGTGTGTGGCTCAGGTACGCCACAACCTCCGCGGTCTAGCGTTCTCCCCCAATGCTGACAGGAGAAATTCATGGCCACATCTTGAGACCCAGGACCACGGCAGCCCGTAAAATTGCACGCCCAGGTGGGAGGTGCTTGTTCTTGGTCGCGGCTGGTTGTCACATAACAAGGTTCACCGGACGTGGGAGGGTCCGTTGTTGCATGTGGTGGGGCTGGGTAAATTCAGTGCGTAGCCTTCCTCCGCAGGCCTAGAAAAATCTACTCGCCCACTCGCAATTGCGAGTAAAATTTTATCAGGTCGAGCAATTTTTAGCACCTACTAGTCCCATCTGGCTAGTAGACTTAGGCTGGAAAGGAACAAGTGTTCTGTTCATTCAGAAAGTGAATGAGCAATAAAGATGCCATTAAATCTTGTTTTTATCTTGACACATTTGCTGTCTGTTCAAGGAAAGAGGTCAAATGTCAATTTGTCTTTTTAACTAATTGCTGCTTGGAAAATGAGGTTTATTTTTCTCTCTATTACTAGAGTTAGAGGTTTTTGTCAAGTGAGCTGTCTGAAGATGTCAGTTATTTTTCTCTAACACATAACATTTAAATAAATAGCCTGTAAATTAATATTACAAATATTTCAAAATATATCAGGAATTAGAAAAGCAATTGTTTTTTGTAATTAAGAAGTGTGATGCAAACAAAGAGTTGAATGGGAGCAAAATAAACCAGAACACTTTACTTGGTGATGTGCAAATGACACATATTTGCAGAAACTCTATTTCCAAACATTATTGTTTGTACACTATATAGTTTTATCAGTAAACCCGCATGTCATTGGGAAAGTTTGTGGCCATTTCAATGTAAAATCTGCTGAATACAAATGACTGTGTGCTACCGCTTCATTCTTTGGTTATGTATTTATTAAAAGTGATAGTTTTTAAACATGATTTGAGAAACGCTCCTGCCCCCGCCCTGATGACAATGCTGTTAATGAACTAAGAAGCAAGTCAGGGGTCGTGTGTATCCTAAATGTGTCTAGATTTGTATTATATATGGAAAAAAAAGTTTAGTCTATTAAATCAAGCAAAATAGTTTTTTGTACAGCAGACATGCTGAACTCGCACATTTGGAGGTGCTCTCACATGTGATAATGAAGAAAATGACGGCACGATGAATTAAAATATTTGCTGACAATCACATCATTTGAAACCAGTTTATGGGTCAAGAGCATTACAAATAGGTTGAGTAGATTTAAGTCACTAGACCTGCAGGTCTAGTAACATTTTATGATTTTACAAGGCCTGCACCGACGGGGTCAAGGTACACTCAACAGCGCCTGAGATCAAGGTCGGGCTCAGTTCGGGTGCCCACGCAGTTTGTGGTCGCCGCGGGCTCCTCTCCCCGGTGTCACCTCCAGCCAGATCCAGGTGGTCCCCAGACGCTGTTTCAGCACCCTGCATCAGAAGCGCAGATCCTCCCTCTACAAGAGGGGTCCTCAGCAGGTAGGATGCCGCAGATCTAAACAGGATTTAGATCGGGGCCAGCACAGAGCTCGTTCTGAAAGCGTCCACTGCAGCCTCCATCTTGGCCATGCCCCCGCATTTGTACATATCACTGGAACCCATAGCTGGCCCTCCTATCTCTTGGCCAACCATGCCAGCAACTTTGTGGCCTTGTTCCCCGCCACATACAGCCTACTTGGTCATGCCCAGTACAGGGTCCGTGCATCATTCTGAGCATGTTGCCTATACTCCTCACGCAGCTGAGCCAAACCCTGAGTCTGGTCGCTCGGTATACGCCAATTCCCTCTCCAACAGCTCCCTCTCCATCTCATCCGTCACACGATGCCCCTTTCTTGTATTGCCACGACGGGCGCAATTAATTGGCCCTGAACCACTATTTTGGTAGCCTCCAAGAGTACCAACCCTTCATTTTCCCAGAAATGGGGGCCGTCCACCTCCGAAATGTGGTGGCGTGTGTCCCGGTCCGATAGCTCCCACGGATCCAGCCACCAGCCCGACCCAGGGAAGGGCCCAGTGACCCACAACTACGTAACCATAGGGGAGTGATCCGAAATACATATAGTCCAGTAGATGCTGTTCCTATATCGAAAACACTGTGACTCGGGTATTAGAAAATAGTCCAGGCATGCAAGTGAATGCTAGGCGGTAGCTGCATGGGAATATTGCCACTCCCCCCAGATGTATCACCATCCACAAATCCTCCAACCCCTGTGACCCCAGAAAGGAACCGAGTCTCATGTCCTCTCTAGGTGCCTGCCTGGTTTCCACCGTCCTCAGCCCCGTACAGGGTCAGATTGCGGTCCCACCGCGCCCCCCACCATCCCCCAGCTGCACAGCCTCAGGGCAACCCGCAGTCCACTCCCCCATGTTCTCAAGGCCAGGCCCTTGCAGGCGGGGGGCAGTACCATGAAGCTACTATCAAGCTTTCTCCATGCCACCTACCGCCACCCAGCAACCCGAAGGTTCAGCCAATGTGTGCGTTACCTGGAAAGGCATGGACCTATGGACCACAATACCGACCCCCGGGCCCCTGCTGAGTAAGTAACCCGCGTGTACCAGCGACCGAAACCTACCCCTCCCCAAAACAAACACAGTGGGAGCCCTTTAAATGTGTCTACTGCAAGAGATCAAGATCCAGGGCCTGGCGCGCCAAGTATCGCTGCACCAACCCCCATTTTAGCTTCTTGCCAAGACTGTTCACATTCCAGGAGAGGATTCTAAGTGCAGCGCACCCCTGCTAAGTGTGGAGAACCCATCTCCTCCAGTGCCTATACTTGTCCTGTGTCACTCTTCTACTCCTCATCTGCCACCAGGGCTTCATTGCAGTGACCCTCGCCACTGCACCCAGAAACTGAACCTCTCCTCCCCCCTCACCCTGCTTCCTCACGCTGTGGGTATAAAATGACCCCCCCCCCATGCCCAAGGCACCCGTCTAGACCCCCATCCCCAACTATATGTACTGCTTACGACCTTGTCCTCCAAGTCTTTTAGGGTGATGTCGCCAGCCCCGCCGGCTGAAGGTCCATTAAAGAACCTCCACCCCACGTAAATGTTCTTAATTGTATGTCTAAGATGGTGAGAACTAAACAAGTTTTAGAATTTTAATTATTGCTTGTTTTTTCTTCTGCTTTTTTTTAGTGAAACCTGGGAGAAATGTGCAGCTAGGGAAACTTTGGAAGAAGCAGATCTTCACCTAGAAAATATTCGCTTTGCTTCTGTGGTGAACTCAATCAGCTTGAAAGACAATTACCACTATATCACAATAGTAATGAGAGCAGAAGTGGATTTAAAGCATACATCCGAGCCGAAGAATGTAGAACCCAACAAAAATGAAGGTAGAGATTTAGTCTGTATCTTTAATACTAACAGTGTTAAGTTGTTTGTGTGTAGTCTTAAACAGTTTATATTTGTCTTATTGCTCTAACAGTCAGTCAGTACATTGGCTCTGATTTATATGTGACGTGGTGGGAAAGCGGACATATGGCAACCCCCAACTCCTATGTTCAGATCTCTTGTGCAGTATCTTGCAATGGTGAAATTGATGGGTACGAACATTCATCATGTTGTGTTGGACTTCATCTTTTGAACTCACCCCAAATAAAGTATTCAGTAGAAACTGCTCCTCTCAGATACCAGATGTCAGGATTCAGCAGGTTTAGTACTTGTATGTAGCTGCTCCAGTTCAAAGTTCACTCATATGCCAATATCCATTCACAGTTCATTCTGAGCATTGAGCTATCTCCTCTAGGCCTAATTTTAGCTAAATATTTTGAAGTTGTATAAATACTGATAAACCGATTTAAAATTAAGTCATAAAAGGCCGCTTTTGTGATCTAGTTTAGTAACTGTTAATCAGTCTTGCCATGACTAATGTATTTTTCAGTGCCTCAGGCACTGTACTGTAAATTAGTAGCATGGAGAAATTTATATTGTGTTTTTTTTTAAAGAAAAGCCTCTTTTTGCATGATCACCCCCATTTTGTTTAAACTGATGCTGTTGGTTTTTGGACTCTCTACATTAGGATCCTGGTAACCAGGCTCCAGCACGTGTGCTCTTACCCCTAAAAACTTGTCGAATTGGTTAAAAACCCTGATTGGCACATTTAGCTTACCTATATGTCCCTAGTACATGGTACCCAGTGTACCCAGGGCCTGTAAGGTAAATCTCACTAGTGGACTGCGGCACTTATTGTGCCACCAGTAACGTGACCGTGTACAACATGCCCCTAGACCTGCCACAGCTTGCTAAGTGAGCATTTTTAAAACTGCCAATTTGACCGGACAAGATAACCCATCTGCAGGGCCTAAACATTCCTTTCCAATACTTAAAAGTCACCCCTAAAGTAGGCCCTACATGCCTATAGGACAGGGTTCATAGTAATTAAAAAGTAGGACGTGTACTTACATTTTACATGTCGTGGTAGTGAAAAATCTCCAGTTATTTTTCACTGTGGCAAGGCTGCCTCTTCCTTAGAAAAGCACTGCTTTACATTATAACGCATAACTTCAGTTTGGGACTTGCTAGAAAAATGATTCAGGGACTCATTTTAATAGGAATTTAAAATTCAACCTAATAGTCAGGTCCGATTTTAAATTGCTATTTTGTAAATGCCACTTTTAGAAAGTCAGCATTTTCCTGCCTAAGCCAAGCGTGCCTCTCTACCAGTGTTTAGGGTTACCTGACTGCTAATGGCTTTCCTGTGGTGAGATCTGTATTGCTCTCAGATAATGAACAGTGGGCTTGGGTATGGGGAGATGTTTTACCTCCTGACAGGATGGCCATCTGAGCTGTGCCCAGGAGCTTCAAAAGGTGCCTACCCTGTTACAGGCAGATATAGCTCACATCTAGGCCTGCTTCCCAGCCAGGCACCAATCCCAGTGGGAGAGGGGCTGCCCCCAGAACCGGTTTGAGTGACCACGAGGGACGGTTTGCCCATTATCAAAGCCACACCACTGGGTGGGCAGAGCGAGCTCTGCACGAAACGTTTTACAATCTTGATTTTAGGTAGAGAGGGTACTGTGGGATAGTTTCCAGTAAAACACAATGGAAGTTGTGCAAACGTGGGTAGAGTCAGCCATGGAAACTTGTACCCCATTGGTTAGCGAGTTGCCAGGAGTCTCCCCCAACCGCAGGCTGGCACTGGGCATAAATGTGCAACTCCAGTACCCTCTTCAGAACACATCTGGACCTGTAGAATACGGAAGGAGAACTGCACCTGCTGTGGAACCCGTGGAGAGAGACCCCTAGGGCTGGACCAGCTCCCACTTGTACCAAAGACTGATGAGGGTACTCCAAGGCTCAGTTGGCTGACCTCTTTTTAAGATACAGGTAGACAAAATCTACAAGTAGCTTACTTTCCTGAAGAGCACTGCTGACCAGTTCCAACTAGACCTGGCCTGGACCCTGCTTTTGGCTTCCCCTGGAGTGAGACCTGACCTCTAAGTGGTGTTCATAAGGTCCTGGCTCCCTTGTATAAGTGTCAGAGTGTATTCTTCCTGCCTAACCCTAACTTCCGGGGCTCCGAAAAATTTTCAAGGATTTTTGCCTTGAGAACCGACGGAAGACCGGGATCAACCTGCCAAGTCAGTGCAACGGGCAGTAAACGCTATATAAATGCAATTACAGTTACAACAAAGGTGCATTGCCGCTGGACCAAAAGATTCAGGTGGATTGGTTGGCCGCCTACAAGGGCTTGGGCTAGGCCCTACATCCAGACGCTGCATCTAACTCTCTTCTGCCCATGGTCAAAAGGTATGCTCAGTAGGAGGGTTGGGTAAAAAGATTTTAAAAACTGAAAATCACTAAAAAAAAAAAAAAGCTAAAGTGACTTTAGAGTTAGGGCTGGTAATAATACTTCACTTTGTTTTAAAAAAAAACACAGCATTTCATTGAAATAATCTATGGTTAAAGTAATGTTACAGTTAGGTAAGGTATGGTGCAGAACAACAATCCCAAATGATAATGAATAGTTAAGAGACCTCATTAACTGCAATGACTGATCTGAAGTAAACACCTCCCTTCAACCTACAACTTCCAGACCCAAAGACCTATTGGGTCACGTAGGGACATATCTTACATGGTTAGGTGTGGACAGCTCTGAAAAGCATGAGGCGGGGCCACAGATGATAAGACTGTGGTAGCAGAGTAGCACAATTGATGGAATTTTCTTCATGACAAGGTATGGCACCTACGATTTATGACCACACCCACAAGGCACTAATTGTCTACGACTAAGATGGGAAAATAACTGGATATTGCAGATCAGTTACATTGTGATAGATTATTACAATTGAATTTGCACTCTTATGGATATTGCACATCTTCTGTTGTATGGTTATAATCAATAAAAAAAATGTTGAGGTACTAAGAATTGGGGTTACATCAAAAAAGTAATTCAAACGGCAATAGTTTGTATGATGTCATCAATGAGCATGTCATGGGTGATGTAATATGTGAGTTAATAAGCAGTGCATGGGGGCGCAAGTTATAGTTCTCTTCGTAAACTATAACTGGTGAATGTCAATGTTTTTTTGTTTGTTTTAAAACACTGGTTTTTATTTTATTTACAAAGCCCAACTATAATGTCACAAATCACTTTAATCTTTTTTTTTTGTGAATTTCTTTTTTTTTTTTTTTTTAATGGAACCTAAATTATTAGTACCTTATCAAATAAATAAATATATAGGCAGCAGTGAGGAAATAGCAGGAGGGTAGGTGAAGCAACATGGGGGCGGGTGGAAGTAGCGCAGGTAGAAGCAACAAGGGGCGGGTGGAAGCAACATTGGGCGCGGGAAGGAGAAGCAGCACTCCAGGCTCGGGGAGGAATGTGGAGCAGGGGAAAGCAAACCGACAAAAGAGCACAATATAGAGTTGGGGATGAAGCACAGGGCAAGAAAGAAACTTGGCAGGAGAAGCACATGAGGCCGAGCACAGCATGTAAGAGGTGGGGAGAAGCACACTGGCAGAGAAATAGCAGTGCAAGTGTGGCGTAGGGTAAATACGCAAGGGAGACAGCTGGAAAACACATTCACTCTTGCAGAATGCTTAAACAAACACAAAAAAAGGCCCCGGAAAAGTGAGCAGTGAAAGGGCACAAGTAATGTGTCCATGTTCTAGGAAGGACAAACACCTAGAGGAAGTAAAGCTCATACAAGCTAACAAATAAGAAGCAAGCCAGTAAGAGTGACAATGAAGCCAACCATTGGTAAGCAATGGGCGGGGTGTAAGCTGACAATACATCTCACAAAAGAGAGAGCGCATGCACTGCCTAGTAGGCAAGTCCTAAAAACTCACCTAATGAAGATTGGTTCACAAATTCGAATTAATATTTTTGTATTTTTTATGTGTTGAATCTTCTCTGTATTGGAAATGCCATTTCATTTTTAAGTATGAAATTATGTTGATTTTAATAGGAGGATGTTTCAAACATTTATTTTATAGTGAAATTTTATGCATGGTTTTGCTTATTTAAAGGGAAATGATATACAACAGGATTAGTTTCTTTGGTTTGTGCTGCAAGTTAGTTTTAAAACCTACTTTTGGACTTTAATCGCAACCAGATGCATACAACTCTGTGATTTATTGTCTGTTCTTCAAAGAAGATTAGTACATCAATCCTTTCTCCATTGTATGTTACGGATTTAATGTTAGTGGGTCAGTGCATCCTTAAACATAACCCTCTAGAGACACTAGGTAAGCAAGGTGTTTCCCATCAGTTTATTGAAGGTGACTCCCAAAATCAGCATGTTGTACATGCATGGATTTTTTTTACTCATTTCCTCCATCCTGAAATTAGAACACACTTTTGATTTTTCCAGCACATTCTTCTCAACATGTTCCACAGAAGGTAAGTTCCCTTTAAATGTTTTCTTCTTTCCAGTGTGTTTCTTGAGCACATATCCTTCCTCGTAAGTAGTGGGCTATTCCTTGAACCAGGCCAGATGGGAATGGCTACCTCACCTGTTAGACACTCATCCCCCTCTTAACTCTTTTTAGTATTATTTCCTCCAGCGCCATTGTATCCACTATAGTCCAAACAGCTAACTTTTCTGCTTTTCCCAACTTCCTCTCTTGCGATAAATTTTACCTAACAAAGGGAATGCTTGATAGTCTTGAGTACTCATCATCAAAGCCTGATTGTTAGAAATGGGGTCTCTAGTTGGTAGAGGTTTGCACCCTCTCCAAGTTGGGTAAGGGAGTCACACAGCTAAGATGACCTCTACTCACCCCCTTGGCACAAGCAGTCAGGTTTATCTCAGAAGCAATGTGTAAAGCATTTGTACAAACACACACAGTAACGCAGCGAAAAAACTACATATGGACACCACACCAGTTTAGAAAAATAACCAATATTTATCTGAATAAAACTAGACCAAAACAACAATAATCCAACTAATACAAGTAAAGATATCACTTTAAAAAGGTTTAAATTAGTTCAGTCCATAGTAAACTATGGATGCTTCACTTTTAACACTAAGTACCTGGGATGCGTCCAAATCAAAGATGAAAACAGGCGCGGTAGAAGTGAGGCGCCAGAAAAGTAAAAACGATGCATCGGTTCCTTACTCCCAGGGGAGGTGATGTTGGTTCCTTACTCCCAGGGGAGGTGATGCGTTGGTTCCTTACTGCAGCGCAGGCGAGGTGATGCATCGGTTCCTTACTATAAGGGGAGATGAAGAACTTGGAGCCCAGAGTCGATGCGTTGAAAATCCAGATGCGATGTGTCGATGCGGCGGCGAAACGGGTGCAGCGATTTCTCAGCCGCAAAGCAGGTGTCGATTTTTCTTCAGCCGCACAGCAGGGCCTGCGCTTGAGTTGGAGCATGCGCCAAGGACATCAGTGATGCGGTAGTCGGGACTCGGGTTGCAGTGATCTTTCAGCCGAATGGCAGGCACTGCGTCATATCTTTGGCTGCACATCGGCGATGCGTTGGTTTTTCAACCTCACAACGGTACTGCGTCAGAAAAACGGGAGATGGTTGATGCGGGGATTTTCTTAGTTCTTAAAAGCCAAGCAACCTCCAAGGGCCTAGAACTGAAATTGGGACCACTTGGCAGGTCAGAACTCCCAGCAGAGGAGTTCAGGGGCTGCAAAAGCAAAGCTCAATCCTTTCACTCCCAGGACAGAAGCAGCAGGCCAACACACAAAGCAGCAGGCAGAGTGTTGGTCTCCTCCTACAGCATCCAGCTCTTTTTTTTCCTGGCAGAATGTCCTCTTATTCCAGAAATTTTCTGAAGTTGTGGTGTCACAGCTCCAGTACTTATACCAGTTTCTGCCTTTGAAGTAGGCAAACTTTAAAAGAAAGTCTTTGTAGTGCACAAGACCCTGTATTTCCCTGACCTGGCTCCAGACACACTACAGGGGGTGGAGACAGCTTTGTGTGAGGACAGGCACAGTCCTATTCAGGTGTCAGTGACAACTCCTCCCACCACTCTAGCTCAGGAAGGCCCATCAGCCTGGTGATGGCCCATCGGGATATGCAGGGCACACCTCAGCTCCCTTGTGTGTCTAGAGTGAATGCACAAACAGCCCAACTGTCATCCTCCCTCAGATGTGGATTCCACAGGCAGGCAGAGGCACAGAATGGTAAAGCAAGAAAATGCCCACTTTCTAAAAGGGGAATTTTCAAACACGGAATTTAAAAACCAATTTCACTAAAAGATATATTTTTAAATGGTTAGTTCAGGGACCCCAAACTCCAAATCTCCGTCTCTTCCCAATTGGAAGTTAGACTTGTAAGAGTTTACAAGGCAGCCCCAATGATAACCTATGGGAGAGATATTCCTTGCAATTGTGAAAAACGAAATTAGCAGTATTTCACTATCTGGAGATGTAAAACATAACAGTAAATGTCCTACCTTTTAAATACACTGCACCTTGCCCATTGGGCTGCTTTGGGCCTACCTTAGGGGTGATTTACATGTTGTAAAAGGGAAGGTTTGGGCCTGGCCAGGTCGAAATGGCAATTTAAAACTACACGCACACACACACACACACACACACACACACACAGGCACTGCAGTGGCAGACCTGAGACATGTTTGCAGGGCTACTCGTGTAGGTGGCACAATCAGTGTGTAGCTCCACTAGTAGCATTTGATTTACAGGCCCTGGGCACACCTGGTGCACTTTACTAGGGACTTACTAGTAAATCAAATATGCCAATCATGGATAAACCGATCACCTATGCAATGTAGACAGAGAGCATATGCACTTAGCAGTGGTAAAGTGCCCAGAATCCTAAAACCAACAAAATCAGGTAAGACAAAATAGATAGGAGGAGGAAGGCAAAAAGTTTGGGGATAACAGCGCAAAAAGGGCCAGGCCATACACTGATCAAATGTTGAAGTACTGCTAAGCCAAAGTCACTTTTCATTAGTGTGGCCCAGTGCAGATAAAGCGAACATCTGTGGTCTTGTTAACGATTGAACTAGCTACATGAAAATGGTAACTTTGGTGTATAAAAAAAATATATATTACCCAAACTTATTGCACGTTTTTGTTTATTTGTAATCTTATTACTGTGCAGGTAACGGATTGCTTTACACAGCACCATTTTTAACTTAAGGACAATTTTACAGACCATGTTTAGATTTAAAATATGTAGGGATTTAGGGCAATTTATAGTACCATGTCAGAATGAAAATGTGCCTAGTTCTAGTACATGTAAGTTTCAATTCTATTAAGGACTTGGCGTGATCATGGAGAAGGGAGGAAACTCGTAGCCCTGCTCCCACTGCCAGTCCTGAAGAAACGCATACGTTGCTTCCGCTAGCGGATCTGGCCTCCAACTGAAAAACCTTGGTAATTGATGATCCAGGCATGACGCAAAAAGGTCGACTGTGCAAGGTCCGCACCTCTCCATTAACTGGGAGAACACAAGGGGATCCAACTTCCAAATGCTGGCATCCAGCAGATGACAAGAGCGTCAATCTGCCACCTCGTTCGCTCGGCCGAGAAGATATTCCGCTGTGACCGACACCTGATTACCCAGGCAAAAATTCCCAAAATCCTTGGCGAGATTCACCAGAGCACGGGACCGGGTGCCACCCAGGTGGTTGATATACCGGACTGCCGAGATGTCCATTTTTAGGAGGACACAGGACTGCACTCTGTCCTTTGTCCAGCAGTGTACTGCGAACGAACCCGCCAGTAACTCGAGACAGTTGATGTGCAACGACTGTTCGCGTACTGACCAGGCACCACCGGTGGAAAAATCTCCGCACCTGGCCCACCCAGCCAGTTCGGCTGGCATCTGATTCTATTACGATGTCTGGGGCGGACCCGAAGATTGCACGCCCATTCCACGCCTCCATGTGGGTGAGCCACCAAGTCCTCTCCTTCACCTCTGCCATGAGAGGGACGAATTGTGAATAAGTCAGGCCCTTCCTGAGATGGTGCGCTTTGAGCTGCTGCAACACGCGGTAGTGCAGAGGGCCAGGAAAGATGGCCTGAATCGAGGATGAGAGTAGCCCCACTAGGCGGGCCAGTTGACGCAGCAAGGTATGTGACCTGGCCAATGTTTGGCGAAGTTCTTGCCTGATCTTCGCCATTTTCCGGGCCGGAAGGCTCCGCGTCTAAGAGGTGGAGTCTGCCGTGAATCCCAGGAACGTTGCGCTCTGCACTGGGGAAAGGAGAGATTTCTTCTCGTTGATAACAAACCCCAGCCCCTGTAGCAAGTTGACTGGTATCTGTAGCTGACTGGATAGGGTCTTGGGGCATTGGGCCATAAACAGCATGTCGTCGAGGTAGACGATCATACGAATGCCCTGAGCTTTGAGGAACTCCACTGCCGGTCGAAGGACCTTGGTGAAGCACCGGGGCGCTGAGGAAAGTCCGAAAGGCAGAGTGGTAAACTCGAACACCTGTCCGTCCCATGCGAACTGCAGAAACCGGCGGTGTGGGGGAAACACCGGGACAGTGAGGTACGCGTCCTTAAGATCCAGACGGACCATCCAGTCGAGAGGCCTCAACACATCTCTGAGAAGGTGGATACCCTCCATTTTGAAATGGCGATAGACCACCCACTCGTTGAACTCCTTTAAGTTGATCACCGGTCTGCGACCCCCGTCGGGCTTGTCGACCAGGAAAAGATTGCTGAGGAAACCCTGGGGATGCTCCTCTGCATGACAGATTGCCCCTTTCTGGAGAAGAGCCGAGATCTCCTCTCATACCAGCTCCGCATCGTGTTGAGAGAAAGAAATGGGACGAGGACGGGATACCTGACGAGGACGGCCATGGAACTCCACTAGAAAGCCCTGAACCGCCTGCAGTACCCAAGCATCGCTCATGAGAGAGACCCAAGCCGGGAGGAACTGTGCCAAGCGACCTCCCACTCGCAGGCGCGCCGAAGGCAGCACACTCACCTTTGCCAGAGGCATTGGCTTGTCTCTTGAAACCTCCACGACCTCGGAACTTGTGTCCTCTGGTGGGGTAGAAGGTGTTGAAATGGGAACCATCTTGGTATTGACCACGCCCGAAGCCTTTCCCCCTGTCAGGGTTGTAATAGTTTGGATGGCCGGTCGAGCGGGCCCTGCCACGACCGGCCCCCTGGAAAACCCGAGGGGTAAAAACCTTGCGAATATTGGACAGGGCCTTGTCCAAAGACGTGAAGGTGGCCACGAATATACTTAATTCCTTCACGAATGGGTCGCAGAAGAGACCTCCTTGGGCAACTGCTCCCGCCTCTGAAGTGGCGAGGTCCCCCAACTTGGCGTCCACTTTGATCAACAGCGACCGGCGTCTCTCCGTGGAGAGCGCGCAGTTGGCGTTCCCCAGGAACACAATAGCCCGTTGCGCCCAGCCGCACCGTACCTCAGGAGAAATCAGGGCACCAGATGTTTTACCCTCCTCGGCCATGTCTAGGATTTTTGTGACCGGCCCAGTGGCGTCTGGGAGCTTGTCCTGGCAAGAGCGCCAGGACCTGTCGATACCCTTTTTAGGGTCCTTGACGAACTTGGCAAGGAAGGTTGCCATTTTAGGGTCAATGTCTGGGGTGAGGGCGCTCCGCCCGGAGGCGGTTACGAGCATCCTTCTCCATCGGTTTCCGAAGGCGACTCGCCACATATTTCGCAACCTTATCCGCCGAGACCCAGTCCGTAGACCTAGGGTGAACAATGTCATCCAGGTCCAGCATATCCGAAATGCCACCTGGGGCGGGAGGGGGGGGGTGGGCAGCCAAGGCCTGCATTGTCGTCCGTATCCCCTGGGGAGTCCTCCGGTGTCCTGGGGTGGCCGTGCGACGGGGGGGGGGTCTGAGGGTCATCCTGGGGGGCTGTCGGCACCAGAGCCGGAGCTTGCGCTAAAAAGGCCTGCTTCAGGCGCGCGAAAGCATCTGCGTCCACCCCATCACTACACTGCTCTTTAGCGGGAGGGGGCCCTTCATCCTGCGATGCCTTGGGGGGTTCACTGAGGGCTTTAACCATTTGGCGCATTCCCGCGCAATTTGCGACGAGAGGCGCTGTTCTAGCGGTTCCATGGCCTGGTTTACGGCCCTATATACGGAATCATCAACCGCCTGGTAAAAATAGTCATCCCAGGGCAGGTAGGACAGATCATCCCCCCCCTGGTAATGGGCTTGCATAGCTGCCAATAAACTCTTGCGACCAGCAGGCAGTCCCTCAAGTGACAGGAACACTGGGATTGATAACCACATGCAGAACGTGAATAAATTTGAGCTGGGAGGGGGCCCAGACTAATATGGGTGGGCCAGAGGCACACTATTGCGGGCAGAGCCCTGGGGTCACTCACGCCCTATGATAAATGCAGGCTACTGCTTCCCGAGACAAGTGCCCCCGCGGCGCTGCAGCCGCCAATACAACCCCGCAGGGCGTCACAATGAGCACCAAATACAGACCCCAAGCGGGGCGTAGGAGAAGTGTGGCTGTACAGACCCAGAACTGGCCGGCTCTCGGGAGACTGGGGGGATTGGCGAGGCTCCTCACCAGGAAGCTCTCGTCAGCACTCTAGCATCTGTGCTGGCGCGCACTGCCCGGGAAGAAAAACACAGCGCCCCCATGCGGCGGGAGGACCACACCGCAACTATGGGAGCGTCGCGTAAGGCACGCAAAAAGCGTCCCGCGACCAGGGAATCTGCAAAGAAAAGCAGATAAACAATGGAATCACAAATCGTCCACAAAATATACACAAACCTCCCCACAAGCAGAGAGAATATAGAAAGGTGACTTATCTTGCTGCTGAGCAGCGAAGGAAGAGGAAGCACTGAGGAGGGACCAAGTGGAGGCTGGATAATGGACAGTGTTGAAGGACTATTGTGGAAATGTTTGTTCTACTCCCGGGTGTTCATGGGAGTAGTAGTTTTTTGTTGTGTTTAAAATGGCTGCTGTGAAAATAAAGCGAAGGAAGAAGGCATAATCTGAGCCTCCGGTCCTGACATAGAATTAACTAGCATTGTGGCAAAAATGGTGTCGGAGAGTCCCTCATTGTATTCGGCCCCTTCAATACTTTGTCCAAAGGAGCCACACCCAAGATAGCCTCCTGGATCTTGCGAGAAGTCAGGCAGACGTTCTAGCAGTGAAAAAGTTCTACAGGAGTCTGGCAGATGTTATAGCAGTGAGAAAGTTCTACAGTAGTCTATCGCTGTGTTTCAGATTGGAAATGATGGCCGATACCAGTGAATGCTTAGAGCATATTTATGCCTCCTTCTTTGAGCAGTCGCTATCCTCTACCATTGTCTGAATTCCCTCAAAATATGCAGGGCTCCAGGGGGAAGCGGTGTTGTGAAGAGAGGCCCGGGATTGGCGTAATGTTCCTCAAGCTATGCTTAACAAGCTTATCACTGTAGGATCCTCACTGGAATCCCTGGATCAGCTCTGCTGCCCTTGATGCCCAGGCATGCGGCCCAGTGAGTGACCAGAGGAGTTGTGTCCCCCATGCCCAAAGATCAATGAAGCCTGAGTGCAGCAGGCTAACCAGCAGAGTGTGCGGGAGAAGGAGCAGGACAATTGGGTAGGGGTTCCTAGTTCCTAATAGCACCTTCAGGAGATGTTAGTTGAGTGGCAGGCAACAGGAAATGCACCTGCTATGTTGATAGAGCACCACCATCATCATATATTGACATCCTAAAGAACGTCCTAAAGGTCACCACAACCAAATGATGGAGCCCTCAGTGTTGGTATATTGGCACCAATGGTGATCAGGCTGATGAGCAGCTCCATGGCCATGCAGAAGCTCCTGCCCACCACTCGGGGTATTACAGTGTTGGTATTGGATACACCAGAAGGGATGTGTTGACCCTCTAACTAGCTGTCCCAGAAACATTGTACAAAAGGCTTTTCTGTGCTGTTCTATTCAGTAAAAGAACAGCTCTTGTCTGCAATGCTGAGTAATGAGGTTTAATCTCAATGACTTCAGTTTGAAGGCACTTTTTGATTAGAGGCGACTCCTCAGCAGGGGCGTTTGGGTGATGCTCTGTCCCCTGTGAGCTGCCACACAATGCCCCCTTCCTGTATCCACACTATTTATTTTATTTACCAGTGTATATGAAAATATGATTTTCATGTTTGCGTGAACATTGTTCGCAGGTCAGTCCTTATGGCTTCTCGAAGCCCCTTCCTGAACACAGGAGGAGGAGAGCCGAGCGACGATCCAGATACAAAGCGCGGATTAAGAAGACGGTACAAATAGATATCTGGATTGCGTATGTCCGAGGGGCATAATTCAACTACGGTCCCCCCATGCAGGCACAATCCAGTTTATTTATGAGCCATGCTGTGCAGGGCTCAGGCAGCACAGCATATCTGGGGCTTTTTGGGTGAACCTCAGTGTATCCATGAGCCAAGCGAGAGGCAGCAAAGAGCAGCATGGGTGAGATCTCAAGCCCTTTCCCAGCTTCTGATAGAGCTGGGCATCCAGCCCTGGCTGAAGCTGGCAGGGGGCTTGAGGAGGGTCTTCCTCTGTTAATCCTGGCCCTGCTCCTCCGACTGGCTCCTCGTTTCCACTACAGGAATCATGACTTGCTGCATTCTATTGCCAGCTCTGGATTCCTGTGCTATTACTGCCATGGAGGAGTGACCAAACGAGGAATCTGTATAATTACAGAAAAATGCGGTGTTGTTGCTTTGTTTGTGTCAGTGAGTGAGACTCGGTGAGAGTGACTGAGTGGGAGCGAGTATGGGAGTTAATAGGGGAAGTGAGTCAGTGAGAGAGAGAGAGAGAGAGAGAGAGAGAGAGAGAGAGAGAGAGAGAGAGAGAGAGAGAGAGAGAGAGAGAGAGAGAGAGAGAGAGAGAGTGTGTGTGTGTGTGTGTGTGTGTGTGTGTGTGTGTGTGTGTGTGTGTGTGTGTGTGTGTGTGTGTGTGTGTGTGTGTGTGTGTGTGTGCGCGTGCGTGTCAGTCAGTGAGTGGGGGTGAGTGAAATGAGGGAGTATGATTGAGAGAGTAGGCGTGTGATGGACTAGGAGTGTAAGTGAGCTAGATTAAGTGAGGAATTAGAGTATGTTAGTGAGTAAGAGTAAATGAGTGAGAGTGGGCAAGGGGATGTAAGTGAGGAGTGAAATAGAAAGAGTGAGGTGGAGTGTGTGTGTGTTTTTGTTTTTTAGGCGTGTGAGTCTGATGAAGGCCATGGCATAGGAAGGTAATTCTCAGCTCATGGAGGTAACCATAGCAACATTGTGACACTGACATAATGGTGGCCGTTACTGGCGAAATTGAAGGCCCTGGCATACTGGAGGTAATTCTTACCATATAAGAGCACAAAGCAGAGCTTAGGATATGGAAGACAGTTCTTGGTATATGGAACACTTATGGTAAACTGCTGGAGCTAATTCTTAGCCTCAAGGAGGGTAACCATGGTATATGTGGGGGAGGGTGGGAGAAACTATGAGAACACGCTGGCCCTGACATACTGTAAATCGTTTAGATACGATTCTCCCATAGTCCTCGGTGGCAACATTCTGATACAGGCATATTTCATAAGGCAGCACCCATGGCATCTGTGTGGCACCCATCACAAAAAGGCGGTAATGGCATACTGGAGGTAATTTTTATCATATAGCAAAGGAAGACTCGTGAAAATTTTGGAAAAAATTGGGTGGACTTGTGGTAACCGTTGGGTACACTGGCACATAATGAAGGTACTGATATCGTTTCATAAGTGCCCTCTGGTATTTTAGCGAGTTTGTGGAAATTTTGGTTTGACATGCACTATTCGACCACATTTTTTTTCCTCGTACTGAGACACCCTCCACCCCCCAACGCCCCTTAGAAGTAGTAAGGTTCGCTTTGCTCTCTCACTGGAAGCATAGCAAGGATTATGCTCCACCGCTTACAAAGATCCCCAACCGCCATGGTTTCTGAGGGACTCTGGTACTCTAGAACTCTATGGTTTAAGCGCATCCCTTCTTTGCCTGCTGTTTTCGATTCTTTTGCTCAGTGTCCCTGAGAGCAGTTAAGCCTTCTTCACGTCTTGGACCATACGGCACTGGACGGACAGACGCGTAAGCAAGTATTTTTGCTAAGTACTGACTGAAATCAGCTTTGCGTTCACGTGTGGGTACAGGGCCGGTTCCAGGATTTTTGGGGCCCTGGGCCAAATGGGAATGTGCGAGGCCCATCTAATTTGCATAGGTTAGATATTCAAGGCTCCAAAAGCTGCTTTGTTCAGACTTCTCCTGGTCCACAGCTCCTCCTCTCAGCCACCTACAAGCACCTCTTTTACAGCCCATTTCGGGCTGAAGGTGTGAGAATTGCATGTGGGCTGAGAGTTAAACCTGTGGGGCGCTAAACTGCTGACAATGGGCGTCCCGCAGTGTCTCTGAATGGGCAGCCGGGTAGGTCTAATTGCAGGACAAACCTGCAAAATGCGTCTCCTTGCAACTGGGACACCATCCGTAAGAGGCCCAGGGAGGGGCCTAAATGCAAAGAGACGCCTTTCTTTCAATTGAATTGGGCAGTAGTACAAGAGGGCTGGTGGTGTGTTGAACTGGTGCGGGCCCCATGCTGGTGGGCTGAGTGCGAGGCCCTGGGCCACTGCCCATGGCTAGCGCCGGCCCTGTGTGGGTATTAGGCGCGCAACGCCCATTGGGCTGAAAGGGCTTCAGTCCCCTCCCCGTCGTGTCTCTCAGCCCGGGCTGCTGGCGGCTCGGCTGGGCAGTGTGTGGAGTCTTATCTCCGGCACGCCCGAGTTTTTCACAGGTCTTTAAAGACCATTTGCATATTTACATACCTTTGTAAACTGGTTACCGAGGCTTAGTTTTTTTTTCTGGTTCCAGTACCCCCTGGGCCCCCACTCGGCCTATTCCTTTGCTGTAGTGTGAGAGTGCATTTCATGAAAAGGAATATAAAGTAGGGTTGCCAAAAGAAAAATGCCAGCCAAGTGTTTAAAGAGCCTGCAAAGATCTTGTCTTGACTAAATAGGGTTTTAAATAAATAAAAAAAAGTATGTATTCATTTGTAATGTGACTTTTCTGTCTTTGTTCCCTTTAATTATCAGTCCTGGATCATTCAGGCAGCCCTAGAACACAATTAAAAGTGCTTTTTATTTATATTTGCTGTTAGAAGTATGAATAGATAAGTGCTGAAAATACGGCTTTAGGTGACTGTTTATTTTTGTACCATCTGGGACATCAAAATAATGAGCTGGCAACCCTAATCATAAGAGTGGAAGTTTGTTGCAGGATCAGCACATTTATTATTTCCTCCACCCTCGATCCCTGATTATTTCCTCCACCCTCGATCCCTGATTAATGCCATAATAGCAATAGTGTAACTTGTATCTTAAACCCTACGCCGCCGTCAATAACATGCAGAATTACTTCGTGTTGTCGCCATGCAGGATGCTTTCCCAGACACACTCCTCATTCTCGCCCTTCACTTTCACGCTTACCCTGCACTCACAGCGATCACAATGTACTCACACTGATCACCATGCACTCACAATGCACTTGCGCTGTTCACCCTGTACCTCACCCTGCAGTCACACGAGTACACTACTCACCCTGCACTCATGTGACACTTCACTCACCTGTCCCCCTCACTACTCAATCTGCAATCTCACTCAAACAAGCCCATCACTAACCATGCATTACTTCGTCCCACTCTGCACTTACATCTGCACCCAAATTCATATGGTCACCTCACTCACACTGCAGTCACTCCTCTTACCCTACTCTCACTCTGTCACATCACTCACTGTGCACTCACATGGGCACTCCTGCCACCCACACAGCGCAGAGGGTTAATGTGCCTGCTACAAAGAATGTGTACCATGCAGATCACAGAACTGAGTGTGAGTAAACTATGAGTAGTGCTATATAAAGTGAAATGTTTGTCAGAAAGGTGCTATAGAGAGGTTAGGTGCATTGTTGGCGAGTGGTAGTGAGGGAATTTATTGAGAAGGAGGAAATGGGGCAGGAGGCGCCAAAAGACTGTTGCACCGTGTGCGACCAGTGCTAGGGCCAGCACTGGCTGGGAGTGTTAGCCCCCAGTGGCGGCGGAGCATCGCCCCACTGCTTTCGAGCAGTGGAAAGGAAATATAAAATGATATTAACTTTAAGTTATCATTTTGTTTCCTTTGCGGGTGGGCGGAGCTGCTCTGTTCAGGGAGCAGGGGAGGAGTGGTATGCCCACTCCCAAGTGCGCAATGACTGTTCGGGCAGCCTGAGTCTGCGCACTCTCCCCTTCTCCATGCAGGCTGCATTACAACCTGCATGGAGAACATGCCCACACTACAGGCCCTGGCTGAGCGCCATGTCACGGCGCTCAGACCAATCACAATGCTGCATTGCAGCGTTGTGATTGGCTTAGAGGAGGGAGCCTGGCTGCCTGCTTCCTGTTCCTGAAATCAGGAGCAGGACCAGAGACGTGGGACCCAGCCGACAGAAAGGTAAGTTTACATTTTTTTCCCTGCGCGACACCCCCGCGACCGCCTGTGCCTGCCCCGCAACCCCACCCGCGAGCCAGGCTGGCCACCCCTGTTAGCCCCCGTCGAAGTTCGGATCTAGTTGCGCCCCTGGAGGGTATACAATGTAATTGCTTTTAAAACATGTTCAGTGGTGTTCTGTTGTGATGTACAATAGGAAGGGGGGGATTCCTGTTTAGCTTTTAACAGATTTCTAAATTGCTTAATTATCTGGCTTCTTTGCAGGTTGGAAATGGACTAAATGGGAAGAGTTCCCTCCAGCGGACCAGCTTTTCTATGCTTTGGCTTGTTTGAGACAGCAGGGTTACAATCCTTTCAATGAAGATTTTGATCATCTTAGAAATCCACCGAACAGCCACTAGATGGCGCAACACTTCATCGAAAGATTTTTATCAACCACACTAATGTATCATGAGTTGAAAATAAGGTTTCTTATAATATACAACTCTAGGATGCATTATCAGACTCGAGGGCATTATCGACGGCGACACCTGAACTTGAACCTGTTGGAATATGTTTAAAAATGTTTTCACTTATTTTTTTTCATCGTGTGTAATGGCTCTTGTAAACTGTGCGTTAGCCCTTTTCTGTTTGCTAGGGTTCGTGTGGATTAAGGCTTTCATTTCCCTTTGCACACCAAGTCCTAGGACATTAACAACTATACACAAAATCTTAGATTGGACACCCCAGTGCAGTATTCAGCTAAGCAGACTATATAATATAAAATATCATAAAGGGACCTGCTTGTTCAAAGCTACCAGCATACTGACCACCATAAAACTGCACACCTGCCCCTCATACTTCATTGTGCACCACACTGGTACATGCTGCGTCCCATAACACAATGACTCACCTCAGTGGTAATCACTCACAACATGGAAATACTTCCCACATAGGATCAAAGCAAAGATAACATCCAACCACACACCCTTCATGGTGAAGTGTGCTACTCCTGTAGCGAAGCGCTTCAGTGCCCCACATAGGGGGTAGTAAGAGTTATAGGAATACTGTACAATGAACAATGTGGCAATAACTACAATTTTCCAGTTATTTCTGCTTACTTTCGCACATGCTTTATAGGAACAATTCTATAATTATTAACGTGTTACTACGTATGTACAAATAGTTGTATGATACTAAGAGCACAACATATAAAATAAGCAAGTTAAATCAAATTAACTGGTTAACCACATGAATCTAGGTATTTACAGACACTGTATCCCATCCTGAAGTTTTCACCTACAAATCATTGGTCAGCTTTGTTAGTCTAATTACTTCAGTGGAAGCAAAATAAGACTACAATATCCAGAATGTATCAGGGTATTGTACAAAAGCCTAGGACTGGAAACTACATACAAAATAATATAGAGGGAGGTGGTTACCCTACAAATAAATATAATTTATGTTTCATACTTACTGGGAGTCACAGATGCAGCTAAACTCTTGCTCAGTAGCCAGCCCTATTTGTATGCTTTCATTCCTTACATCCCCTACGTTCATCTCAAGTCACTCTTGTTTGAGTATTGTTCGCCCCGCAGTCAGTTAATTACAGAGATTTCTCAGGTTCTCTGTTTAATGTTCCATGGCGATTTCTGTTTTTTGCAAATATAATAGATCCTACTTCAGAAGTTCAGTAGAGATTGGCTGAGGAACTTCAGCGCAGGAAGAAGTAACGCAAGCTTCTCTAACATACACACCATGAACAGCACGGCCACTAAAGCTGCAAGCTCCCTCCTTATACATAACGATTACGTTTCCCTCCTACATATACTGCATGAGTAGCAGTAGTGCAAGCCTCGCTCACACAGACCAAAGAGGCAGCAGCCTCTTCAAAAATATTCTGCATGGGTAGCAGGACTGCACACAGACCAGGCCCACTGAAAACACAGTGCATCTTCCTGGCAGAAAATGTTCTGCAGCTTCCATAGCAATGCAAGCTTGACACACACAGACCAGGTACACAGGCAGTAGTAGTAAATGGTCTTATTACATATTTTCTTCATGGGCAGTGGCTCTGCAAACACACATACACCCACTTCACCCCAGAACCGACCCCCCCCCCCCCCACTGATATGCAGCCCCCATACACACACCGGTTGCAGTAGTGCAAGCTTTCTTCTCACATGTAACGAGTACCTAAGTGCGTGGGCAGGAGCATTCCCACCTTCTGTCACAGAACGGGACAGGAACTGCACAGGCAGCAAAATGTCAAACTTGCCTCACACGTTTGTTAGGCTCAGTGTGTTTGCCAGCTTTATTTGAATTACTTTGACCTGGTGCAGTCACCGTATTAGAAGCTAGAGATCCTGGCGAGCAGACTTGCTATTAAATCCGAAAGCAGTTGAACTTTCTTATTCAGTGTAATTTTTGTTCTCTCTCTAAAAGTGTACAGAGATTAAATGACTTTCATATTTACTTGTCTTTTTGTGAGGCTCAGTTCATTGTCCACATTATGAAGTAAGGTGGTCCGGACAATTTGCTGCCTCCAACCACAGACCGAGCATTGCAGTGGGTAAGTTAGAGCGGAGGGGATTCTAATATTGTATTGTAGGCGACTCTAATGTTAAAATGTGCTGAGTTACAGTTCAGCTGGATATAGGCTTTTGTCTTAAGTTTAAAAAGTTGCAGCATAGCGTTGTTATTGAGCACCTGTGTTAAATCCCTACAGGGTAATTCCGTTTTTCTTCTTTTTGAGATAGATAAAATGGGTACCATTAAAATGGGCCACATTCACTACCGTTATCATACCTGTATAATGGTTCATGTGGCAGGGGACCTTCTCAGCTAACAAGGTCCCTGCCAGATAATGCCACTATGCCCAAAGTAAATAGACACACACAGTACTCCGATGTGGGCAGAAGACCCAGTGTTGTCTACGCCCCTTTATTTTATGGCCTCTGGCCACAGGATGTGAAAAGTGTGTTTCCGGGTGAGGGCTCACATGGGAAGGTCGCGGGTTGATCTGAAATTGTCATTGCTGGATTTGGCATACAAAGTCTCTTAGTCATTGGCTCGGTTGCGGATTTGGGCAGAAATCCTACCACTGGTGTTGCGAGCGGGCCACCTTCTCTTCTGTAACTAGAGTAGTCTCAGTGTCCTCAGTTCTCGGGGTCTCTTCAATTGTGCAGTTCTGGTTCTCGCTACCAGCGGTGGGTTCACCGGGGCTCTCGGCTTCAGGCAGATCATATCGTTCAGTGTCTTCTTCTGCTTCGGTTGGTGCTTGTTGACTGGGTGTGGCTACATTCCGGAACCATGAGATGTTACTTGCTACCAACTCGCTGCCCTTTCTGGCTGTGACCATAGTGCTATCTACCCATAGTGCGGTCTACACCCCTGGTTCGAAAGGAGTCCTGAATTTCTACCCTGGCCTGCGGTCTCTGATGATGACTTTGTTGCTTGGCATGATCATTCTTGCCTTTGCTTGCCCCTTTTGGCTCATGCACATGTTGTTCTGAGTGCACCGAGCTTGAGCCCCATGGGGGTCATAGGGTGGCTGGATCCACCCCATGTGTATCGGGATGCTGTCTCGCTTGGGTCCATTAAACATTAGGGTCCGTGGGGCTCGTTAGGTGGTACAATGTGGTGTTCCAGGGTATTTGCAAAGAAATTTCTGGAGGCTGAGTTCAGGGTTTGTTCCTCAGCCACCACAATACTGAGCTCCTTGTTCAGATTGCACATGAATCTTTCAGCCTCGCCGTTTGCCTGCGGCCATTGAGGATTGACCCGGTGGTGATGGATTCCCAGGTGGCTGAGCAGGTCCTTAAATTCTGATCCCTGGAAAGGTGGTCTGTTGTCGACCGGCTTGCCGAACATTGTGAAAAACGGGAGAGGTGTGGCGGTGGTGCAGCGGCCAGGGCAACTGACGTTGGAACCGGGGGCTCACGGATCGATCCCCGGTGCCTGCGGCAGATCAGCCCAGCACCATGTGACTCTGGGCAATAGCTCGCTTAATCTTCCCGACGGCCCCTAGCGCCTTGACACCTTCAGGTAATTGTTCGCGCTTTACAAATACTGGACATTTACAAAACCCTTTCCAGCACTGGTGCAACATTCGTGAAAGCCCTTGAGTTGATCCCTTTGACGATGGGGTATTTGTAGTAGTTGTTAACCATGACCATCTTAATTCTCCCATGCGGGAAACTCCCAAAGTCGAGGCTTATTTTGAATCACAGGGCTGTGCAAGGGTCCTCTGTGATGATGGGAGCTAGGGTTTCTTGAGAGCTTGTGAGTTGGCATGCGGGGCACTGTTGCACCATCTCATCTACTGCGGCCTCGGGGTCAGGGAACCACACTTTCTCCTGCATGTGGTACTTCATCTTTACAGTCCCTTGGTGCCCACCTAGGGCCAACAGTGTCACTTGACGTTATATGCTTGGTGGGATTACGAGTCTGTGGCCAAGCAGAAGGATGCCGTTTTGAATGGTGCTGAACTCGTCACACACCCTCCACATTTTGATCAATCTCTCTTTGTCTTGGCCTGTCCAGTCATTGGCATCTCGCAGGAAGTTTTGCCAGGAGCCGCTCTCTCTGCACGGAATCTCTCACCCTCAGGAGTACTGCATCATCTTTCATGGCTACCCCAAAGTCGTTTTGGGCAAGCACTTTGTAAGATCATGTTGACGTAATCCTCCATGGCGTCACCGCTGCCGGTTCCTTGTTCAGCTGCTTGCTGTGGGTGGCGTGAGAGGAAGTTTGTGGGGTTTTTTGGAGCCGGGTCAGTCTAGTACCTCCATGCAGTAGAGCTGCAGCTGGATGGCCCATATGTCGATTCTTGGTGGAGAATGGGGGGCCGAGCTCCGGAAAAGTGGAACAAGTGGTTGGTGGTCCGTTTCTACTTTGAATGGCCTCCCACACAGATATAAGTTGAAATATCCGCACGCCCACTTAATCGCCAAGGCCTCTCTCGATTTGTGCGTAGCACGTCTCAGTTGGGGTTAGCGCCTTGCTGGCGAACGCCAGTGGGGCCCACCTTCCAGGTTCCACTTCCTGGGGAAGAACAGCTCCCAGGCTCTTGGGGCTTGCATCGACGAGCAGCTCGGTCTGCTTCTTGGGGTCAAAGTATGCCATGGTAGTCTTGTTCAGGAGAGCCTCCTTCACCTTCTGGAAGGGGTTGTCTTCTCTCTGGCCCCATGTCCAGCCAGCGTTGACTTCGGTCAGGGCTCCCAGCGGCTCAATGATGGTCGCCAAATTTGGAATGAATCTGCCACAGTATGTGGCCATGCTCAGGAAGCTGCGCACTTCGGAGACGGTGGTCAGTGCTGAGGCTTGCTTGATGGCCTGTGATTTTTGGGGGTTGACTTGCACCCTGTCCTGGTTCAATACGTAGCCGAAGAACCCGATAGAAGTCTGAAAAAACAAGCACTTCTCCTTATGTAATGTGGCTCCATGCTCCCAGAGGCTTTTCAGGGTGTAGTGTATGTGAAAGGTAGGATATGTACTGGCGGGTTTTACATGTCCTGATAGTGAAATACTGCCAATGGTGTTCTTCTGTAATCGCTGAGTGGATGTCGTCGCTCACGTTCATGACACTTTGGAGCCCGGACAGAGTTTCCCTTATCACATCTTGAAAGACTTCTGCCACTGAGGATATGCCAAAGTTTAGTCGTCTGTATAGGCATAACCCCAGATGAGTGGAGAAAGTAGTTATGTATCTACTGTCTTCCGAGAGGAGTATCTGGTTATAGCTGGCATTCAGGTCAAGTTTTTAGACCCATCTCAAGCCATTCAGGTCGGCAATAATGTTGTCCAGTGTGGGCATGATGTGGCGTTTCCGATAGATGGCACAATTCGGGAGATGCATGTCGATACAGAGGTGTATTTTCCCTGGATGCTTTGTTTTTTCCGCTATGACCACAGGGTATATCCAGGGCGTTGGTTCCAACACTTTTATAATTACTCCTTGCTTGTCGAACTCCTGCTCTACCAGTGGTCTCAGGTGGAATGGTACGTGTCGGTGGCACAGGGCCACAGGCTTGAGGGAGCAGTCAATGTGCAACTTGACCGGCAGGGATTTCAGGCATACCAGGCCACTGAATAAATCAGGGAATTGGTTCAGCAGTTCATCCACCTGGAGCCACTTCACATTTCGGGCACACGACACAAGTCCCAAATCTTCCGCTGTGTGACTCCTGAGCAAGGTGTCGACAACCTGGAATGTCGTGGTCATTGGATCTCACTTGCTCTGTCATGCATCCTCGCAGGGTTAGTGGGGAGTGGCTGCCATATGTAAAGATTTTGGTATGTGACAGGGTAAGCATTGGCTTGGGTCGGAGGAACTTGTATTGCTGGATCCCCATGCCATTCACTGATGCACCTGTGTCGATGAAGGCCTTTACTTCAGATCCTGCGATTTCGAGCAGACACTTGGGCTGCCATTTCAGATCGCTCATGAACGAGATGAAGAAGGCTTCTTCCTCATTGGGAGACGAGTCTTCAAGCCGACGACTTTGTTGTTGCTAGTGACTGGTGGTTTCTGGCAATACTGGCTCATTCAGGGATAGTTGTTGCACCGCTTTGGACGGTGTTCTCCCTCCTCTGGTGCCTCTTCTCCTAACCCCTCCAAGGCACACTGAAGCGAAATGGTTGCTTTTGCCACAATTAGAGCATGTACGGCCTTGTTCCGGGCAATCAACCAGGGAATGTTCTTCACAGCCACTGTAATTACAGCAAGGCTTTGTTGATAGGAAGGCACATGACGTGGTCATATCCATTCTTCTCCTAGCACGGATAGCATCAGCTTGCTGTACCTCGATGGAGGGGACTTTTCTGGCGCCTATGTGATGGCAATGTCCATCTCGTTGGCCCTTGCAGTGTACAAGTTGTGAGACCGTGCAAGGATCAGGACATCGTCCAAACTGATGTTCGGTTGCCTCATGATGAGGCCTTTAAGGGTCTTGCTACAACATCCTTGGATTATCTGGGCTAATTCTCCTTCAGCTGGTCATCGGCAGTACATGTGCTGGATAGTTCAGCGCGTAGAATGAATCTATGGACTCTCCGCGTTAGCGGGCCTGGCAGAGTTTGAACCTCTCAAAGTTGGGGTTCAGTTGGGGTTTAAAGTGAGCGTTCAG
This sequence comes from Calotriton arnoldi, assembly GCA_963921515.1. Lineage (NCBI taxonomy): Eukaryota > Metazoa > Chordata > Amphibia > Caudata > Salamandridae > Calotriton > Calotriton arnoldi. Next base: position 3,250,191 of record CAWUFW010000950.1, on the reverse strand, counting down.
CACTCTTACGGCCGCGCCAAAGTCTGTAGCAGGGCCAGTGTTGGGAAGGTGCAACTGTTTATAGATTTTTTTTTTCCCGTCGTGTAATGAAGTAGGAGAGAACGCTTGATGGCCCTGTCCGTTTCTAGGGTGGCAACAAAATAGTTCTCCAGCCTCCCTATCCAGGTTTTCCAGCAAGGAGACACTGTTGTGGGATCAGCGAGTTTGCTAAACAGCTGCAGAACCCCTACAAGTGCATGCTGCTGTGGAAAATGTCTCTGAGGTTTCACTGCTGGGGGCACTGCATTTGAGTCATCAGCCATCGCTGAGCGTGATCAATTGCACCTAAATACCAGGGCCAAAGTTTCAATGGCTTTCCTATAGTAGCACTGCTTCTGCTCATGGTAGAGAGTTCCAGAAGACGCCCAAGCAGGGGCGGGGGGCGTGTCGTGCAAACTAGCAGGTGCAGGTCTGATGTGCAGACGAGTGGGCAGATAGGGCAGGAGCTTGGCCTAGGCAGGCCTATCCCTAGACTAACCTTGGCATCCGTCATGCCCCAGTGCAGGGCCTTCAGGGCTGAGGCAGGGAGACTGTCAGGCCACAGGAGCGATGCACGCTCTGTCACTCATCAGCAAAGGGGGCGGGGGGGGGTCTCTGCGAGGCGCGAGGGCTGGATGAACCATAGTGGGCCCAATGGCTCAGCGGGGTACCCTGTCATGGAAAACCGCCACTGCACCAGGACTCTTCAAGGCCAAGCACGCAGCCTCCGACGTGATGTTGGGTGGCAGCTCAATTCACAGCACCCAGGCCCAGCACAGAGTGCGGGGCTGCGACGGCAGTGACTCAGGCGGTGCAAGGGTGGGAGACAGTAGACTTTTTGCCGTGAAGGTAGGGTGTGTAAGGACACACCCTTGACACCAGTGTGGAAGGGAACCTTCTCAGCTAACGAGGTCCCTGCCAGATAATACCACTATGCCTCAGAGCTCAAAATAAATGCACGCACAGTACTCGGGTGTGGGCAGAAAACCCAGTGTGGTCTACGGCCCTTTATTTTATAGCTACTGGCCAGAGGATGTGAAAAGTGCGTATCTGGTAGAGGGCTCACATAAGTCAAGGTTAAATGATTAGTAGAAAAGCAAATTCTTCTGAAATCTGCCTTTTTTTAACGTTATCCATAGACTGAAATTGTGAGAAAAATCCACCGACGTCCACTATGGGTGAGCTAGTAAAATTGAACACATTTCTTGGCCAACTCTAAAAAGTTTGTGCTCAGTCTGCCCATGCCTCATTGGACTACGTCTTGCTGTCATGAGAGGTGTGGACTGCCAAAGGCCAATCAGAAAGGTCCCAACATCTGTGACTTTCCAACCAATCGGAATTGAAACCATTCTGCATGGCTCGTGTGCCCCGAAAATAGAGGTTCCCCCATTTCTCGGATTAGATCAGCTGGGGGAAATGTACTGTACAACCTCAGGGAAGGGAATGAGACATTTAGGAACTATTATGAAGGACTATATAGTAAGAGTCCACAGACGCGGGAGAGCCTAGTTGAGTTTCTAGCACCCCTATCCTTGGAGACTTTGGAACCTACCCTGCGAGAGAGCCTCGGAGGACCAGTGACAACAGTGGAAATTTATGCAGCGCTCAAAGAGATGGCCTAGGGGAAGACACCGGGACCGGATTGTATACCGGTGGAGTTTTACTCCATATATGCACAGAAGTTGGCCCTGAAACTAGAGGCAATGTATGCGGAGGCTTGGGATAGGGGTGAGCTACCTCCCTCCACTAAAGATGCCCTGGTTGTACCCCTCCAGAAGACAAAAACATTGGAGGCAACACCAGATTTCCGTCCCCTCTCTATGCTCAATGTCAACTACAAAGTCTTGAGTAAGGTACTGACCTTGCAACTTCTTCTACCTTTTATGACACGCCTGATACATGAGGATCAGAACGGATTTATACCGACCAGGTCCACCTCTGGGAACCTGCGGTGGTTGTTCCACATTATGTATCACCCTGAGCGGAACCAATACCCTGAAGCTCTCATCCTGTCAATAGACCTAGAAAAGGCGTTTGACTTGGTGAGATGGGACTTTCTATACACCACAATGGAACACATGGGATTAGGGGACAGATGGGCATAGTGGGTAAAATTACTATACACGCACCCAACTGCAAGCATTAGGACCAATGGAGTGATATCAGATGCATATGATATCCATAGAGAAACCAGACAGGGCTGCCCACTGTTCCCATTACTGGTTGCTTTGGCAATTGAGCCACTAGCGGCAGCCTTTAGACAGCAGAGGCAACTTCACGGCATACGGGTGGGAGGGAAGACACACGTCATTTCCCTCTATGCCGATGATTTGCTGTTGTACTGAAGAGACGGAGGCCGAGGAGCGGAACAGGTCTTGACCCTGTTAAATAGTTCTGCCATGCTGGCTGGGCTTAGACTCAATAAAGCTTAGACATGTTTTCCCATTGATGAGTGAATGTCCCCAACCTGAAGATCTACCTGAGGGATTGACTTGGTCCCCCCGCACCTTTAAATACCTGGGAGTACAAATATTTCATAGGCTAGAGTACCTGAGAGATGGCAATCTGAACCCTGTCATAAGGTCATTAAAATCTTGTGTCCAATTTTGGCACTCACTAAAACTGCCATTAATGGGCTGCATAGCACTGTCAAAAATGATTATGCTTTCCAGACTCCTATACTTTTTTGTAAATTTACCAGTGGTAATCACGCCCCTCATGGTTTGCGAGCTGGAACCAACTACTCCGGGAATTAATATGGGATGGGGCGGAACAGAGTATTACAAAGGGCACCAGAGGAGGGGGAACTGGGTGTCCCCAAATTTGAGCTATACTATCTGGCAGCTCAACTCCAATGGATGGCCCAGTGGTTGGACGGCAAGAATCGTAAACTGTTGGGAAATGAAGGATAGCTGAACAGTCAGGGATGGTTGTGGGCTAGACTCCTACACCCAGTGGTGACCATACCAAAACCGAGCGTATTATTACATGTTGCATTATACTGCTGGAGGAGGTGCCTCAGACATACGAATGGAGTTCTTCCCTGTACGCCAGATCTGCCCCTGATTGGGATACCGCATGGGGACCCACTGGCCCCATATACGAGGCTTCAACTATCAGAATGGGCCGGGGTTACAACAGTGGGAGACTGTTTTCATATGGGGAAATTAATCCCAATAGATGACTTCCTATCCCAATACGATCTATCACACGGGCAATTCCTGACATACCACTTAATGACAAGGTCGTTCTGAGACCTGTGGTGAAGCGGCCAGCAAGAGCCACAAACTTATGGAGTCCTTCAGGCGTTAATAATTTTAGGGGCGGCCAGACATTTAGTCAAGTGGTTGTACAGAGTGTTACTCGACATGGTGGAAAAAACGTAAGATCGAACTCTAGGGAAATGAGGGGAAATTATAGGAAGAGAGCTACCTGACAGGGAATGGAACCGGGTCCGGGGGGAGGGGGGTCCTTAACGGGTATCCAGGAACTCCAATTTCAAAGTGATTCAGTTTAACTATGTCCATATGGTATACCTGACACCCCACAGGCTGAATGTTATACATGGAGGGGAGATCTGGGGTTGCCCTAGATTTGGACTGGGAGACGTAGAGTTTGCCCATATGACCTGGGAATGCGCTTATTTAAGGGAGTTTTGGGAGACAGTTCTGAACATGATCAAGAGGACATTGGCACGCACCCTCCCTAACACAATGGAGGTTTGCCTAGTGGGCCTGTTCCATAGACTGAAAGCTAAGAAAGTAGATAACAGATTTGTAGACTTAGCATTGGTCTTAGCAAGGAGACAGCCCAACACTGGAAGGCACATGCAGGTCCCGCGATAACGTGGGAAAGCAACGTAGATACCTGGGCCAGAGCAGAGAGCACACCAGAAAGAAGATGCACTGGGGATTCGCCGGCGACCCTTCGCTGACTTATGGACGGAAATATTGAGAGCCTGGGTTACCAGGCATGAAACCGACTCAGAAAGGGATGATGAGATAACAGAGGAACAAATTGAAGATGGCTCCGGGGAGTTAGAGGCGGTGCTCGGATGAGAAACATGCAAGAGATTCCCAGCCTAATACCTTCACACCTCCCCCACTCACATTTGTTGACCCACATAGATCCGGAATTCTGAGTTGAGCAGACCTTTTCCCCCGAGGAAACAGGTATAAGCCAGAACTCAGAGTAGCAGCGCCGTTAGGAGACACGCCACCAAAAAGTTTATTAAAGTTTGATGCATAATGTTGGATTATTGATGGGTTAAGATATATGATTGCATATTGGATATTAGTAACTCCCTCGAGTACACATAGATCAGAGAACATTTATGAGATATTCAATGATTAAAGTTTGAATTGCCATCCTTGGTCATAAAAGGAGACATACTGTTAACAACTCTGGCTGAACCATGCAAAACTAATGGCCTGTGGATGCCATATGCATGACTGTACATGTTGAAAAAGTATATGCTTTAAAAATGGCAATAAAGATATATTAATTTTAAAAAAAATAGTCAGGTTCAGGAGTCGACATACATCCCTAATCATACCCTCTCACCCACCCATTGGTTGGCAGATAATCAACAAAATCAGTTTAAATCTATGTGCATCGTTCAGAAGGCCATTCTTCCTACTTGATTTCTAAGATACATCTCTAAGCTATCAGTATGCTTTGCATCCAACGATCTTATACAGATCTGTAACTTTTAGAATGTAATTACACAGCACCTGTGTCACCAAGGCTACAGATTGTAATTAAGGGTTGAGGAATTTTATTACAAAAAGGACTATACTTTTCAACATATTTATAGGGGTGGATTTGTCTTTTCTTTGATGTTAAAGAACTTCCACTCATTTAAAAGGATTATGTTACTTACCCCGTAAGCATCTATTCTTAGCATCTAGTGCTGTAGATTCATATGCTTTGGATGCTCATGCCATCTAGTCTTGAGTTTGGATGTTTGCAAGTTGTTTTTCTTCGAAGAAGTCTTTCGCGTCACAAGGTAAGGTGACTCCTCCTCTTGTAATAATGCGCATAGGCATCAACTCCATTGTTAGATTGTTTTCCAGCAAGAGGTTGAGAATGGAATACAAGTAAATGTAAGTAAAGAGCTTGTCTATGCATATGAAAATATAGATTAGAACTGCAACGACCATAGGTGTCCGGGGAGTAGGGTGGGCGCATGTAAATCTACAGCACTACATGCCAAGAACAGATGCTTACAGGCTTTGGGATAGCATGCCTGGATGCATTTAACAATCCATCTAGAAATGCCTGATTTTGAAATGGGTTTCCCTTTGTGAGGGGGGAACAAACGCAACAAAGTTGTTTTGTGAAAATCTTTTGTCCTATCAATATAATACATTAATGCTCTTTCAACATCTAGTGTATGAAATGCCCTTTCTGCCACAGAATCTGGTTGAGGAAAGAAAACAGGTAGCTTAACCAATAGGTTAATGTGGAGAGGGAAGACTGTCTTTGGAAGAAAGTTTGGGTTGGTACGAAGAACCACCCTATCCCTATGAAGCTGGAAGAACGGTTCTTCTAAAGTTAGTGCCTGGAGCTCACCAACACGCCTTAGTGAGGTGATAGCAATTAAGAAAGCATCCTTCCAAGAAAGAAATTGGAGGGGGCAATTGTGTAACGGTTCATAAGGTGGCCCCATAAGTCTTGTTAGAATATTGAGATTCCACGCAGGCGGGACCCTTGGTGGTATCACTCTTTTAAGGCCTTCCATGAAAGCCTTAATAACTGGCACTCTGAACAAAAATAAGCGTTGTCCATTTTGAAGATAGGCAGCCACTGCCGCAAGATGTAGACATAAGCAAGGCCTGAACATTGTAAATGCAAGAAGTAACAAATAATGTTGTGTATAGATGCATGGAGTGGATAATTTTTTCTGTTATTACAGTAAATAAAAAATCTTTTCCACTTAGCTGCATAGCAAGCTCTAGTGGTTCTTTAAGAATAGTCATGCATTCTGCTGGCAGATTTAGATATCCGAACTCTATGACTTCAGGAGCCAAATTGCCAGGTTTATCTCCTTTGGATTTAGGTGTCTGATTTCGCCATGGTTCTGAGTGAGAATGTTTGGGTTGAGGTGAAGCTTCTCGTGTGGAACTACTGAAAGTTCGAGTAGTGTGGTGAACCATGGTTGACGAGCCCATTTGGGAGCTACTAGAATGAGGGTGAGAGACAGCTGCCTGAACTTCTGAACCAGAAGTGGGAGAAGAGTAAGCAAATATTCCTGACCAATTCAGCCATAGGGCATTGCCTTTGGTTAGAGGGTGTGGGTATGTGGTGGCGAAGTTTGGGCATTTTGGGCGTTCTCTGCTGTTGCAAAGAGGTCTCTTAGTGGAAACCCCCATTTGTGCAAGTATGGGAGGAGGACTTGGGGGGTGGAATTCCCACTTGTGGACTTGTTGCCGCATCCTCCTGAGTAGGTCGGTAAAGTCATTGTCTGTTCCCAGGAGATGTTCCGCTAACAAATGGATTTTGTGATGTATTGCGAAATGGTCTGAGACAGGCATGACAGCTGTAGTGTGTGTACCCCGTTTTCGTACATCGTACACGGCTGTCATATTGTCCATCCGGACTAGGACAACCTTGCCTATGAGGTGAGGTAGAAATTCTTTCAACGCTAGGTGAACAGCTTGAAGCTTTAGGGACTTGATGTGGAGATTCTGGTGTTTGGTGTCCCAAAGACCCTGAACTGTTAGCTCTTGTAGATGAGCACCCCACCTTGTAAGGGATGCATCTGCTGTTAGCATGACCTGCGGAACAGGGTTGATGAACAGCTGTCCATTTAACAGGTTGTGTGTGTGTTCCACCACTGTAGAGAGTGCTGAGTGCGGATGTCTACTAACACTAGACAGTCCAGTCGACCCTGTGACTGAGTCCACTGTCTTGCTCAGCATTCCTGTAGAGGACACATTTTTAGTCTTGCATGAGGCACTATGGCAGTGCATAATATCATTCCCAGAAGACTCATGAAAGTTTTGACTGTTAAGTATTGATTGGCTTGAAATTGTGGTAGCTGTGTTTGAAAATTCTGAATCCTGCCTGCATTTGGATAGGCTAGACCTACTGGAGTGTTGAGCATAGCTCCTAGATATGGTTGCAGCTGTGAAGGTTTAAGTTGGGATTTTTGAGTATTGATAGTGAATCCCAGTTGATGTAGAAGATTTAAGGTACTTTGTGTGTGTTGAAGACACAGGAGGTGTGTATTGGCTTTGATAAGCCAGTCGTCTAGATATGGGAAGACATGAATATTTTGTCTTCGTAAATGTGCTGCTACCACTGCTAAGCATTTGGTGAACACTCTGGGTGCAATAGTGACGCAGAATGGAAGGACTTTGAACTGATAATGTTTTCCTGCTATCACAAATCTGAGATATTTGCGATGTGCTGGGTGAATGGGGATGTGAAAGTATCCGTCCTTTAAGTCTAGTGTTGACATGAAGTTGACTTGCTGCAGAAGTGGAAGCACTTGTTGACGTGTGACCATATGGAAGTATTCTGGCAGTATGTAGTGATTTAGAGGCCGTCCTTTTTGGGAATTAGGAAGTATAGGGAGTATACCCCACACTCTTGATGTTGTATTGGAACTGGCTTCATAGCTCCCTTGAGTAAAAGAGCTTGCACTTCCTGTTTGAGCAGTTGATGTTCCAGAGAGAGCCTGTGAGACGGAAATATTGGGAGGAATGCTGATGAGCTCCAGGCAATACCCATGCTGAATAATGTCCAAAACCCACCTGTCTGATGCCATTTACTGTCAAGTGGGAAGAAACTGCTGTAGTCGACCCCCCGACATGTGTAGGATGATCAGGGGGAATAATAAGTGAGTCACTGCTTGTTACCGGATGGGGCATTACGGATTGATGTACCTTTGCCCCAACCTTTGAGTTGTTACCCCTGTAATTGCCTCTGAAATATCCTCTAGATGGAGAGGAGTGAGTTTGTGGCCTGTAGGAAGATGTAGAGGTATCTGTGGAAGTGGTTTTGGAACCCCCTCTATGAAAGGAGCCTCTATTATTAAGTGTTTGAAGCGCCCCCATAGATTTAGCAACTTGTGTATGTTTTTCATTTTCTCTAAGGCCTCATCTACTGTGGGCCAAAGAGATGCTCATTATCAAAAACGACGTTTAATAAAGTTTGTTAAACTTCTCGCTGAAATCCAAAGATACGCAGCCAGGCATGCCTCCCTAGGAGGACACTTGTATTGATGCCTCTGGCGGTGGTATCAGCAGAATCCAGTGTGCATCTGATGGAGGAGTTAGACAACAGTCCATGTGTATTTACAATCTGCCAATTATTGGCAGATTGTGCAGCAACTTATTTGCCTGACGCATCTATAAGTTTGGATGCTTTATCAGGAGGTGGTGCATCTGCTGTTTGTAAATTTCCCCTTTTACGGGCATTTGAAACAACTAGGGAATCTGGGGGAAGCTGGCCTCTAATAAAAACTGGGTTAGATGGTGCAGCTTTATATTTTTATCTACTCTAGGGGTAATGTGAGCGCGTGCAGGGTCTTTAAAAATATCATCTGTATGGCGCATCATGTCTTTCAGCATAGGAAGACATTGAGATGTTCTATGTGTAGTAGATAGTGTCTCGAATAAAACAATCTTCTTCCATAGATTCTTTATGTAGTGTAACCCCTTGGTATGCCGCTGCCCTAGCTATGAGCTCCTGATATGATGAAGTATCATCCGGAGGCGAGGGTTTGGCAGGATATAAGTCTGGATCTGTGTCCCTGGAAGGTAGATATCAATCAATCCTGCCAGGTTTCTGGTGGTGGAAGTGCTCCGTAATAGTTATCTTCTCCTACATCTGGGTCTGTCTGTGGAGAACCGAGGGGTGTAATATTTAAAGAAGTGTGTGGTGACTGAGGTACAGATGATAGGGATGGTGGTATATGGAAAGGAGAACAGGGAGCAAGGGACTGATAGCTTTGTCCTTTTTCTTCTTTTTTTTTAAAGGTATTGGGAGATCAATGTCCTGTTGGAAAGAGGTTTGCCTTTTAGAAGAAGGCACTGACGCAGTCTTTGTGATAATGAGACTAGTCTCTGGGTGTATATGGATTTGCTTTTGTTTCGGATCAACTCTTTTAATCATGAACACTGAAATTGGCTCCAGGAGTGTTGCGGGAGCAGATTTCTGTTTCGATGCCGAAGGTTGCAGAGCCGAACTTGATTTCACTTTCGGAATCTGAGCCGTGGAAGCAGAAGAGGTGTTCTCAGCACAGAACCTAAAGGCTTTATATATGCTTTGGGTGCAAGCTGGAGGGCGGGGCAACCGAACTGGATTCTCATTGCCTACCACGGCCATATGGTAGTGGTGGACCAGACGCCTTTTGTTTAATAGGAACCGAAGGTTTTTGTGTTGGCAGGTGAGGGATTTGAGTACTCACAGCACCTTGAGGCGGCAGAAGATCATGTGACTCTAAATTGATCTCTAAGTCTGAGTCCGAATCTTGAACCGAAAAGCATCCTTTCTCTTCAGCAGCTGAAGCTTCCTGATCTTCTTCTGGTTCGGTATCTTGTTGACCGAAGATATCGGGCATGTGTTCGATCTCACGTCTTTTCATCTCTCTGTGTTGCGCCCAATGGCCCCAAAAGGTCTTTTTGGATCGAAAGGACCGACGGGCCTCACAGTCTTCTTCTTCTTTGTGCTCTGGGGATAAGCATAGATTGCAGACCTCGTGAAGATCGGTACGCATGTACTTGGAATGGCACCAAAGGCAGGATCAAAATGGAGTCTGTTCCAGCATCAGAGTATCATCGATAGGGTCAAATAAACGCAGAGTCAAATGAACGCAAGGTAGCCCGGACGGGCCCGAAGGAGTGTTTCCAACCCGACAAATGAGTCTTCCAAATTTTGATACGCGAAGGATGGAAAACGTGTTCGAAACAATACCGACGAGGGTAGAGTGAATTGCACAACGAGAGGATCCCGAAAACTGTCTCAAACCGGAGTGCTGTAATACACGTCCGAACCCGATGACAAAGAAAGAAAATAAGTTATTTACCTGTAACTGTAGTTCTCCAGTATTGGAATCTTTCATAGATTCACATGTTTGAATCATTCCCCGTCATCGAGATGGGAGTACCCAGTACGTTTAAAAAAGTGATGTCCCAATAGACCTAGAACCATAAGGTCTAAGGCTTCATTATTTAGTAACACATCCGTGTCCTTATTTGAAAAAGGACCAACCTTAGAAAACAACCAATCAGATGACACCACCCTGTAGAACCTTCCTGAGAGAAGTTCCAGTCCCTCATATTTTTTAAGCACAGTGCGTATAAATAGAAGTAACTGAGAGACGTAAAGATGAGCCTTTAGCAGGGAAGGCGGGTGGGTTGCATGTGAATCAATGAAAGATTCCAATGCTGGAGAACTACAGTTACAGGTAAGTAACTTCTTTCCTTACTCCAGTATTGGAACTTTCATAGATTCACATGCTTGAATCAGAGTAAAGAGCAGTAATTAGCGCATTTTGTCATAAAAGTTATAAAGATACAAACATACGTATATATATATTTATATAATTATGGAAGCAAGATGAAAAAAATGCTTTGTGTACACATAACAGTAAATAAATACACATCAAACACAATAGAATATGTACGCCATAAAATGGATGGTGGGAAGAAAGAAAAGGCTCACCTTCATTGAAAAAGATGTCTCAGCACAGCTTGTCCTACTGCAGCATCTCTCATGACCTCAGGGTCAAAGCAAGTAATGCTTAGTGAATGTGTGTGGCGTCTTACAGGTTGCTGCCCTACAAATATCCAAGAGGGACACACCGGCAAACAGTGCCATAGACGTAGATATGGCTCTAGTGGAGTGAGCACGGACCTTTGGCAGCAGAGGTTGGCCCGCCTGTTGATGGCAGAAAGGAATTTCAATAGATATCCATCTAGAGATGTTTTGCTTCGTGAGAGGGAAACCTTTCCTAGGTGCACTGTAAGCTACAAAGAATTGAGTGGATTTACGGCAGGATTTGGTTCTGTCCAAATAGAATTTTAGGCACCTTTGGACATCCAAGGAGTGAAAAGCACGTTCAGCTGATGTTTGAGGATTTGGGAAGAATGATTTTAGTACAATCGGCTCGTTAAGGTGAAAGTCTGACAGGACTTTAGGGATAAACTTAGGGTTGGTGCGCAGAATGACCCTATCATGGTTAAACTGTTAGAATGGCTCCTAGATAGTGAAAGCCTGGAGTTTGCCAACTCTCCTTGCTGATGTAAGAGCCAAGAGGAGAGCGACCTTCCAGGACAGGAACTTCGTATCCGCTCTATGTATAGGTTTGAATGGAAGTTTCATCAACTGTGCAAGCACCGTGTTGATCTGTCATGTAGGAGGAGGAGCTCTCACAGGCAGAAAGTCCTGAATAATCCTTCAAGGAATTGCTTTACCAGTCTGCTGGACCACAAAGATGGAATCTCAGATGATGTCCGGAAACAAGAGATAGCCGCTAAGTGTACTTTGATGGAAGCATGAGCCAAACCTGTACGTGCTAGATGCAGGAGATATGGCAAAATCTATTCTGGAGAGGACCAAAGAAGGTACACTTTAGCTGATCTGCACCAAATACAGAATCTTTTCCACTTTAAAGAGTGTGTTTTGTTGGTACTGTCTGCTCGAGCCCGAGATAGGAAGTGTTGAAACTCCTGGGACTCAGAAGCCAGGGGGATAACCTCAGAAAACCAGGGTCTGGATGTTGTACTTGCCCCTGGTTTATTGTTAATAGAGATGGAATCGGTTTGAGGAATATCCGAGGTTGCATTGACAGATGACGTTCCGTGTAACAGTGTTGGCGGGGCCACGCTGGGGCTATTAAAATGATTTTGCAGGGCTCCACCTTTATCTTCTTCAGCACCCTTAGAAATAGAGGAATGGGAGGAAAAGCGTAGGCAAATACTCCGGACCATGCTATTGAAAAGGCATTTCCCCATGATCCCTGATGGAAATGCCAGTTAGCGAAGTACTGGCATTTGGCATTGTCCTAAGTTGCAAACAGGTCTACATTTGGTTTGTCCCACCAGGAGAAGATGCTGTTAAGAGTGCGTTGATTCAACTCCCACTCGTGGCAGTATGTTTGTAGCTTGCTTAGCGTGTCTGCTATGATGTTCTGCTTCCCTGGTACCTACTTCGCTGTCAGCGACACCTTGTTCTAAATTGCCCAGTTCCAAATCAGTAGAGCTTTTTGAGACAAAGGAGGAGACAGTGTTCCCACTTGCTTGTTTAAGTAGTGCATTGTAGTATTGTCTGTCCTGACGGATGTATGATGTAACAACGCTATCATTTAGATCGCGGTACATTACATCGCTGTTTTTACAATGCAAGTCGTTACCACGACTTGCGCTGGACTTAGGAATAGTATGATTTACTATTCCAACTCCAGCCTACGTACAGTAGGGAAGTTGTTGGAATAGTAAATCACACTATTCCTTAGTCTAGAGCGCCCTCCAGTGCAAGTCGTGGTAACGACTTGCGTTGTAAAAGCAGCGATCTGAATGTACTGCGGTGTTTTGACCGCGTTGTTAAGGTCGTTTCCCGTCCTGACAATCACCGAAGAATTCCTTATTCTGGGTAAGAAGGCCTGTAGAGCAAGGAACACCGCTCTTAGTTCGAGAAGCTTTATATGAAGGTTCGGATGAGATGGTGGCCACTTGCAGCTGATCTGAAGTTCTTGTAGAAAAAGCTCCCCAGCCTACCAGAGAAGCATCTGCTATCCCCAGGGAAGAGGCTTGAGGCAGGAACGGTAAGCCTTGCAACAGATGACGAGGTTGTGTCCACCAGAGTAGAGGAACCCATGGGTGGAGTTACTCGAATTAAGTCGTCTAATGATCCTTTGACCTGTACATACTGGATGTTTCGAGCTTCCTGGAGGGGACGTATGTGCAGGGGACAGTGAGGGATGAGAATCGAAGAGGACATCATGCCCAGGAGAGATTTGTAGAGGCGTACAGAAAGAAACTTTCTTTTTTGTGTGCTGTTCGCCAGTTATTAACCTCAGCTGTCTTTCCAATGTGGGATAAGCCTAATTTAAGGTAGTATCCAGTTTGGCTCCTAAGAAAGTTAGTCACGGGGAGGGTTGGAGGACTGATTTTTCCAGATTTAAAGTGAGACCTAGTTGGCTGAAGAGGCGTAGACAGGCCTTGGTAGATGCTCTTGCAGCCTTTTAGGTAGGAGCCTTGACTAGCCAGTCGTCGAGGTATGGAAAAATGTTGTGGTGTTGCCCGAGATGTGCTGCTATTTGCACTTGACATTTCGTAAAAATGCGAGGGGGCAATATGTGCCCGTAAAGTAGTACTCTGAATTGATAGTGCCTGCCATCCACCGCAAATCTGAGAAACCTTTTGTTTTTTGTATAAGGGTATGTGGAAATATGCGTCCTGAAGATCCAAGGACGCCATGTAGTCGTTTTCGTTGAGAAGCTGCTACACATCCTGGTTGGTGATCATGCGGAATGACTTTGAGGAATTTGTTTAGCATTCTCAAATCCAGAATTGGTCTCCCTTTTGACTTCTTGTGAACCAAGAAGAAACGGGAGTAGAATCCTTTCCCCTCTGGCGAAATGGTACTCTCTCTATTGCTCCATTTTGAATCATGGAAACAATGTCTAACTTTAAGAGGTGTAAATGCTTGTGAACAAGAGGTTGCAGAGGGGTTAGGGGTGGTGGTTTTATGAATTCCAGAGAATGACCAAATTGTACTAGGTCCAAGACCCGTCGATCCGTTGTAATTTGTTTTCAATTTTGCAGGTAATGGGAAATTTTGTTTCCTACTTTGGAAGGAATTGGAGAAACAGCAGCCGGCAGTAGTGGAAGGTCATTGGCAACGGTTAGTATCTTTGCTCTGACATCCTGTTTTCCCTCTGAAAGAGGACTTGTAGGCAGCTGCAGGTGGTTGTCGTTGGGCAAATTGTGGCCTATAGTGTTAGCTGGAAGAGGTATAAGCTGGATAACGATACTGTTGGTAACCCCCTCTGTAGGATGACTGACCCGTGCACCACGAAAAGGCATCTTTCTATACTGCAGAGTGCTAAGGCCCTTAGCAGTGTTCCTTGAAACACTTCATCGATGTGCTGTCCAAAAAGTTCCTCCCCGTCATAAGGCAGATCTAAAATCTTGGTCTGGACTTCAGGCCTGAATGTTTTAGCTTTCAGCCATCCCTGATGTCTTAAAACTACCACCCCGGCCAGTTGTCGGAAACCGGTGGGAGCGATGTCCATCGCACAATCTACTATGTTCACCGTCCAGCAGTATTTTCCTAGCTTCTTCCCAGTGGCAATATCGGACCACATTTGCCTATTGTAACAGCCTAATAATGCCAGGGAATTAGAGGCTCTGACATAGTCGAGAAGCACTTGCCTATGTTATCAAGCCTTTTACCTTACTTGTCCGGGGGTGCTGATAATGGTGCCAAAGGTTTTTTTTTTTATTTATTTTTTATTATTATTATTTCAGAGAGATTTTATTGAACATTTTCCAAAACAAATGATCAAGGGAGGAAGAAACAATAAAATAAAACAAATTACAATATGAAGAGCCACGTCCTCATGTAGGGAGGCCTTGATGGTTTACTGGAACAAGATGGTCAAATACATAAAACGAAACCCAGGTGGTACGTATCAAGTACAGTATAACATATGGCACACTAAAGAAATACATTTTAGGAAAAGATATAGTGATATAGTGAAAATAAGGTAAAGAAAATATGAACCAGTAGGTGTCGATTGAGATAAGATGTATAGAAGAGCAGCCTAGTGAGAATGTAGTGTATTTGGATAGAGATATATAGTGGGATGTACATTCCCTGAAAGCCAGGAATAAAGTGCAATGTTTTGGGAGATGGTGACAGCCAGTAATACGGAACACATCTCTTGTATCTTCAAGGTAATTACAGAGCTGAGGTGGTGAGTAACATGGTGATGAGCGAGTGGCTCCCACATTAGGGCTTCACAGGGGTTTAGTGATAGCAAAGTAGTTGTCGAGGGATTTCCAAATAGAGGTGTTATGCACTTCCCATGGGAAGATTTGTAGGGAAGCGTTGTCTGCGCCTCTCAGGAAGGAGACCCAGTTTAGCCAGGAGCAAAAAGAGGTAGCTCCTGTGTTTTTCCAATTAGCTAGTACTGTTTTACAAGCAGTGGTTAGAAGGATGTCGATCAAGAGACTATTGTTATGGGAGCTGATGTTTGGATCAAGGAATCCTTGGATTAGGAATATGAAGTTCCGGTCTAGTTGGACCCCGCAAATGGAGTGAATAAAGCTGAATACAGAGTCCCAGCATGGAGAAACTGCACTACAGTAAAAAAGGAGGTGTCGGATATCTCCAGTCGGATCTTTACAGTTCCAGCAAGTAGGATTATCCCTGAGGGACAGTTTATGATGACAGGCCGGAGTCCAGAAAGTCCTGTGTAATAGCCAGAATTTCGTGAGAAAGTGAGGGAGGGATTTTATACGAGACCACCGATTTCCAAATTAGGTGCCAGGACTATCGTGACAGACTCTGAAGAGTCCCCTTTTGCATGAAGTTTCGAGGTGGTAGAACTTGGAGGCCTGGTGGCCAGATTTATTAAAGGTTAGGATGGCTCTGATAAGAGAAGGTTCATTAGCAGGGAGTTTGAGTTTAGACAGACGACTTTAAGTTTCAGGAAGTCGTATAGGTCTAAGTTCTGCAAGTTAAAGTGACCTTGTAGTTCCCTAAAAGACAGTGGAGACTGTGAAGGCCCAAGATCCTTCAAGAAATGAATGCCCCTAGAGGCCCAGTGAGACCAAGATGCTGGAGTGCCTTGGATTCAAATTTTAGGGTTGTTCCATAGGTAAATCATATTCGAATTGGAGATCGGTGTCTCAAGCAGCCTATCAATTTTCAAGAGGGCCCTTTTGGTAGTATTAAAAATATATTTACCTGAGGAAGGGGGCTTGGGATTGCTGGTTAGAAGAAAGATCAGGTGGAACACGCCTAGGAGCCCCCTCTCAACTAAAAGCCATGAGGGGGTATAATCCGGTGATTGAGTGAACCAAAGGGATCCTTGTCTGGATAGAAAGGCGAGTTTTTGAAGACCGCTAGACCAACGCCTTCTAGATGAACAAGTCGGCAAAGCTTTTTGATAGAGATTTTGGGACGTTTGTTTTACCAGATGAATTTATTTAGTAGTATATCGATCTTTTGCATGAATTCATCCGATAGGTCTAACTGCAGCACATTCGCAAGGTAGTTGACTATAGGGGTGATCATCATTTTGACGGTCTCAATGCGACCCCACCATGCAAGAAATTTAGTGTTCCAACCCTCTAGTACAGCCTCTACTTTCTTCAGCGTTAGGGCCTCGTTATGATGTAGGGATTCTAAGATATCCGAGTTGAACTCCAATCCCAAGTATTTAACAAACTTTGGTTGCCAGGCTAGGCCTGTGTTCTCGAAGAGGGCACTGGAGCAAAGATTATTTAACGTAAGAATTTCCGATTTCTCTTTGTTAAGTTTATAATTCGAGACTTAGGCTTATTCTTCTATGGTCTGAAGTAAGGGAGGGATAGATTGAGTAGCTTTTTCAGACATTAAAATATCGTCAGCGTAGGGTGCGATTTTCACAGTGGACCTATTAAATGTGACACCGTGAATGTGGGGTTAGCTCTGATCTTGTGGAGTAAGGGTTCTAGGCTTAGGATGAATAATGAAGGGGAGAGGAGACAACACTGTCTCATGCCTCTTTCCAAATTGAACGCTAGGGAGAGTAAACCCCCGGATCTCACTTTGGCCGACGGCCCATTATAAAGGGCCATGATAATTTTAGTGAAGGATTCGCCTAGGTTAAATTTCAGCACAGACTCACGAAGAAAAGTCCATGAGACCCTGTCAAATGCTTTTTCAGCATCGAGGGTAACCGCTACCGTTTCAGTAGAGGCTGTCTTAGCCTTTTAAATAACGTGGCATAGGAGACAGGTATCATTTGAGAGCCTATGTTTCATGAAGCCCACCTGTGAGCGCTCAATCAGTCAAGAGAGGAGGGGTTTGAGTCTCTTGCAGAGTATCTTGGCGTATATCTTTGCGTCTAGGTTAATTAGGGAAATTGATCTATAGTTCTTTACTTGAGTCGGGTCTTTTCCATATTTAGGGATAACAACTATAGTAGCTTCACTAGTAGTGCTGGAGATGGTTTCAGAGTCTGCAAAGTTTTGGAAAAGGGCCAAGAGGGTTGGCTTGAGTAGATGAGCGAATGTTTTGAAGAAAGTAGCTGAGTAGCCATCTGGGCCAGGGGCTATATGCGGTTTTAACTAGCATATTGCTGTATAGAGTTCTTTAGGTGTAAATGGGGAGTCTTTTCTTGGTCGGAGATGGCCAGAAGGGGTATGTCCCTGAGATAGGCTGCGCAGGAGGATGCAGAGATCTCGTATAAAGATTTTAGAAATCTTTGAGCATTTCAAGTATTTTCTGAGGCCTAGGGAGTGTGACAGATTTGTCAGTCAATTCCTTTGTGGTTCTGCTTGTGTTTTAGGTAGGTGGCTAGTGTTTTCGCTGCTCTGTTCGCATCAAAAAGTTTTAGGCTTTTATACTTATTGACCCATTCTTTCGCTCAGGATTCTGTTGTAGTCGTACTTTTTGTTGGCGATTGGAGAGGGTTTGGGGGTTTGAGTTGAGATGTGGGCTGTCTCCAGAGACAATGATTTTTTCTAGGTCTATTAGTTCTTTATTATGCTCCTTATTCATTTTGGTTTGGATGTTTATCAGGACCCCCTTACCATAGCCTTCAGAGCGTCCCAATGAGTAGAGGGAGAGGTCTCAGTGATTGAGTTGTCTTCCAGGTAGTTTAGAATAGTTCTTTCAATCGCCTCCTTTGAGGCAGCATCCCTTATTGACTCGTCATTGAACCTCCAGATCTTACTCGGGGTAGTCTTGTTAGTGCCAGTGAGGGAGCGTTATAGCCGAGTGGTCAGAAATTGTAATTGCATTTATATAGCGCTTGCTACCCCTGGCGAGGCGTCAAAGCACTTTTTCGGCGGGTAGCATGCTACTCCGGAACCCATAAAGGATTAGTGTTGAGTTAGTTTAGTGAAATATGAAAGTAATTTGAGTGGTGGATAGGTTAGTCAGTTATTTGGATTCAGAAGGATAGCGGAGGGATAGAAGAGGGAAAAAAGGTTCGAATTTATATAGCTCGTTACCCCTAATGGGGTGTTGAAGAACTTTCTTGCCGAGTAGCACACTACTCCGCAACCCATAAAGGATTAGTGGTGAATTAGTATAGTGAAATATGAAAGTAATTTGAGTGGTGGATATTAGTCAGTTATTTGGATTTAAAAGGATAGTGGAGGGATAGAAGAGGGGGAAAAAAGGTTTGCATTTAAGTAGCGCTTGTTACCCCTAATGGGGTGTTGAAGCACTTTCTTGGCGAGTAGCACGCTACTCCAGAACCCATAAGGATTAGTGGTGAATTAGTATAGTGAAATATGAAAGTAATTTGAGTGGTGGATATTAATCAGCTATTTGGATTGAGAAGGATAGCGGAGGGATAGAAGAGGGAAAAGGTTTGCATTTATATAGCGCTTGTTGCCCCCGATGGGGTGTTGAAGCACTTTCTTGGCGAGTAGCACGCTACTCCGGAACCCATTAAAGGATTAGTATAGTGAAATATGAAAGTAATGTTAGTCAGATATTTGGATTGAGAAGGGTAGCAGAGGGATAGAAGGGCCAAGGTTTGCATATACATATATAGAACTCGTTACCCCTAATAGGGTGTTGAAGCACTTTTTCGGCGAGTAGCACACTACTCCGGAACCCATAAAGGATTAGTGGTGAATTAGTATAGTGAAATATGAAATTTGAGAAGTGGACATGTTAATCTGTTATTTCGATTGAAAAGGATACCGGAGGGATTGAAGAGGGAAAAAAGGTTAGCATTTATATAGAGCTTGTTACCCCTAATGGGCTATTGAAGCACTTTCTTGGCGAGTAGTACGCTACTCTGGAACCCATAAGGATTAGTGGTGAATTAGTATAGTGAAATATGAAAGTAATTTGAGTGGTGGATATTAGTCAGTTATTTGGATTGAGAAGGATAGTGGAGGGATAGAAGAGGGAAAAAAGGTTTGCATTTATGTAGCGCTTGTTACCCCTAATGGGGTGTTGAAGCGCTTTTTTTTTTGGGCGAGTAGCACGCTACTCCGGATCCCATTAAAGGATTAGTGTTGAATTAGTATAGTGAAATATGAAATTTGAGAAGTGGACATGTTAGTCTGTTATTTCGATTGAAAATGATAGCGAGGGATAGAAGAGGGAAAAAAGGTTAGCATTTCTATTAGTCTCGTCAATATGTCTGTCTTATCAATTAGGTGAATATGGGGCTTGGAAATCATTAGTCTATTCTGGAATAGGATTTATGAGGAATGGAGAAGAATGTGTAGTCCCTGGTGTCCGGGTGCTGAAGTCTCCATGAGTCAAGTAGACCGAATTTAGCGCATAGTTTGTGAAGTGACCTGTGTGCCCTAGAGGGATGAAGGGAGGACCTGGACTGTCTGTCTATGGTTAGAGATTGAAATCTCCGCCCAGGATAATGAGGTCATCGCGTGGTATTTGGCTCAAGAAAAGGATTCAGGAATACCAGAACTCCAGATCATTGTATTCGGGCCGTATACATAGAGAACATGAAAATGACCGGAGTTTTTTGTGAATTTTGATAGGACCCATCTTCCATTGTTATCTGTCATGTGTGATTCGGTGGACAGACCAGAATTCTTAGAAATTAAAGTGGCAACCCCACCTTTCTTACTTTCCATAGAAGAGCAAATTACGTCAGTGATCCAGCTCTTTCCGAAGCTCTCAAGCCCCCCCGGGTCATTTTTGTTTCCTGTAGTAGGATTACATCAGGTTTCAGCTTAAATAGGTAGTGTTTGATTTTTTTACATTTGATTGGGTGATTAAGTCCTTCGACGTTTAGAGAAACAAATTTTACATTTCTATCGAGTGGGGAGTAATTCAGATCGGAGGGATGAAGTCATGGCTGTATAGAAATGGGGATATCCTACTTTTTGAGCTGATAATGAGATGAGGAAAAGTCGTGCAAGGTATGAGCACAGTCTAGCGTAATATCTTGACAAGCCAGTGAGCATGGTTAGATTAAGGCAGAGAATATGATACATTCTAAAAGCTGCAAGAGAAGACACATTCCAAGTTGTACCAGCAACGAACTGCGAAAATACACCAGAGTTAAAAATGTACCTACAGAAGAGAGCGAAAAAGAAAAACAGGGGAGGAAGAAAACCCAAACTTCCATTCACCATCAGCCCCCACCCACCCCAAACATTGTAAAAGAGGGCGCCAACAACGGGTGAGGCCCGCCGTCGCGGGCAAAGACAAACAGCAATCGATAAACCAAAACATGGAAACCTGTAAGCAGTAGAGAAGAACACGCCTACTAGACTACAGAAGTATGCTATGAAGAAAAGCAACTGGCCCT
This sequence comes from Calotriton arnoldi, assembly GCA_963921515.1. NCBI lineage: Eukaryota > Metazoa > Chordata > Amphibia > Caudata > Salamandridae > Calotriton > Calotriton arnoldi. The sequence goes on along the minus strand of CAWUFW010000950.1, from coordinate 3,229,700 downwards.
GAATCTGCGATATCAGCTCAGCGTCTCAGACAACAGCGGCACCTGGTTTATTGATGAAGATAGTCTAAGCCATTTGTACCAAGTTATGGTGGGACGAATTGGGAGATGGAGTTCTAAATCTGCGCATCATTGCGCTGCCTTGCGAGCTGAGGGCATTGTGAGGTGTGGGGCTAGCTAGGGGATCAGTAATGAGTAAAGGGTGATGAGCTGAGTTACTTTAAGGCCTGCAGCACTATAAAGCAGTTAGAGTATTATGGGTATTACAAATTCTACGACCAGCGTGAGTTAAAGTATAAGTGGTGGCAGTTTTACGTCTAGCGGGTAATTATGAAAGGGTATGCATCTCAGGATTAAGCGGTGGAACGAATCATGACTTGAGGAAGCAAGCTGGAGCAGGTCTGGTGTCAATCACGCTAGTCTGTCATCTAGGAACAACTGAAGATCTTGTGGGTTGGTAAAGATGTGGTACTTCCCATTTTCAGAGACTTTGAACTTTGCTTGGCCAATGAACGAGAACTGAAGGTTTGAAGTCTTGAGCCAGACGATCTGTCGAGTGATGTTTCTGCCAACAGGTCTGAAAGGGGGGACGCGGCGCTTTCTTTCAAGTTCAAAGTCCTTTTTGAAGAAAAGGCGGGTCATTATGGGAGTCATTTCTCTAGGAAATCCATACACGAAACAGATGAGCCCTCTGGCATCCCAAAGATGTGCAGGTTCCCCGTTCGGTTGCAATCTTCCAACTCAGCCACATCTTTTCGATTCGAATTTGTAGTGATTTACAGATTTTGGATATCTCTTATCGATATGTTGGATTTACCTTCCAGGGAGCCGATACAGCTCTCAGCCTCTGACACTCTGCTGTTGATGGAATGAAGTTCGGCTTTGATGGAGCACAGATCCCGTTGCATGATGACTGTATTGAGCTTGGTAGATTTCGCAAGGTTGTGTACCATCTCTAGTTTTTTTAAGTATCATGTCCATGGTGCTGTTACCATCTTATTTTTGATCGGAGAGCCAGGTAGCAGTGGTTCCGCTTAGGTGATTTGGTCCCTGGTTTGGACTCCTTGTCCGCCATGGTCTTCCCAGAGGCAGGATGCACGCCAGCTTGTATAGTCTTCAATTTATAAAAGACTTACGGGGTTCAGGATCAGAGTAGCTCGCAGCCCTGGATGGGTGAATGGTATCGCCAGGTAGAGAAGTATGTGAAGAGGAGTGGTGAAATACCCTGCCCAAGTTAGCCTGTGGGTTAGTATAGTGTCTGTTACTTCTGTGGTGAGGCCCAGATCAAGCACCCATTAAGCGTCCCAGGTGTGCCCTCAGCATGCACTCTGCGTGCGTTTAGTTAGTGAAAGTAGCTCAGGTGCGGGGCCATCCTGATGAGGATATCACTGATGAAAATGCTACCCCCTGGGGGGAGGGGCTGGAGGGCTGGTAGAGTTCTAGGCGAGCACCCCCTTGTAAGTTGCTGGTTGCGGAGGGTTAATGGCCTGAGCGCCCTAGTGCAGGGCATTATGAGTGGGACACTGCATCATAGGATACCACATTTCAAGTTTTCAGAAGGGGGCGCGTAGTGTCACATCTGAGGCAGGTAAAATAGATATTTTTATGACCATGTGCGAATGATCCCTTACTACTCACTGAGGTGGAATTTATGCCCGATCATGAGAGAAAATCATAGTCTATTCCACTGATAAAGTAGGTTCTAGACCTCGTGGCGGTGGCCATCTTAGGGTCCAGCAGAACGAGATACAGGTGGTTAAGGGATGTCTCCCCGTTAACAAAAAAAGAGTCATTCCAGGTAAGTGGCCGGCGTCCAAGAAAGGTAGCTGCATGTAGGTATGTATTAGAGGGCGGATGGTCTTACTTTGTCAGTCGCGTGCGACGCGTGATGCCTGGAGCAATGCTTAGACGTCACCATTTTGTGGAGCCAGACACAGTATGATCCGAAGACTGCACTAGACACTTGGAGAAACAGGATAACGAGCCCACTGTTCGGGCTGGCGCCACACTTAAAAGGCACCCTCGAACATCCACCACCCGGACCTGCAGTTTATTCTACCGGCCCGCTTCTCAAAACGGGAGAGAATTGCAGTTTGTCGGCCGCATCGGCGGGAGCAGCGTGACTATGCTGCCATTCACCGCGCCGTCCAAGCCATGCCAAAGGGTTTTTTTATCCAAGTTGCGCCGCTTGTGATATCACAGAGTTTGGTCCTAGATAACCCATGAGACAAGCAGGCGCGTCATCAGGAGCCGTATGCTTTTTATCAAGTCTTGATAATACTGGAGGCACTGTTGCTGGATTCCGCATTATTTTCAAACCTTGGACCCTGATATAATTGATAATGACCATGGATCTGACTGATTTCTTGAAAGGCTCTTCGAAAAAGAAACAGTCCTGCTGATGCACAGGCATTGGTAACTCAAAACGCATGGCTGCTCTCTCCAAGAGGTTATGGAAAACTCCTATGCACTCTGGAGGTGAATCCGTTTGTGGTTGAGACGGAGATGCTGGTGGAGGAATTCTGTAATTGTCCCATTCGTCATGTTGTTGTTGCTGTTGTATCTCACCTTCCTCCTGCTCTTCTTCCTGAGAGCATGATATTTGCTGTAAAGGTACGTCTGGTTGAGGAAAATGTGAAGATTGACTTTGCACCACAGGAGATGGAAGAGGTGCGTGTGAAGGAGACGGGGATGTTGGCGGATATCTTTCTGTAATCCGCTAACATGGATTGTAAGTCTGTAACAAGAGTGGAGGGAAGGCATACCATATCTTGTCGAAGTTGTTACTGATGATGCTGGTCAGAGTAAAAATATTACGGACCATAATATTCTTGTTCATCTAAGTCTTCGTGATGCTTCACGTTAAGCTCTGATGGGCTTTGCGCTGCCCCAAAGAGACTGTAATCCCGGGGCTGTTTCTCCATAAGGGCTCAGGGGCTGCGCCCCTCTGAAATTCCTACACTTTTACATAAAAAAAATTAAATAGATCGATTTATTTAGAGATACAATCGTATCTCTAAATAAATTGATGTATTTAAGTCTGGGCTGTCTGTTTCAGGCTGCCTGCCCTAACTCGCTCTGAAGCAGGAGACGGAAGCCAGGCAGTAAATCAACTTTCTTAACAGTATGCACGATGCAGGGCTTTCTGTTTAAAAGCCCTTCATTGCCATTGTGGTGTAGGGTTGTGTTAGACCTGGCACCATTGGCGTGGGTCTCCCTTCCATTTTTCGCTGTTGTCTCCTCTGTTTTACTGGTGTTAGATGCTCTGGGCGCTGTGCCACTGCCATTCAGTGTCACAGCGCAAATGCTCCCTGTGTAAATATGTCTACGTGAATGGGTATATCCCCGATTGGCTTATTTGGTTTACCTGTTAGTCCCTAGTAGTGTGGCCTATGTGTGCCCAGGGCTGGTAAACCAAATGCTGCTGGTGGGCCTGCAGCACTGATGTGTGCCACCCACAGAAGCAGCTTGTAAAGTGTGTCTCAGACCTGCCACTGCAGTGTCTGTGTGCAGTCCAGAATCTGCCATCTTGGCTGTGAAGTGCACTCACTTCCCAGCCCCTGAACCTTCCCTTGGCAGCCTGTAAGTCACCCCTATGGTAGGGTGCATTGTATGTGGTAAGGTAGGACATGCCTTGGTGTATGTAGCATGTCCTGGTAGTGAATTACACCCCATTTCGTTTTTCACTACTGTAAGGCTACCTGTTCCTCATAGGCTAGAATGGGCAGTTTGACTATTACATTCTATAGTCCTAACTGACCCCAGGGACATGGTAGAAAAACGAATTTAGTATGCCTGAGCTCAGAATATTAAAATACATCTTTTAGTGAAGTTTATTTTTATATTCTGTGTTTGAAAATACCACTTTTAGAAAGTAGGTATTTTCTTGCCTAAGCCTTCCAGTGTGCTCTGCCGTTATGTGTATTGGCTGTCTGGTTTTAGAGGGGCAGGGCAGGCTGAGTCAGACCTGGGTTGAATAGAGAGATCTGCATTTAGAGTGTGGGGAGGGGTGGCTCCTTGACCTGAATAGGGCTGTGCCTGGCAAGGTGAATGCTGGCTCCACCTCCCACTGTGTGTCTGCTAGCAGACCCCTCTTTCTGAAAGGAAGGATGCAGCCTGGTAAACAAAGTGCTCCAGGCCTGAGCAGACCTGGTTCTGGCTAGGTTCAGTGACTGGTAGCTTCTAAGAACAAAGACTTTTGGGGTATAAATATCTGTGCTCAAACCCCTACATTTTTGTATTGCTTTTGGATCTGGAGAGGAAACTCTGTCCTGTGCCACTGGAGGAATCTGCAGGAAGTGACTGTCCCTGTGCTTGTGTGTTGTTTCTTGCACTGGCCTGCAGCAGTGACCACTGGACCTTGAAGAAGAGAAAAAAGGACTTTGAGAGAACTTTTATTTTTGTTACAGCAATTACCCAAGGGTTAGGAAAAGAGCTAGCCTCCTGCTGGAGTCTCAGGCACATCAGACTCCACCACCAACCTCCTGCTTCCTCCCTGCGAGGACTGCTATCTGCTGATGAGGCTCCTGTGAGTTCCAGGGCCTCTAGTTTGCATCAGAGAAGAGAGTGTGGGAAATCGACGCTAACGCATCTTTGCGGGCCGCTGCAGTCGAGAGCGCTGGGAAAATCATCGCGCTACTGCCGCCGAGGGCCCGCAACACGAAACCATCGCTGACGCCCTTTGCGAGCCGCTGCAGCCGAGACGCGCTGGAAAGATCATCGCGCTGCTGTCGCCGCGCACTCGCAACCCTTAAAGAAATCATCGCTTTGAGACATCGCATTGCGGACGCTGTGCGTCCGCCACTTTGATCGCATCGCATCCGAATTTCGCCGCTTCCTCGCGGAGCGCTCTTGTCTTCGCGATCGCAACACGATCGCACAGCGCAACAGGATCGCCGCATCGACTTCTCCCACGCGGCAAGAAAGTCATCGCATCGGGCGGTCCAGCGTGCAGAAGTTTGTCGCATCGTCTCCGCACGCATCACGCAGATCGGCGCATCATCCTCCCTTGTGGCAAGGATTTCAACGCATCGCCGGCCTCGCGTGCCGAGAATCATCGCTACAGCTTATTTGCGACATTTTGTTGGTTTTGCTACTAAACCCAGGTACTTTGTGAAAGAAAGGGTCGCAGAGACCACTGCTTTGAACTTGAACCTTATTTTTGCAACCTTTGAACTATTTTTGACAGCCCTTCAACAGCTATCCTATTTTTGACAGTATTGTGGCTTTTACAGTTATTGGTCTTGTGATAAATCTGCCTTTATATAAAGATACTTATTTTTTATAACTACTTGTGTGGTGTCCCTTTGTAGTGTTCCTCACTGTGTTACTGTGTATGGTCATAAATGCTTCACACCCTGCCTCTGAGATAAGCCTACCTGCTCGTGCTACGTTACCACAGGGTTGAGCAGGGGTATTAAAGAGGGTCGCCCTCTCACTCTGACTTAGAAAGAAGGGTCCCTACTTGGACAGTGGCCAGCCATTGCCAACTAGAGACCCCCATTTCTAACAGGTTGTATGCACACTATAGGCCAGTGATGCAATAAGCGTCATGATTTCGGGCATCGGAGACTTCATCCCTGCATGATTTCAGACGTCCATCATTCAAAGGCGTAGATCCCTCCCTTTCGTCATACGTGAGAGTGGATGCAAGCACGTCTGATTCGGTGCCTTGTTCTCAGTAATGGTAAGTGTTTGCAAGCTAATGCTGTGTAATGTATATTAAGCGATACAAAATTATGCTGAGACCCCTCATCACGCTAACCTCCCCCACTGTGACACCCCACGCCCTCGCTGCACATTGCTCGCTCCTTTAGAAGCGTAGCTGCTGCATTTGATCCCTTGTGAAATGGATCCAAATAAGGAGCAGGGTTTGCTCTTGTTTCCTTGCGAAGTTGATCCAAATATCCAATGCAAGCCCAAAGTGGGAGATGTGTGCTTACTGTGGAACATGTGCTTACAGTGGGCTGTTCTCTGATGTATGACATTAAAACTGGCCCTGTCTTCATGCCCCTAAGTTAACCCGGATGCCAAAAACATTGATTGACTTGCAAACAATGAATGTTAAAAACGTCAAGGGAATGCATTTCAGCGATTTAGTTCCTCTCTTATTTCACATGCTTTACTTAATCTTGCATTGCCCAAGAGTTAGCTATTTTATAATGTGGTTTATCTGTATTTTGTTCTGTGCATACTTTGAGGCTTGAGCCAGGTCAGGTGTTTATGAGGGGCTTTAATTGAGCGCTCAGGCGCTAAGGCTGAAGCCAAACAAAGTGCCTGTCAGTGGGTTGGCCTCTCTGTAGAGCACACAGAACAATGTTTGTGTATTCCATTTGCAACTGAAATTCTGTGGATGTGTGTGTGTGTGAAGGGGGTACACAGATATCAAAATATTTGCAAGGCAAAAGTAAGAGAAATTAAAGTGCTTAAATTTGAGGGAGTGCAGTGCATGTTGGGGGTGGTGAAGTGACAGATGCGAGGAAATGTATTCGGGAAAGAGTGAAAAGAGGATGCTGAAGAGGAAAGATGGACAAGTTATGCAGATGGACAAGTTATGCAGAGAAAAAGAGGATGCATATCTAACAAAGCACACATAATTGAAGGCCACAACTCCTTCCACAGGCCTCAATGCTATTTAATTCACAGACACACTATTTCAGAATTTAAACATTTCCAATGTTAATTATTTAGCAGAAATCGTTGTTACTCATTTATCTGAAACAGCTAACACCCAGTGACAAAGCCAATCATACGGACAGCCTTTAGGTGTATGTCAGTTGTTGTGCCATTTATATGGATACAATTACATCTCGGAGAGAAACCAAAATACTGGTCAGGTGGCACACTATGAGAATCACAGAAATGTATTTGACATGTTCCTTTATAGAGAGCACCCACTTTTTTCATATCACTTAAAGACCTGTTTGCACCTATTTCTATACGACTGTTTACAGCCAGAATCTGTGGGTGCTTATCGAAGTCTGGTTAGAGCATATTTTTCCAAAGTTAATGCATGCAGTGCAAGACACTGGGCAAGCATACATTTTAAAGGGCTAAAGTTGTCATGCTGAACAATTCTATACATTACAGTAACTGTTGAACAAATTAAAAACTGCCCCATATCTTCCTGCATTAATGTGTTTAATATTTCAAGACTATACGTTCCCACTGTTTAATAAGCCTTGCTTTATCGCTACATTAATTTGCTTTAAAATGCACCATTTGCCAATCTTTTTTTCATTTCTTTCGTGGGAGAGGGACTCACTCTGGACCCCAGGTTTGTCCACTGAACTTGTTCACATCAATCGCTACATAGAAGTCATGCCCAACGTTTACGCTTCACCACTTTCAAAATGTCACCAGCCGCCACTGCTGTAATCCTCATAATAATCATCATCCAACAGATGTGTTTGCAACAAAGACTAGACTCCACTTGGTGATGTCAAAGAAGGAGTTAGTGTTTTCTGCTTTAATTTTTGATGTCATCGCTGGTGCATCTGCCTGGATTCTGGAAGTGACCGTCGTCGATGATGAGCCGTCGGCGAAGGTAAACTGTGTCGACTATGACAATGGGGCTGCCGTAGACGATAAAGGCGTGGACATCAGCATCGCAGTCGATGATAAATCCATCACCGACGAAGCCTTTGACGGAAGGATGGGTGAGATCGTCGACGAGAGGTTCACCACAGACGCGGGAATCAGTCGAGAGATTCTTCGTCAACGAGGACTTGGAACACATCGTAATCTTTACCGTCGATGACAAAGGGACTTGACTTGTCGATGATGGCGTAGTCAGCGAGATCGCCGCTGATGACACTGACTGACGACGGTGGATGTTGACAACGTTGCTGCAACAGCATTCAAGGAGGATTTCCTAGTCGTCAAGGCTGTTGTCGTTGACTGTCCGGTGGAGCGCAGGTAGGCTTTTTGAAAGCATGTTTAACCTTCACAGAAGGAGTAGAGTTTTTTTGGGCTGAAACTGGACTTTTGTCCTGTTGTTGAGCAGGCAACTTAGAAGGGGTGCCACGTTTTTGAGAACCTTCTGAAGACTTTTTGTGAACCTTCTTTGGAGGTTGCTGAGAAGAGTCACCCAGCGGGCTTTTTTGAGGCGTTTCAGAGGAGGATCTTGAAGAAACATCCCTCTCCTCATCAGAAACAGGATCATCTCTGTCTTCAAGCCTCTGCAGCCACAATAAAAGTATTCGTTTACGATCTTTTAAAGTCTTGGTGGAAAACGTGCGGTATACCTTGCAATCCTGGGGTCTCTGGTCTGGGTAGAGACAATAAAGGCAGGCCTTATGGGGATCATAGATAGGTAGTCTCTTATTCCTGCAGGTGCCACAGGGCCTGAAGAGGCCTTTTTTTTTTTTCTTTTTAGGTGTTTCTGACATGGAAGCATCAGTTTACTTCACCCAAGAACAGATGCAGAGATCTGTATTATATATATCTGTAGTAAAAAAAAATTGAAAAAACCTGTATAAAGGTAATTCCAAAGAGTTGTGAGGAAAAAACTGAGCATAGCTCAGTGGAGACTCCCTAGCATGATGTGTGGTAGAAAATCTGAGGGACTGGAGCTTCTCTCAGGAAGGTTCTACAGGGTGGTGTCATATGATTGGTCCTTTTTTAAATAATGACTCAAATATATTACTAAATAATGAGGCCTTAAGGTTCTATGTCTATCGGGAGATTACTTTTTAAATATACCGGGGACTCCCATCTCGACGACGGGGAATGATTCAAGCATGTGAATCAATGAAAGTTCCAATACTGGAGTAACAATCTAACAAAGGAGTCGATGCCCATGCGCACTATTACCGAGAGGAGGAGTAACCTTACCTCGTGACTCGAAAGACGCCTTCGAAGAAAAACAACTTGCAAACATCCAGACCCAACACTAGATGGCAGGAGTATGCAAAACATGTGTATCTACAGCCACACAAGCCTCGAACATAACTTCATGTCTAAGCTACATACAAAAGTTTAAGTAATCATCTCTGAAAGGTTCTGACAATGTTCTAAATGACAAATCCTACACTTCAATTGTAAGAACAGATCACCCTAAGAAGAGTATTTTTTCTGCCAATTATATGAAATGAAGCTACTGCTGATTTTGGAAGCAGTCCAAACTTAATTGTTTACAATAATAAATTAACTAAAACTTACTAAAATCCTCATTGAGGTGGAGGTTTGTCAGATGCTGAAATGTGCAAGTTGGGGTACTTAGAAATAGTTACGTCTGTGGAAAGTGAACTGCAAAAGGTCAGTGATGGCACCATCTCTGATCCTATCTACAATGTACGGATTACTTTGTAATTACGTTTGATACCCTCAATGTTAAACACTGGATAAAACAACTTCAAAGCACGAGGGACAATATACTGCTAATCAAAGAAAGCAGTGGAAGATAAAGATGCATTGAGACATGGAAGGAGTATACACTACTGGAACTATAAAATTAAAGTAAAGCAAGCTTGTGGAGAGTGCAAGCGTAATTAGAACAGTAGAGAAAAACACTTATGGAAAACTTTGTTTTATTTACAATATATATTTCATTCATTTTACAAAGAATGTTTTTTCCTGAAAGTTGTGGATGTCAGTTGTATCAATAATGTGAAAAAGTAACTCCAATGCTAAATGTTTCATATCACCTGTATAGCTGCTTTGAAGGACAGAATTATATAGCGACACGCTAATAAATTCAATCATTGACTTCACTACAGTGCCATAGTTAAAAAGCCTCTTAACAGAATCAAAGAACGTTTTTGTATTTAAAAAAAATATATCTACAAATAAACTTGGGGACATAAACAAGAAAATATACAACAGCAGCTGCTTCAACAGCTGCTAGGAGTTAGTGTTTTAAAAACACACAACACTGTTAAAGAGCTGCCCACAGTGTGCAGAATTGTTTTCTCCATTTTTTAAGCCTACCCTTCTGCTTAATACTGAGTTTATGTTCATCACCAGGTTATTAAAGCTATTTATGTTTCCTGTTAACACACATTTTAATGTGATAATTATGAACAACCTCGTGTCAAGTTGGAAATTCATTAAAAAAATTTGCTCAGCTAGTTGCAGCTCAACTAAAAACGCAACTCTTGTATATGTCAAATGTTGAAAAGGAATGCTGGAATGACCTTGTAAAGTAGTAACACTATCACATCAGTGTAAATTAAGTAACACTATCACATCAGTGCATGTCATATTGTAACTGGAATTGAAGGCTAACAGTATGCCTCATCCTGGTTCACAGTTTTTTTTTTTTATCTAGTTGTTGCCTGATAAAATGTAATCTGTTGGTAGTGTGTGCGGTTTTTGTCCAGTGGTTTCTAATCAGAGTCGCTGCTGCTGCTTGAAGAATCTGTTGACATGACTTCAACATCATCTTCGTTCTCCTTGTTATGCCCTGGTGGATCCAACATGAAGTCGTTGCTGTGACTCGGTGGTAGCATATTCATGGACATTTCACTTGACTGCCATGGATACTGTGGAGCTAGTACATCTGAAAGAAAGCACAAACATGTTTGTTTTAGTTCTAAAGATGTAAGGTCGACTTCATCAGAATATAAATTCCTCACTTGCATATATTGCTAACATGTAAGAAAGTACCTTAAAAAATATAACAACATGTTACATAGAAGAAAAGGTGATGACCATACTCTAGTGCTTGAACTCTTTATTTCACAGCTGTTCGGAAACCGAAAAGAACTGCCACTCTAGTTTTGGGGTTCTGTAGCGCGAGTATTCATGAGCTGACAAGTATGCAGTGTCACCCAATGTGGGGCCAGATTACATTGGGTAAATGCAAATGTCATCCCCACACTACCATTTATCATTTGTAAATTTCTCAACAGGCCCGCACCAACTTTGACTACTGTGGACTTTCCCCATTATGGTAAATAAACAGGTTTACATTGCCAATATTCCCACACAGTGCAAATACCCAGAATTATTTTATTAGTACTATAACACTTCAAGCCTTTCTCATCATAGTCCTCAATTCACTTGGCCCCTCTTTGATTTTTTTCAAGCCCTCCCCCTCTACTCCCAAGTTTAACTTCCTTCCAGACAATGTCAGACAGGAGCAAAGGACTGATTGGCATGACTCAGAGTAATAAAGATTACCAGCAAGCAATGAGGACTTTACCATGTCATCACAGTCCTCTCAGCTAGGGATGTTCCAGATAGTCAACCCAGAAAAAGCCAGAATATGAACTGTAATAAACCAAAAAGATTACGACACTAAGAACAACAAACGAGAAACAGGGAGGCAAAGCTTAACGGCACCCAAAATTCCCGCCCCAGAACGCAGCGGAGAAAGAGCTCTTTACACGCAAAGGGGGTGCGTTGTATAAGATGCCTGGAACAGCCCACAATCAAATGAAAAAGTCAGACAAACTCACTCCCGGTAACGCCTTACAGGATGTAGGCACAGCATGACGGCAAGACCGCCCTAAAGGACCAAGGAGAGTAAGTTGCAAGGAAGCAATCTGACAAAAAACAGCCTGCAGGAACTTGCAGCCCGGAGGACGCACTGCAGGCGTGCTCATGAACTCCAAAACGAACGAACTGACCAATAGATAAGAAAGAGCAAAAAGTTTGTTCATCAAACTGAAAGAGGGCACAGCACCTGGCCCCAAGATCTCCCCCTCGCCCCCCAAAAAAAAGATGTTCGAGGCATGTGAGCTGTAGATCACATGCTATGCATAGCCCGCCATCTGGTGTTGGGTCCGGATGTTTGCACTTTGTTTTTGTTCTAAGAAGTTTTTCCAGTCACGAGGTAGGTGACTCCTCCTTTCGGTGATCGTGCGCATGGGCATCAGCTCCATCGTTAGATTGTTTTTTCCGCCATCGGGTTCGGATGTGTATTTCTGCGCTCCGGTTCGGCACCGTTTCTCGGGACCCTTCGACGCGCAATCCACTACCCTCGACGGTATTGTTATTGATCGCAGCTTTCCATTCTTCGCGTATCGCCTCAACTCAAACAACTTCGATCGGAAAACTCGTGGCGGGCCGTCGGGCCTACCCGCTCCAACAGCGCCAGCAGTCGATGGAACGGACTCCTTTCAAGTTCTGCCCCGAATGTCGTGCTAAATTTCCACGCACCGACTTGCACGAAGTGTGCAACCTCTGCCTGTCCCCAGAACACGACGAGAAACACTGCGACGCGTGCCGATTGTTCCGGTCGAAGAAAACGCTGTGTGACCGTCTGGCTCGACGTCACAAGATGCAACACCAAACCGGCTCCGCACCGGACATCTTCGGAGTAGATTCCGACACAGAACATCAAGCTCAAGGAGCCGAGGAAGAAAAACACCACGTCTCCGAAGCAGACTCCGACAAGGAGGAAGAGGAGCAGGTTACTACGGGTCAGCGTACTGTGAGTAAAGATACCCCCTTGCACCCCCAACAGACAAAGAAAAAGGCTCCGGTCCCTCCTCTGCCTTCGGGCCAAGGTTGGCACCGACAAAAAGTTTCCGACGCCCCGCCCTCGGCTCCAAAACACAAGGACAAGCCTTCCGGCCCGCCGCCCCCATGTCAGTGCCGAACAGACACCTTCGGCACCGAAATCGAAACATGTCCTAGTAACAATTCCACTGTTACCAAAGAATCCTCCTTCCGCTCCGAAAGGCTCGGAGCCGAAACCTTCGACGCCAAAACCGGCAAGTAAGGAAAAAGACACTCGGTCTAAAGAGTCTCGGTCCGATGCGCCGCCCTCGGATCCGAAACAGAAAAAATTGGTTATACACCCTGATACAGGACATATCCATGCCACCCTACCAAAGAAACGCAAAATAGACCAGCCAGAGGATTACCACATTCCTCTCAAAAGGAAAAGTGTGGGTACTAACCCTTCTCCCCCTTACATTCCACCCACTTCTCCCACTGATCCCAATTTACTTATTACACCTTCAAATTCACCACCACCACTATCACCTGACCCACAGGATGGAGGGGTTGGGGATGAGGATCCGGATAGGCCACAAGACATCGACCCTTGGGAGGATTATCATACTGACCCGGTTACAGATAATGACCCTGATCTGTATCCGTCTAGACCCTCCCCCCCTGATGACAACATTGGATATGTTGAGCTTCTTAACAGGGCTGCCCAATATCATGGGGTGGCGCTCCATAAAGAGACCTTATAAGAGGATTTCCTCTTTGAGACCCTTACTTCCTCTTAAAGAGCCACTCATACATTGCCAATGCTTAAAGGCATGTTATAACACACAGATGACATAAAAATCCTGTGAGGGCAAGAATTATTACACCTAGGGTGGAGATAAAAATATAAGTCTGCCCCTACAGACCCTGCTTATATCAAAGGTCAGTTGCCCTTAGACTCCCTTGTGGTTTCCAACGCTTGCAAGAGGGCTAACTCACAGACCACAGGTGAAGCTCCTCCTCCCGATATGGAGTCTAATCTTATTGATGCCTCTGGCAAAAGAGTGGCTTCACAAGTAGCCAATGATTGGCGCATTGCCAATGCTCAAGCTTTACTGGCTCGCTATGATAGGGCTTATTACGATGAGTTGGAAAAACTCATGCAATTCCTGCCTGATTAACACAAGAATAGGGCTCATAATCTTATCCAAGAAGGTAAACTCATCACCAATACATCTCTCAGATGTGCCCTAGACGCAGCTGACACTGCAGGCTGTGCAGTAAATACTAGCATACTTCTACGTAGACATGCTTGGTTGAGGATCTCAGGATTCAAGCCTGAGGTGCAAACTTCCATTCTCAACTAACCATTTGATAAAGAACATCTCTTTGGGCCAGCGGTTGATACCTCGCTAGAGAAAATGAAGAAAGACACGGAGGTCGCAAAGTCCATGGGAGCTTTCCAATTAACTACCAATAGGGGTTCCTTTCGCCGCTCCTTTTACAGGGGTGGTTCCAAAAATATATCCACCGAAAATCCCTCCTCCCCTTACAAGGGCAACAACCAATTCCCCTCATCAAGAGGTTATTTCAGAGGAGGTTTTAGAGGAAACAACGGTAAGGGAAGAGGCAGAGGCAACTCCACCCGCACTTCCCCCGCAAACAAACCGTGACTTCCTTCTGTTACCCCCCGATCATTCCACTCCTGTCGGGGGACGTCTCTCACAATTCCTACCTGTCTGGAATTCAATCACCTCAGACAAGTGGTTACTAAAAATTATCCAGTATGGTTACTTCCTGGAGCTTAGACACTCCCCCAAATATTCCTCCAAGATCACATGCAATGTCACAAGAGCATCTTACCCTTCTGAGGCAAGAGGTTCTCTCTCCGTTAGGAAAACACGCTATAGAGCCAGTCCCATTACAATACCAAGGGACCGGAGTATACTCCCTATACTTTTTAATTCCCAAAAAAGACGGCTCTCTCAGGCCTATATTAGACCTCAGAGAACTAAATCTGTACATTCAGTCGGACCACTTTCACATGGTCACACTCCAACAAGTACTTCCACTCCTTCAGCAAGGCGACTTTATGTCCACTCTAGACTTAAAGGTCGCCTATTTCCATATTCCCATACACCCTGCTCACTGCAAATACCTCAGGTTTATGGTAGACGGCCAACATTATCAATTCAAGGTCCTCCCATTCGGAGTAACTACCGCACCCAGGGTTTTCACAAAATGCCTGGCAGTAGTCGCGGCTCATCTAAGAAGACAACACATCCATGTCTTCCCTTATCTAGACGACTGGCTCATAAAAGCCAGCTCCCAGCAAAGTGGTCTACGACACACTCAAAAAACAGTACAACTTCTTCACCACCTAGGGTTCACAGTAAATATTACCAAGTCTCATCTCCAACCGTCCAAAATACAAGTGTATTTAGGAGCCACAATAGACACTCACAAAGCTCTAGCGTGTCCCAATCTAGTCAGAATCCGCAACATGCAGACTCTAATCTCTCAGTTTCAGCCCAAACACTCATTATCAGCTCGAGTATTTATGCAACTGCTAGGAATGATGGTGTCTTGCATCTTAATCGTTCCTTACGCAAGACTCCAAATGCGTCCTTTCAAGAGTGCTTAGCACGTCGGTGGAACCAGGCTCAGGGTCAGTTATCAGATCTGGTGTTGGTGGGCGGCCGCACCCATCGCTCTCTGCAGTGGTGGAATACACAAAACCTTTCAAAAGAGCGACCCTTCATCGACCCGGTTCCACAGATAGTGCTAACAGACGCATCGCTCACCGGCTGGGGAGCTCACCTCCAAAAGCAGACTATTCAGGGCATATGGACTCTGCAACAAAAGCAACTCCACATAAACCATCTCGAGCTGCTAGCAATTTTTCTAGCACTCAAAGCATTTCAACTTCGTCTAGTAGGCAAAGCGGTCCTGATTCGCACAGACCACATGACAGCAATGTACTACATACAGAAACAAGGGGGAACACACTCTCTCCAGCTGTCACAGTTAGCTCAGAACACCTGGAGATGGGCCATAAATCACAAGATATATCTCCTTGCAGAACACCTCCCAGGACTAAACAACGAAATTGCAGATCTGCTCAGTCGTCACCGACAACAGATACACGAATGGGAACTCCACTCTCAAGTTCTCCTCCCATTCTTTCAAATGTGGGGCTTCCCAGAGATAGATCTGTTCGCCACACATCTAAACGCAAAATACCCAAGCTTCGTGTCCAAGTATCCACACCCATTGTCAAAGGGTAATGCACTATGGATGAACTGGTCAGGGATATTTGCTTACGCTTTTCCGCCTCTCCCACTCATTCCATTAGTGGTTCGGAAGCTCAGACAGCTGTCCATGACACTAATCCTAGTTGCTCCCACATGGGCCCGTCAACCCTGGTTCACAACCCTATGGGAGTTATCAGTAGTTCCTCACCAAAAACTACATATTACTCCCAATCTCCTCACAGAGAACCATGGAGGAATAAGACATCCAGATCCCACTCATCTCAACCTTGCGATCTGGCACCTGAAATCTTAGAGTTTGGTTACCTCAATCTTCCCCCAGATTGCATGAATATCATCAAAGAGGCTAGACGCCCTACTACAAGAGCATGCTATGCAGCAAAATGGAAGCGGTTTGTGATATACTGTAATAACAATCAAATCAATCCGCTGGACGCTTCAATCCAAAACATAATTTGTTATCTGTTACATTTACAACGTTCCAATTTAGCGCACACATCCATACGCTTACATCTGGCTGCAATAGCCGCATATCTGCAGAACAGACATCTGTCTCTTTTCAGGGTGCCTGCTATTAAAGCATTTATGGAAGGCCTCAAAAGAGTCATTTCCTAAAGACTTCCACCTGCTCCAATGTAAAATCTCAACATCGTCCTTACCAGACTCATGGATCCACCTTTTGAGCCATTGCACAGATGTGAACTACAATTTCTCACTTGGAAGGTAGCTTTCCTCATAGCCATCACATCTCTGAGGAGAGTGGGTGAGCTTCAGGCACTAACCATAGAAGAACCATTTTTACAAATACACCAAAACAAAGTAGTTCTTAGGACTAACCCCAAATTCCTACCTAAAGTCGTTTCTGCCTTTCATATCAACCAATCTGTTGAGCTACCTGTGTTCTTCCCTCAACCAGATTCAGTGGCAGAACGCGCTCTACACACTCTAGATGTGAAAAGAGCGTTACTATACTACTTTGAAAGGACAAAACCTTTCCGTAACACTAAGCAACTATTTGTTGCTTTTGCTCCACCACATAAAGGCAATCATATCAAAATCAGGTATTGCATGGTGGATAGTCAAGTGCATTCAAACAGGTTATATTAAAGCAAAACGCACCTTGCCAATTCCCCCTAGAGCGCACTCCACTCGCAAACTAGGGACATCTGTGGCATTTTTAGGAAACATCCCCATAGATGACATCTGCAAAGCTGCAACATGGTCTACACCACACACATTCACAAAACACTTGTGTAGATGTATTAGCTAGACAACAAGCTAGTGTGGGCCAAGCAGTTTTACGTACATTATTTCACACGGCTGCAACAAATACAGGTTAGCCACCGCTTTGGGAGTTACTGCTATATAGTCTATGCATAGCATGTGATCTACAGCTCACATGACTCGAACGGAAAATGCTACTTACCACAGTATGCATCTGTTCTTGGGATGTAGAGCTGTAGAGTCACATGCGCCCACCCACCTCCCCGGGTACCTGTTCCTGTTGCAGTAATATCTTACTTAGATACAATTTACATGGACATCTCTCTTACTACCCTTACTAACTCCATCACCCTCTGCAGCAAAACAATCTAACGATGGAGCCGATGCCCATGCACACTATCACCGAAAGGAGGAGTCACCTACCTAGTGACTGGAAAAACGTCTTCGAACAAAAACAAAGTGCAAACATCCGGACCCAACACCAGATGGCGGGCTATGCATAGCATGTGACTTTACAGCTCTACATGCCAAGAACAGATGCATACTGTGGTAAGTAGCATTTTCCATACAAGCTGCAAGAATAGCAGAAATACAGAAGAAAACAAGCTGGGACACTTAACTGAACTGGGAGCACAGCAAAGCACGGTCTCCAAAAGAAACCAACAAAATGTGAAGTGTGGTCCCAGACTGTTAAGGCTGGCTTCCAGCTGGTGCAACTTAAAACATTCCATCCCGCATAGATCACCAGACTCAGACTTTTCTTACTGCTGAACTGGCAAACTTTTAATAGTGTTAAAAACTACTAGGATGGATTATTGTATAGTTTTTGCTCCCAGTAGGCATTTACTCGCAGTCAGATTTATACAGATTTATACGTAAGAAGATGGGAGCAAACTCTTAGTAGTGTTGTAAACTACTAGGATGGATTTTTAAAAACTTTTTATTGATTATTTTTAATCAAAGTATATTCAATAGACTGGAAACTTAATTTTTAGGACTGAACAGGTATTCGGTGTTCAATAATTAAATCTCTGAATTGTGGGTATTGAATACTATAACTATTAATTGAGAAGGAAAATGCTACTTACCAGTATGCATCGGTTCTTGGCATGTAGAGCTGCAGATTTGTATACTTTTGCATAGATCGCCATCTGGTGTTGGGCTCGGATGTTTGCACTTTGTTTTTGTCTTGGAAGAAGTCTTTGTAGTCACGAGGCAGGTGACTCCTCCTTAGGTCGACAGTGCGCATGGGCATCGGCTCCATCCCCAGATTGTTTTTGCCATGCAGGGTTACGATGGAGTAGTGAGAAGTAGAAAGATGTCCATGTGTAATGTATCTAGTTAAGATAATACTGGAACAGATAGAGGCATCCGGGGAGGCGGGTGGGCGATAGCAAATCTGCAGCTCTACATGCCAAGAACAGATGCATACTGGTAAGTAGCATTTTCCGTTCGAGGCATATGAGCTGCAGATTGTATACTTTTGCATAGACTATTTAGCAGTTACCTCCTTAGCGGTGGCTACCTGT
This sequence comes from Calotriton arnoldi, assembly GCA_963921515.1. Classification (NCBI taxonomy): domain Eukaryota; kingdom Metazoa; phylum Chordata; class Amphibia; order Caudata; family Salamandridae; genus Calotriton; species Calotriton arnoldi. The sequence continues at coordinate 3,211,291 of CAWUFW010000950.1, read as the reverse complement.
ATCTGTTGCAGTAGTTTGAAATAGTGACTTTAATTCAGCCTGGCCCACACTAGCTTGTTGTTTTGCCTGCACGTCTACACAATAGTGTTTTGTGAAGGTGTGTGGTGTAGCCCAAGTTGCTGCTTTGCATATGTCATCTAGGGGAATGTTCTCTAAGAATGATGCCATAGAAGCCCCTAGTTTGCGTGTAGAATGAGCTCTAGGGGGAATGGTTAATGTGCGTTTGGCTTTGATGTAGCATATTTGTATACATTTAACAATCCACCTTGCAATCCCTCCTTTGGATACGGGATTACCCTTATGAGGTGGGGAGAAAGCCACAAAGAGTTGTTTGGTTTTCCTAAAGGATTTTGTTCTCTCAATGTAGTAGAGTATTGCTCTTTTAACATCTACGGTGTGTAGAGCTCGTTCTGCCACTGAGTCTGGTTGAGGGAAAAACACTGGAAGTTCAACAGACTGGTTGAGATGGAAGGCAGATACTACTTTGGGTAAAAATTTTGGGTTAGTCCTAAGAACCACTTTGTTATGATGGATTTGTAAAAATGGTTCTTGTATGGTTAATGCCTGGAGTTCACTAACTCTTCTGAGAGATGTGATAGCGATTAAAAAGGCCACTTTCCAAGTGAGGAACTGTAGTTCGCATCTGTGGAGAGGCTCAAAAGGGGGACCCATGAGTCTGGTAAGGACAACGTTTAGGGTCCACACCGGAGAGGGTGGAACTCTTGGTGGAATTATTCTTTTAAGTCCTTCTATAAAAGCTTTGATAGCGGGAACTCGAAACAAAGACAAGTGTTGTCTGTTTTGTAGATAGGCTGCTATGACAGCTAGATGTAGCCTAATAGATGTATATGCTAGGTTACATTGTTGTAGATGCAAGAGGTAACAGATGTTCTGAATGGAAGCATCTAGTGGGTTGATTTTGTTGTGTGTACAATAAATGACAAATCGTTTCCATTTTGCTGCATAGCATGCTCTGGTGGTAGGACGTCTAGCCTCTTTAATAACGTTCATACAGTCTGGCGGGAGGTTAAGGTAGCCAAACTCTAAGATCTCAGGTGCCAGATCGCAAGGTTGAGTTGATTGGGATCTGGATGTCTTATCTCTCCATGGTTCTGAGTGAGAAGCCTGGGTGAGAGGCGTAGTTTTTGATGAGGAACTACTGATAGTTCCAATAGGGTTGTGAACCATGGTTGTCTTGCCCATGTTGGAGCAACGAGGATCATTGTGAGGGAATGCTGTTTGAGTTTCTGAACCACTAACGGAATGAGTGGGAGAGGCGGAAAAGCGTAAGCAAATTTGCCTGACCAGTTCATCCATAGCGCATTGCCTTTGGACAATGGGTGTGGATACCTGGACGCGAAGTTTGGGCATTTTGATGTGTGGCGAACAGATCTATTTCTGGGTGTCCCCACATATGAAAGAATGGAAGAAGAACTTGAGGATGAATTTCCCATTCGTGGATCTGTTGTGTTTGACGGCTGAGCAGATCTGCGATCTGATTGTGTACTCCTGGGAGGTGTTCTGCAAGGAGATATATCTTTTGCGGAATGGCCTATCTCCATATGCTTTGAGCTAAGTGTGAAAGCTGTAGGGAGTGAGTTCCCCCTCGCTTCTGTAAGTAATACATGGCTGTCATGTTGTCTGTACGGACCAGGACAGCTTTCCCTAGGAGGTGCAGTTGAAACTATTTCAACGCTGGGAAAATTGCTAATAATTCCAGGTAGTGGATGTGGAATTGTCTTTGTTGGGGGGTCCAGAGACCCTGAATGGTATGGGTTTGTGGATGAGCTCCCCAGCCGGTGAGCGAAGCGTCTGTTAGCACTGCCTGTGGGACCTGGTCGAGGAACGACTGCCCTTTGGAAAGGTTTTGAGTGTTCCACCACTGCAGAGAGCGATGGGTGCGGTCGTCTACCAACACCAGATCTGTCAGCTGACCTTGAGCCTGGTTCCACTGACGTGCCAAACACTCCTGTAACGGACGCATCTGGAGTCTTGCATAAGGGACGAGGAGAATGCAAGAGGCCATCATCCCTATTAATTGCATGAACACTTGCGCTGGTAGTGAGTGTTGAGGCTGAAATCTTTGGACTAGAGCTTTGATAGTGCTTATCCTGACTGTATTGGGATATGCTAGAGCTTTGGAAGTGTTTATTACAGCCCCTAAGTATTGTTGTATGCTGGACGGTTGGAGATGGGATTTGTCGAGGTTTACTGTGAATCCCAAACTGTGAAGTAGTTGAATTGTGCTGTGTGTATGTTGGACACAGCTGTTGTGCGATTTTGCTTTTATGAGCCAGTCGTCCAGATAAGGGAAGACATGAATGTGCTGTCTTCTTAAATGGGCTGCCACCACTGCGAGGCATTTGGTAAAGACTCTGGGTGCTGTGGTGACTCCGAATGGGAGAACTTTGAATTGGTAGTGTTGACCATCTACCACGTACCTGAGATATTTCCTGTGAGCGGGATGAATGGGAATATGGAAGTAGGCGTCCTTTAGATCTAGAGTGGAGAGAAAGTCGCCTTGCTGAAGTAGTGGAAGCACCTGTTGGAGAGTGACCATGTGGAATTGGTCTGATTGGATGTAAAAGTTTAGTGGTCTGAGGTCTAGTATAGGCCTGAGAGAGTTGTCCTTTTTTGGAATTAGAAAATAGAGGGAGTAGACTCCTGTGCCTTGATGAGGCACGGGAACTGGCTCTATTGCATGTTTTTGTAATACTGCAAGAACCTCTTGTTTGAGAAGCGTTAAGTGTTCTGATGACATTGGACGCTGTCTGGGAAGAATGTTTGGAGGGGTATAAGTGAGTTCCAGGCAATAACCATACTGGATAATTTGTGTTACCCACTTGTCTGTTGTGATGGAATTCCAGACAGGCAGGAACTGCAAGAGACATCCCCCGACAGGAGTGGAATGATCGGGGGGAAGCGCAGGAAAGTCATTGCTTGGTATTAGGGGAGCTGCGGGTGTTATTACCCCTGCCTCTGCCCTTGTTGTTGTTACCCCTGTAACCTCCCCTAGAGTATCCTTTGGAAAAGGAGCTCTGATTGGAGCTTTTGTAAGATGAGGATGGGTGTTCTGGTGTATTTGTTTTTGAGCCTGCTCTCTAAAAGGAGCGTCGAAAGGAGCCTCTAGTAGAAGATGACTGCAAGGCTCCCATAGACTTAGCGGTCTCTGTGTCCTTTTTGATCTTTTCCAAAGATGTGTCCACTGCAGGGCCAAATAGGTGCTCGTGGTCAAAGGGCTGATTAAGGATACTGGTCTGTACTTCTGGTTTAAAGCCAGATATCCTGAGACAGGAATGTCTGCGTAGTAAAATACTAGTATTTACGTCGCGGGACGCGGTGTCTGCTGCGTCTAGCGCACACTTGATGGATGTGTTTGTGATTAGTTTGCCTTCCTGTATGAGGTCATTGGCTTTGTCCTTGTATTGTTGAGGTAGGTGTTGAATGAGCTTTTCCAGCTCATCATAGTGAGCCCTGTCGTATCTTGCCAAGAGGGCTTGTGTGTTGGCTATTTTCCAGTAGTTTGCAGCTTGAGACGCCATACGTTTGCCTGATGCGTCTAATAATTTAGACTCCTTGTCAGGAGGTGGGGTGTCACCTGACCCCTGAGAATTTGCCCTTTTACGTGCATTAGCTATGACCAGGGAATCTAAAGGGAGTTGACCCTTAATGTATATGGGGTCACTGGGAGCTGCTTTGCATTTTTTATCTATTCTGGGGTTAAGAACCCTAGCCCTAACCGGTTCTTTAAACACTTCTGGAGCATGTTTAAGTAGACCTTTCAGCATTGGTAGGACATGTGACGATTTTTGTGGTTGATCAAAGGTCTCTAAGAGAAAATCCTCCTCTACAGGGTCTGAGTGTAAATTCACCCCGTGGTATTTTGCAGCTCTGTCTATTAGTTGGGCAAAACCTACATTGTCGTTTGGTGGGGATGGTTTTGAGGGGTAAAGATCCGGGTGGTTGTGTAAATAGGATCAGTATTATAGTCATGCCATGGATCTGGATCCTGTGGTGGATCATCAGTATCATCAATATCTAATGGAACTATATTGTCATCCCCTTGCCCATCCCCATGTCCATCATCACTATCCTCTGGTTGTGGTAGTGGGAAAGTGTGTTCTGGAGAGTGTACTGGAGAAATCAGTAAATTAGGGTTAATGGGTGGAAGAGGAGGTGGTGAAGTATTAGTGCCCATGTGTATCTTCTTTGGAGGAACCGGTGAATATTGCAAACGTTCTGGTTTCCTCTTTGTAGGTGGTGTAGTAACCATATGACCAGTCTTTGGGTGTATACGGATGGTTGTCTGTTTTGGATCTGGGACAAAAATGTCTTCGGATCCGATGCTTTTCTTCGGTGTTGAAGCTTTTTCTTTAGAAACAGTCTTTGGCTGTTTAGGAACAGTGTCCGGTTTAGAAGCTTTTTCCGGCTCCGAACCCTTCGGTGCGTTTTGTTTCGACTCCGGAGGTTTTTGTTTCAGAGGTTTAGCTGTGGAAGATCTTTCCTTCGATGGTTTCGGCTCCGAGGTCTTCGGTGTCGAAGTCTTATCCGGTTGCTTCGGTGTCGAAGGGTCCTTTAGCTGTTTTGGTGCCGAATGTTTTTCCGGTGCCGACGGAGAAGGGCGCTGCATTTCGGAGGGCTTAGTTTTCTGTGCCGAATGTGTTTTTTCGGGACCGAGTGGCTGGCTCGAGTCAGAGCCGGAAGGCTTGTCTTTGCTCTTTCGTAGCCGGGCCCGAGGGCGGGGCGTCCGAAATATTTGTTCGGTGTGGACCTGGGCCCGGAGGCGAAGGTGTTACCGGAGCCTTTGGTATGGGCTTGGGTAGGGCAGGGGTCTCGGTACTCATGGTCAGCTGAGCTGGGGTGACTTAGTCTTAGGCGTCGGAGTCATCTGCTTCGGAGACCGAGACCTGTTCCTCCTGTTCTTGCGGAAGGCTGTCGGGGCCTGGATGGAAGATGTCCGGAATGGAACCGGTTCCTCGGGACATCTCGTGGCGTCGAGCCCGACGATCACGAATGGTCTTCTTGGACTTGAACGATAGACAAGCCTCACAGTTGTCCTCTCGGTGTTCTGGATAGAGGCACAGATTACAAACGGAGTGTAGGTCCGAGTGTGGGAATTTAGCACCACACTGTGGACATTTCTTGAAGGGAGTCCGTTCCATGGACTTGCGTCGTTACCGGCGCGGGTAGGCCCAACGGCCCGCGTCGAAGTTTTCTGAAGTTTTCTTCGAGTGTCGAGGGTGCACGTCAAAAGGAACGCGATCGAGACGATACTGTAGAGTAATAGTGATTGCGCGTCGAAAGGGGGGGGTTTGATAACGACACCGACCCGGAGCGCAGCAAGTCACATCTGAACCCGATGGCGGAAAAAAACAATCTGGGGATGGAGCAGATGCCCATGCGCACTGTCGACCTAAGGAGGAGTCACCTGCCTCGTGACTACAAAGACTTCTTCCAAGACAAAAACAAAGTGCAAACATCCGAGCCCAACACCAGATGGCGATCTATGCAAAAGTATACAATTTGCAGCTCATATGCCTCGAACATTCAATTTTTAAGTATGCAAAAAAAAATTTGCCATTGCCAGAAATAAGTGTCAAAATCAGGGGGTAGATTCTTAATTGTGATTATTCTTTTAACAGAGAATTATTGTGTTTTATTGTCTGGAAACGTTGATAGTTTTAAATAGATTGTATAATAATAATGAAATGGAATGTTTATGTACATTTTATTGTAGCTTTTATGGCCTATGGCCGAAATAAAGTTGTAATACTACTACTACTGGGGATAATAGACAATGATAATAGACAATGATAAATGCTTAAGAGGGTGTGACCAAGAGGGGTCACAGCTCCACACAACATGGGACTGCCCACAGATCAGATCGTTATAGGACACAGGTGGGGAGAACATTTTCGTGGGTGATAGAAGTAGTAATTCTCGGTCCTTCTGTGGCAGTCTTGGGTATATTGTGGGGGTGGGGGGAGGGGTGTGTGTGACTAGACCTTGCTCAAATACAAATTATTGTTTTGTAACACCGAGATATTATTCAATGGTGGGGAGCTCCACCAATACAGATATGGGAAGACCGGTGCATAGGGGCTGCCTATGAAATGCAGAAAAAGTCTTGGGGCAATGGAAGGAATGTAGAGAAATAGACTGAGGCCTCAGAGATCCAGGTGGGCATGACCCTGGATGGGATTTGGGAGGCAGAGGTTCTGTACTCCTAAACCATGTACTGCTATTACACTTATATTAATGAGACAAGTAGATACTCAATTGGAGTGTTTGCAATACGTCGGACTATGTATTTTCAGTTTACATATGTAATATTTTGCCATATAGGTGGAAAAACAATAAGAATAAGGTTAAAAAAGGTGTATGGGCCCAGAAGAAGATACCCTTGGGAGTGGAGGGGCAGGGTTTTACAATGTTTTTTCAAATTAAGGACAAAATTATGGCCGACCTCCACGACGAACACTTACCTTACTTTTAAGGACCCATGAGGAAGACAGACGAGGTGGTAATGTACTATGTGAACCCTCAGAACTAAGACTGTCTTTGTTATCAGAAAACGACATGGTGCTCTACATGTATGCATTTTGTTCAGTGCTTACATAAATACACAAGCCATTGCCAAATGAAATAGATCTTTATTAGTGCATAAACTCAGATTTGAATGAAAAAAAGAGGAGGGAGCACACTGCCTGGCATAAAAGCACACAATTTGCCCGTGTGCACTGTTGTAAATACAGTGCATGATAACACTCACTTTAGCTAAAAGTTTGATAGTCCCCATTGTTGATGCTGCTAGTGCTGTGTATCCCTAGACACATGTTTGAGGATATTTGTCCTTCTTTAGTAAAGAGCAACAGCTTAAATTTGGAAATGGTGGCAATGCTGCTCACAGTCTTCACAGGTTTCTGTACCACTCCCAGAACCCCTCGGTCCAACAGCTCAAAGGAGCCAATCAAAAAAGGGATCAGGACCATACTCCCTGGCATATCAGCATACAATTTGCCCAGGTGAGTGTTACCATGCACTGCATTTACCACAATCCATTTGTGCAAACATCAACTTCTCACTCAGCCTCGGTAATGCTAATGAAAAAAACATCCCCAGCCAATCGTATTTAAACCAAAGGAGGGCACTCGTCTCCATTGACTGAGGAAGGGACACCGCAGAAGGAGACCCTCCCCCAGCCTTGCCCTACCCTCCATGAAAAATCTTCGCTCAATAACGCCTGAAATGGAATCCCAACGAGCCTGGTAACCCCACTATGATCTGGGAAGCGGTTCTCACTACTCCCTCTTCTTGGTGTTTGACTAATTCTCAGACAGAATAATCCATTTAGCCATGACATTCTAAGATGACTTTAACCCAGCCACCCAATCAGCATACAGTTATTTGGAAATAATTACTTCAGTTAAATTGTACATAACTCTACAAACATAAACCTCCATTTTTAAAATGTAGTATTGTAGTTACTTTCGAAGACCGCATAGATGAAATTACATTATGACAGAAAGTTTACCCCAATGGAGAAACCCGCTGACATTATGATTTTCCTCGGGTGTCTTTTGGAATCTGAACATAATATACTGTATGAAAACGTTACACCTGATACATGTGTTTCCACAAACCACCTTAGCCTATTTTTCAAACATACAAATTTGTAGCACAGCATGCTCTTATGAGTGGATGGCTGGGCAGGTGTTGTAAATGAGGGACAGTAAGAACGAAAACTACTAGTGCAGGTATGAAGGTGTTTTTACTTACTCTCTCATCCTGCTCCAACGCAAATGGTGTCTGAATGGGAATCTCATTTCACAGCCCCAAAATGGGGATATAAAAGCAGATGCATGTGTCAGACTGTGCTTCAAACAAATAAGTTGCATAAAAAGCCAAATGCAGCATATTTTCAAGCTAGTCAATAATGCCTATAATAATGTTGAGGTGGTAAGCCATAGCGGTACGTCTTTGGACGGTGTGAATGCTCTGGTTAAAGAGTGAACAGTCTCTGTGGAACCACAGCTCCTCTAAGGTCATATGACTGGCACTGAGATGGTGTGCTTAGCTGCCTTACTTGCTGGCACAAACCAATCATAAATCACATGCAATTGTCAAATTCTGAAGGTTTGTACTTTCTACATAGACCTCTGAGACTCTAATAATATCAAGATTAATAACATTTCCTCAAATGTGATAGCATGAGATGCAAAAAGTACATTAAATCTGATCTCCTTATTAAGGGAGAACGGTGCTATAATTTTTAGAATAAAGGAAGGGACAGCCTGAAAGACCATAACCCATGGGAAACAATGATGTATTCTTAGATGAAGATGAAAGTTTTCCATTGATCTGCACAGCGTTTGATTAGTAAAGGGGCTGGTTTCCAGGTCAGCAGATCAAAGTCATGGGTTTACAAGATGTGTGCATCACAGAAGTCGGGACCATATTTACATTCATTGAGGAGCTTAGCCATTTCAGGAAGGTTAAAGCCTCTATGAACATTCAAACAGACCACAATGGCTGATAAATAGAGCCTCCAAGAAACTATCATGATAGTGATCTGTAGTATTCAAATAGGAAGTAAAGGACAAAATAGTTACTGGAAGCTATACCCAGTAGCATAACCAAACCAGTCTGATTTTGTATTGCTTCTTGGTTTATTCTGTTTGCTAGGAACCTGACTCTCGGGTTCCGCAATGGAAGGGAGGGGTGAAGAATGAGCACTCTCTGTCCAAAATGGGGCAATCTGTATCATCCCAGATTTCAGTCACCTCTTGAATTGTTCAAGTGTTCAATAAATCAAGAGAATCTGAGAGAACCCAAAGAAATTTCTCTGACCAACCCAGAAGAAATGCAACTTTTGGGTTCTTCTTTAAACCCACCCCCACACCACCATCAAGAGGAAAAAACATACAACAGTATTTAGGTGTGATGAAAAGATAAACTGTAGAAACAGGATCTGTTGAAAATGGAAAGAGCTTTAAGCTTATAATAAAATGAAGTCTGCAGAGACTGTCCAATTCCATACTCTTCTTTCCCCACAGGTGGGGCACAAAGGAAAGAATGTTGTTCTTGATGAACTAATCCCAAAGCCATGTTGACAGAAGATAGAGTGAGGCATTGGCCACTGCTTATTCAACTAAAACATTGAACCATCCATTAAACACAGTATCATCCATTAAGACTTGAACAACTTTTCATTTGAGGACAACAGAGGAACGATTTAAGACACAAACATGTTGCCTTGACTTCTGTGTGACATTTTTTTTCTCAATCCCAAATTGACCAGATCCAGGCAGTCTGATATTTTGGACAATGAGCATAACACACATACTTGGGTGATACTGAAGTCCTTGTAATCTTAGGAGCAAGAGACTGGAATAGTGCCGGTTTGAAAAGTTCACTTCTGGGGCCAAGCAATGAAGAGACTCTAAGGCTCCAATGGAAACCACATTTTTGAGTGATACAATGTCTTACCATTAGGAAGTCAAGTTAACCATTTTGTCCGAATATCCCTCTGCAAATAAGCCCTTATCCAGACATTACTCACAATGTCCGTTTGGAGTCTGGGCATGTATGTTGGCTATTTCGTTGTTGATTTGTTACTTTAAGGCTTAATCCTTCCCAGGAGAACCACCTTTTCTGCAGCATCCAGGGAAATATTGATCTAATATCAAGATTTGTCAATTTTTGCAGATTGTAAGCGATCATCATTGAGGCTGCATTAATTTTCATGCAGACAAGTAGTTCGCATGCTTGTGTTTCTTTATCCAAGACAGACGATCATGGAGAAAGTCACCCCTCTTTTCCCAAGTCACTGACAACAGCTGCATCAGGGAAATTGCCCAGAATGAAGAAAAGTTCATCTTTGGAGCCGTGTACTTTGTATTCAATGTTTTTTTTAAGTCAAAATATGTGAATGAGGACAATTCAAAGTATGCACAGGCTAACAGAGTAAGGACGTGTATTTGCTGGACATGCGCTAGTAAGTAAAGGGAAGAGATGAAATGGAGGCACATGTGACAACCTCTATACAAAAATATTACAGGGAATTGAAGATACCACCTCTATTCTTCCTCATCTTCTTTATAATAAAACAACATTTTAATCAATAATTATTTAAAAAAATGCAATATGGAAAATCTATGAATTGACAGCACTGTTGAAGTGACAACATTTTATCAACTTGATCTGCAGTCAGATACTCTTGTGCAGCCAGCGCAGTCTATAGAGGATGCTCACAAAGAAGAGCAAACTCACCTCTGGCATATAGGAGGTGTCACGGAAAAGGCTGCTGTAGTGACAATTCACCTACCTTAAAAGGGATAGTGTGACTAGAAACAGCGAAAAGATCTGAACTCATTGGGGTAACCTGGTATGGACAGCCAAGAAAGTGGAGTGAGGCAAAGCCGTTCCAAATCCAAGAACATGCCTTAGTAGGACGACGAAGGCAGCAAACGTGTGAGGGGGGGGGGAGGGCTTCTTTGAGAGATGTGAGGCTTATGGTAAGTCTCAATCCACACAAAGAAACACACTGCCTTATCCCAAGATGGAACGACAAGGAAGAAATAAAATAGGATGATTTATTATTCCTAAAAGTGTGTCAACCAAACGCAGAGGAGTGGTCCACTTTAACGCCACCATGTGATGATTCCCCATCATGCCCTACCATGATGAAAATGCTACAGGCTACTACAGTGGACAAACTGACACTACCCTCCTAAGCCCAAAGTTGATAAGCTGCAGGAACAGGCTCCAGCAGTTCAGACTGAAGTCAAACAATTGGAGGGCAGAGGGGGCGTGGCTAGCAGCCGCGGAAGCTGGCCGCTAGTTGATTGTGCTGCGTTAGCGGACGACGTAATAGCCCACTAAAATCCGACATAATCCTTGGCCCTGCGGGCCGATTCCAGGTAGTGAAGTGCCAGGGCAGCGGCGGCGACCGGGTGGTGCCGAAAACCCCGAGGCGAAAGGAGGAAAACCGGTCGAGTAGTGGCGCACGGACGGAGGCTCGGGCCGGCAAGATGGCGCCTCCCCGGGAGTCCTAGACGGAGGCACTGCATCGCGTCTACCAGCTGACGCGGAGAGGAACAGCGGCCCTATCCTGGCACCCGTTGAAGAGACCGAGGCACTGTGCAGTAGCGGAGCGCACTCCCTGCTGTGAGAGAGAGGCAGACGGTGGCGGGCTCCGGCAACCCTTCAAGGTCAGTGTTGCCGTGGCAGAGAGGTCCCGCTGATTTCGGGGCCCCGGCTGCGAGACAGAGGTGAGCCTGGTGGCCGCCAGACGGTGCAGTGTCCGAGCAAGCCTAGAGGGACATCCCAGTATCACGGCATTGCCCGGGGGAGATCCAGGGGGCCCTGAGGAAGTAAGGTAGAAGAGACCCCATCCCCCCCATTGTGCATATACGTGGGCGGGGCATCCTGCTGTTGGACAGAGAGAGCGGACGTGGCTCCTTGTGGCCTGGAGTTGTCCAGTTACTAAGCGGACTGGTGGGGAGTGCTGGGCGCCGCCACCCATCGATTGAAGAGGGCCCATTCCTTGCTGACCCCTGTGCAGGGGGAGAAACCTGGGGCCGGGCGGAGACTGGGCTGAGCAGTGAACCAACCATCTGCGCGGCAGGGGGGGGTTCCCCTGAGGTGCCAGCAACGGCAGAGACGCCCGGAGCCCCTGGGCACCACACTAGTTAGCCAACGGAAGGCGCCATGGGCCGTAATAAAGTGCGGGACCCAGACAGGCCAATCAAATAGACAAGTATACGGTAGCCATGGGCCGCGAGGAAGGGGCAGTAGGAGGGGGTCCGCACGAGGAAACGGGCGACCAGAGTCCGGACCCATCCTTGAAAGACATAATGATGGCCATTAAAGAACTGAAGGGTACTTTGGAGCCAAAGCTTGACTCTGTCACCGAGGAGGTGAATCTCCTGCGAGCTGATTTACGCAAAATGTCAGAGTAAGTCTCCACGGCAGAGGCGGACATTGGGAGCCTACAGTCGAAAACGAAACACCTCAAAGACCAAGTTGCAACCCTCACGAAGAATCAAGCGGACATTTACGCCAGGCTTGAAGACCAGGAAGGAAGGGCCCGGCGCAACAAAATTTGTGTAGTGGGCGTGCCGGAGGGAATGGAGGGGCCGGCAATGGACATATTTCTGGAAGACCTAATCCTGAACCACCTAAAGCCAAAACGTCTGTCGACGTTCTTCTCAGTGGAGCGGGCCCAAAGAGCTCTGGGAGGCAAGCCTCGCCCCGGGGCGCCCCCACGCACAATCATCGCCAGTATCCTAAATTTTAGGGATAGAGATGCCATTTTACAAGCGGCATGGATGCATGGAGACCTCAGACATGAAAATGCGACTATCCGCTTTTTTCCAGACTTCACGTTGCATGTCCAATGCCAGAGGAGCTCCTTTGATGCATTTAAAAGAGCCCTCAGGGAGCAGAACGTGAAGTACATGATGCTTTTTCCAGCTAGGCTTAAAATTCTCGATGGAGGAAAAGCATACTTTTTGACACGCCGGCGGATGCGAGCGACTGACTGGAGGGCTGGCGCACCGTGTGCCGCAGAGGAGGGAAAAGGCGGTCTGGGACGGAGCAAGGAAGTGAGGAGCTTGAACAGGAGGTCGAAGGGTCGCCCAGTGGCCAGATCCAACGGCAACGGACAGATGAGTAACTTGTGAGACACCCTTCCATATGCTGGGACTGAGTTGCACTCTCTTTGGTGCACACTGCGTGGAGTGTCGGGTAATGCAGGAAGGGAGGATGGGAGATATGCTGCCCCTCGGACACTGGGGGCCTGGACCTCTTGAACATACTATTGTGATACATGCCCCGCCAAAACTTTTTGCTTTTATACTCAGGGGTGCAGCTGAGCCGTAGGTGGGATTTCTAGGGCAAAGGGCCTTGCAAGGTTTAGATAAAGGGCTTATAATCCCAGTCAGCGATCACTTCACGCTGGAGGCTAGTTCACGACCCCTCAGAAATGTTTTTTTCTGTACATGTTGGGCGACAGGCACTCTGCACGTTTGGGAGGTTGGGGACTCACCTAGCAGGGATGCAGGGAGGGGGGCGTTGGGTTTGTTGTTTGTTTTGTTCAGAGGGGAGATATGCTCGAGACCTTGATATCCAACAGCTACTGGTGGTCGACACAGAGAGTATGACAATGGAGAGGGCGCACCTCATTGCTAAAAGCCCAAACAGCAATCATGGGAGACCCGGCTAGTGTGAAGATTTGGTCCTGGAATGTGAACAGTCTTGGGCACAAGATCAAGCGCACACTGGTGATGCAATATCTTAAGAGACACTCCCCGGATGTTGTTTTGATTCAGGAATCGCATTTGAGGGGAAGCAAATGTAAGGCCCTAGATCGTTTTGGCTACAAAATGGTAGCTCACTCCGGGTTTACGTCAGGGGCACGGGGGGTGGGGGGGAGAATCCTGGTGCGTAACACATTGCCCCTTGTGCTCACGGGTACATGGACAGATACCGCGGGGTGCTTCGTGGCGGCCGCAGGTAAATGGGAGGGGCGTTTGCTTATTCTCGGCTCTTGCTACATACCGCCGGGTCTCCATGGGGTGATCCTTCCACAGCTTAGTTCACTCATGACTGACCTTCCCCTAAGCACCCTACTCATTGATGGCGACACAAATGCAGTCATGGACCCAGAAATAGACCAGTCTGGCTCCCGGACCGGTAAACATGGGGAACGCGGTCTGGCAGACTTTGTCATGGCAATGGGCATGATAGACCTATGGCGGGCCCATAATCCTGCATTGAGGCAGTACACTTTTTACTCGGCTAGACATGGGTCCTTCTCCAGAATAGACCACTTTTTCACATATACTGACAAGGTGGGAGACTTTACGAACACTAAGCACATGGCGAGGGGGATCTCAGACCACGCGCCAGTGTGCGTTACTCTTAAAGGCCCGGCTATTGACAGAGCCACGTTCCCAAGGATAGATCCTTGGCGACTCCGAGATCCTACACTTGGTGACAAGCTCCGTGAGGGCTCGGAGCTGTATTTTAAGGAAAATAAAGGGATTGTAGAGTCACACATTACTCTGTGGGAGGCCTATAAGACAGTTTTGAGGGGACAGGCGCTGATTGGAGCACAGAAAAAAAGAGGAGACTTTGCAGATTAGACAAATAGAACAAGAAATAAGCCTAATGGAGAGTGACGCTGTGACTGCCTCGTGCGCGGAATCGCGCCACAGGTTGGCGTTGAAACAACGAGACCTTCGGGCACTGGCAGAATGCGAGGAGAGGTCATACGCGCAGGCCACACAGCATCGCGTATACGATGTTGGAGACAAGGCCCTTAAACTCCTTGCGTGGCTGGAGAGACGTGATCGAGATAGATCCTGGGTGACAGGGGTATGTGATGGGGAAGGGGTGCTTAAGTCCACCAGCAATGACATAGCAGAAGCCTTTGCTGTGCACTTCGAGCGAGTCTATGCACCGGTGTGCACAAGGTCAGAAGCGGATTGTGCAGAGTTCCTGAAGGATTTCAACTTACCAATGGTGCCCCTGGAGGCGCGCGAACGATTAGAAGCGGACCTCACGGTGGAAGAGCTGGGTAAAGTCTTGGGCTCCCTTAAATCAGGAAAGGCATCGGGTCCCAGTGGGCTCCCGGTTGAGATATACAAGAGGCAGGCCGCGATCATACACCCTCCGCTCAGAGAAATGCTACTGGAGGCACGCGACTTAGGACACTTGCCTGCAGACCAAAGGGCAGCAACGATAGCAGTGATTCATAAAGATGGAAAGCCACCCGATCAGTGCAGTTCGTACCGTCCCATTTCTCTTATTAACGTGGAGGCCAAGGTCCTGGCAAAGACCTTGGCGGACAGGCTGATGTCCGTGATTGCGGACCTGGTACACGTGGACCAATCTGGGTTCATGCCCAGTAGAAGTACCCGGCACAACCTACGGAGACTGTATGGGGTGCTGCACATGACTAGTGGTAACGAGACCCAACAGACGGCATTGATGGCGCTGGACGCCTCAATGGCTTTCGACAGCATCGAATGGCCATACTTATTTATGGTCCTTCAGAGGTTGGATCTTGGTCCCATTTTCTGTGGCTGGGTCAGACTTTTGTACGAGATGCCTACGGCGCGGGTGAGAGTCAACGGGGCACTTTCTAGATCCTTTCAGCTGCGGAGAGGTACTAGGCAGGGGTGCCCCCTGTCCCCACTCCTGTTTGCTCTTGCGCTGGAACCGCTGACACACTGGATCAGGAGAGATCCCATGATCTGGGGAATAAAGGCGCCAGGGGGCTGGGAGGAGCGCATCTCCCTATACGCGGATGACATTGTTCTATACCTGGCACGACCCTACTACTCAATAGCGCGAGTGCTCCATATTTTCGAGCTCTTTGTAGCTACTCAGGATATAGTATCAACTGGTCAAAGTCGGTGATCTTTCCACTGTCAGCCCCCCCCCCCCCAGAGTTCCGTTGCGGTGCTCGGCTCCAGTGGTGTGTTAGAGGGCTTTAAATATTTGGGAGTCCACGTCACAAGGGATCAGAAGGAGTTCTTGGATAGGAATCTTGGACTCCAAATGAGTCGCTTGACTTCAGACGTCAGTCACTGGCGCACGCTCTCTCTTATGGGAAGGGCGGCTCTCTTTAAAATGATGACGCTACCAAGGCTCCTCTATATTCTGCAGAATACCCCCTTTCCAGTCCCTCCGACTATATTTAAGCGTATAGCACAGGAAGTTCGGACATTGTTGTGGGAGGGTGGCTCGCCGAGAATCGCGCTTCACAAGTTGCAGAGGGGAGTCTACGATGGTGGCATAGCCGTTCCGGACATCAGGCTGTACTATTGGGCCTCCCAGCTGCAGGTCATTAATGACTGGGTCTACGTAGGAGGGGAGGAGCCGGCCTATAGAGCTGATAAAGCATTCATGCCAGGGGGGAATTGTGAACCCCTCTTGTACTCTCGAAGATGGCGACCGGAATGGCCTGAACACACCAAAGTGGTAATCCAGTGTTAGAGAGAGGCCAATAAACTCCTGGGCTGGGCCGGAAAATTGACAGGCAAAACCCCGCTTTGGGTGGGTGATCCTTTAAGCGAAGTTGCTGCGCTGACGGGCTTTAAAGGATGGAAATTGATAAGTACAGAATATCTGGGGGATGAATGGAGGGGGGATTCACCCCTTACGTTCGAAGATCTCCAAAAAGAGTATAATTTACACCAATCGCAGAGGTACCCACATCTGAGACTCTTACATGCCAGCAGACCTAGGACTGGGGATTGGCTATTCAGCTCCCAGGCAACTCTGAGCCCTCCCCTCACACCTGCCCAGGCCCCGTAAGGCTTTGCTGGGTGCACCCCAAATCATTCTCCTCCATCTTGTGAGTTGCAGCCTACCTGTGCCCCAGATTGCAGTGAGCAGAGTCCAGGAAGTGGTAAGGAGGCAGACTAGGGCTGTCTCTTTCCTAAAAGAGTTAAAAATCGATTTTCCCTATCTGTGATTACTGTCTTTGCCTGTGGTTGTTACAGTTTAAAATTGTAGTTTTAACCTGCCCGTGATTGCATATTTAATTACCTGTTTTGTGTTCAAACTTGTGGTTTTTCCTGCCCATGATTGCTTCCATTTAACGTGTTGAATTGTGGGATTTGCAGTCCTAAATCTCTGTAGTTTTTCCCTCTCATTTCCTCCCCCCCCCAGCAACAGGGATATTCTACATCAGAGTGTGCTCTGAGGCAGCAGTGATCTTCTGTGTGCTGTTTAAACTGTGTTTAATAGGGACTGTGCACTTCGTTTTTTGTCCAGGAGAGGGAGTAAAGTTTTATACAAACACTATTTTCAGAGGACAAGTTAGGCCCTTACCTGCAGAAGTCCAAAGTGTGGATTGAGCCTCTCTGTCTCCTAGGAGATTCTGAACAAGAGAAGCAGCTCCCAACTCCCTGGCCAGCAAACCTTGTCTGAGGTTGCTGGGACCTTATATAGTCTGCTAGTGGTAGGTATATGTATACACTGAATGGAGGTTGTATCTGATGTTTCTATTGGATTAGGGTTAGTGTCCTCATTGGTTGGGTATTTGAGGGTTCTGATTGGTTTCTGGGTCTGTGATTCCATCAATGTCGGGTTGGGGCTAGGATTTCTATTGGAAGTAGGGACTAGGGCTTCCTGTGTTATTGGTTTTTGGGACTAGGGTGGGACTATGGCTATGGTTAGGCCTTTAATTGGAAGTAGCGATTAGGGCTTTTGGTGCGATTGGTTGCTGGACTAGGTGTGGTACTAAGAGTAGGGTTAGGCTTTCTATTGGAAGAAGGGACTAGGGCTTCCTGTGCCATTGGTTGCTTGGACTTGGGTTGGGACTACTGGTAGGGCTAGGGCCTCTATTGGACGTAGAGATCAGGGTTTTTGAAAGTTATTGGGTGCTTGGACTAGGGCTGAGATTGGCTGTAAGGTCCTCGTCTCCTATTGTTTCTAGGTTTTAGGGCTAGTGTTGTGATTGGATAGGGTTAGGGCTAGGGTTCCCATTGTCTTAAGGGGTCACCCGATTACTAGGGCTATAAAAGTCCGAGGCCTAGGGCGTCTCAGCCCGGGCGTCGAGGCGAAGGGCAGAGATGACAAGGGCAATTACCTGTTTGAGTCTGTTCGAGAGTGGACGGGACTAGGGCCAGAAATGCTGCCAATGTTCACATTCAGTAAGAGCCACCCCACACCATCCACAGAGTAACACACTCCCACCAAATGTACACCACACACAACCCTATGCACGGACCAATGTACCAGCATGCACTACAAACACAACCAAACCACATCTATACACCCTTCTATCCCAACTACCACACATACCCACCATCACCTACAAACAGTACACAACTCTATCCTATACCACTAACCAATACACTCATCACTAACACAACCCCATTCAACACCATACATAACTGCATCCCATCCAGACACACTCCCTGCTCTAATTACACCTAACAGACCACTTTTTATCACTAACAAACATATATTCATCCTTCCATCATTTGTCCAACAAACACCCTCCTCTCCCTACTACCATAATAACACTAACGCACAACACACACTGCACACCGCCACACTTTTTAACTCCTGCAACAAACCAGTCTAAGACAAACACTCTCACCTCTACTTCATTCCCTCCTACACACAACATACACTCTACTCATAAACACATCACCACCCCCTCTACCTACAACCTCCTCTCACAAACAATACTATACAACCAAATCCATTGCAAGAAACAAATACACCAGCACCCCTTTTCACTACTCCTCAAAAACAAAACATATCACACACACCAGCACAACAAGATCTTCAAAGCGCAACACGTCAAAATACATACCATCACAAAATACAAACATACACCCACCTTTCAAACCACACAAAGGAACAAACTCCAATGTCAAGCTTTCTCTCTTCCACCACACCGAACACAGATACAGCAACACAGCAACTTTCTTCTAACCGCCTCTCATCCATTGGACAATTTAGAACCTTACTACAGGACCCACATGCTGCACCACCACCCCTGACTCATACACCTTCCACCATAAACACACGCAAACATCATAAGCGACGTGCCACACCTCACAACTTTGCTTCCCCATGTCTACTGCACAACCATGTTACACCACGAAAACAACATAGCACACCAACTCACTCTCAAACACCATCTCCACCACATACACACACAGACCCATCAAAATGCCTTCTTAGCATGCTGGATGAGGAACATGATACAGAACAGCTACACGATTGCTATCCTAATACAGCTAATGCCAGCACTAAAAACACACCTGCTACAAACACACACAATACTGTTCACTCTACTACAAAACAAAGTCTCACTAGCACCAAAGGCCATGCTCTAAACTGTCTACTAATAAATGCTCGATCCCTCTCTAAAAACAAACATCACGTCTACGACCTTCTCTCAGATGCAAAACCAGACATACCATTCATAACTGAATCATGGTTGGGAGATGATATGGCTCCAGTCCTGCATAAAGCCATTCCTCTAGGCTATCAAACGATCACCCAAAATCGTATAGGCAAAAAAGGAGGTGGTCTAGCTGTTGTGTTCAGGCAAACATTACATATCACTAAAGTTGATGACATCTCCATAAAGAATTGTGAGGCTCTTCTAACAAGATGCAATACTACACAGTCTTCATCCTGTTACTTCCTGCTCTTTTACAGACCTCCACCTAGCAAGGCGACATTCCCAGACGCACTTCTAGACACAGTTTCAAACCTGATAACAATACACTCCAACTTATGCGTTCTGGGTGACCTCAACATTTGGTTTGACAAACCCAATATGACCCATCCAAAAACAATCACTGGCCTAGAGGCACTGAACCTGCATCAGATTGTCCACAAACCCACACACATCGCTGGACATATCCTAGATGTCAGTTTTGCTAATACTGAACTAGTTACCTTTCAAACTATAACTCCAGTCACATGGTCAGACCACCACTTGCTTGCTTTCCAACATAAAACAACATTAAGGGACTCACCTAAAACTAGCTTACATCCATCCACCTATCGGCCATGGAACAAACTCAATTTGGAACACTTAGAAACACAACTAACATCAAGTACAAATCTAGAAAAAATAACTTTGGTTCAAAATCTATATGAGTGGCTACAGGAAGCTTTTGACATCCTGATACCACTCAAAACCACACAACAGCACAAAAGAAAAAAGACGCCTTGGAGAAACGTAGAAATAAAAGACATAAAACAACAAATTAGAAAGCTGCAACGTACCTGGCTCAAAATAAACGCCAAATAAGACAAACTTTACCTACAAAAAATTAACAGATTATACAAGTCAGCTATCAAATAAGCCAAGAAAAGGTACTATTCAGACAGAATTGAAAATGCTAAATGTGCAAATAAAGAATTCTATAAAATACTCAATGAATTTCGCAAACCAAATTGCCTAGAAGGAACTCATCCGGTTACTCAAGATTTCACAGACAAACTGGCAAATCATTACACGGACAAAGCAGACACATTGGACTCATACTTAAAACAGAAACAAAGCACCAGCACTAACCCCTGTACAAAACAACAATCCAAGAATACTCTAACCCAGCCTCTCCGTTCCTTCCAACACATCTCACACAATGAATTTATGGACCTGGTCAAAGCAAGCAGGCCTACCGGCAGCCCTTCTGACCCCTGTCCACCACAAACTTTCAAGACAATTCTTTTAACAACCTCTGCTGCCACTCCAGTAAGAAGAATCATCAACGATTCCTTAACTACCGGAATATTTCCAGAAGAACTCAAAAAATCACTCATACGCCCTTTACTGAAGAAAACAAACTTGGACCCGCTGAACCCTGACAACTACAGACCCATTACAAATGGACCTTTCCTGGGCAAACTGATAGAAAGAGCAGCGTTCGCCCAGATGTCACAATTCATTGAAGAGAATGACATACTCTCAGACTTCCAAACAGGATTCCGTCCGGGAAGAGGCACTGAATCTGCCCTTCTTGCCATCTGGGGTGACCTGAAGAATACAGTTGACCGCAGCGGGGTTGCTGCGCTACTCCTCTTGGACTACTCGGCTGCCTTTGACACGGTTGACCATGACACTCTGAAACAAAGACTCTATGAAGCCGGCATAGAGGGAACTGCTCTAGACTGGATCGCGTCCTACCTTCGAAACAGATCTAATGTCATCCATACCCCACCTTTCTCGTCCAAACCATACTACACAAAAGCAGGGGTCCCTCAAGGTTCTATCATCTCGCCCATGCTTTTCAACATCTACATGAAGTCATTACCGGTACTGATCAATCAATTTCACCTCACGTGCTATAACTATGCAGATGACACGCAAATACTCCTTCAACTGGAATGCCCCAAAGACATTGAAAAATGCCCAATTTTCAGTTGTCTCAGATCAGTGGATGACTTGGAGCCATCTCAAATTGAATGCTTCAAAAACGGAAATACTCACGTGTGGCGATTGGAAACATTACGACCCGCTTGCCGCCTGGCCTGATGAACTGGGATCACCACCTAAATTATCGAAGGAAGTAAGAAACCTCGGAATAACCATGGACTCCAAGCTGTTGAATGCCCAAGTGGACAAACTAGCAAAATCAAGCTTTGTCACTATAAAAACGTGGCGACGAATTTTCCCTCATATGGGATTTCCACACAAGGTCCAAGCTACCATCTCCCTTGTTCTGTCCAAACTCGATTACGTCAATAGCCTCTACCACGGATCACCTTTAACGACCATGAAAAGACTACAACGGATTCAGAACTCGGCTGCCAGACTACTCTTGCATATCAAACCGCGAGACCACATCTCACCTGCCTTGAAAGCCCTGCATTAGTTACCGGTTGCCAGAAGATCCACGTTCAAGCTACTTTGTATCACCCACAAAGCAATACATGGGATGGGACCGCTCTTCATCAGGAATAAAATCACCAAACACATTCAACAAAGGAACCTACTCTCTAAAGGGGCATCTCGCCTCAAAATCCCAAGATACAAGAAAAAAAAAACATGGGTTGCACATCCTTCTCTGTTCAAGCAGCCAAACTATGGAACTCATTACCCCCAACATAAGATCCACCGACAACCACCTTATCTTCAGAAAACTACTCAAGAATTGGCTCTTCCCCACATAAGCACTATACGCAAACAGAAATTTACAGCATATTCCTCTGTATATAAGCATTTATTTTCACTATAGATATGTACATATCTCTGTGTATTGCTTTGTATAAACATGTAGAATAATTATGTTGTAAATAAATAAATAAAAATCATCTTTGGTCTACATGTACTTACTTCCATTGTGCATCTATGTACCTTCCATGTACTTGGATCTGTGTGTCTGTTACCTTTCTCCTGAAAAAGCATATCCAATGCACTACCCTATTTCTCATCCTGTACCTCTATCAATAGCTTTAATCTATATATACTTACCTCCTTTATGCATCTATATACTTTCAATGTACTTATGGATCTATATATTTATCACTTTCTTCTAATTTAGCATTGCAAATGCACTACCCTATTTCTAAGCCTATACTTCTCTCAATATATCCTCTGGCCCAACCTTCTGACTCATCTCAAACTTCTTTCTACTACTCTTTCCAACGCACTACCCTATCTCTCACCCTATACATCTATCAATATATCCTCTACATCCACTCTCTCATTTATCCCATACCACTACTATGATCCCAAAATAACCCTTTCTAGACTCTCTCCTACTCTACCCTCCTTGCATCATCTGACACCTCTTTTTACTATACCGATCCCCCAAAACAAACCTTTATAAACTCTCCCCTGTGACTCTTCCCCTCAAAAACCCCTTTTTACTCATCCAAAAGCCTCCTCCTATTGCGATGACCTCAAAAAAAAATCTCACTCTTTTGTCCCTCCACTATCCTTTTCAATAAAAAATAACAGACTAACACGTTCACTTCTCAATTTCCATATTTATCAGGGTTACCAGTGCTATATAAACGCAAACCTTTCTTTTTTCTACCCCTCCCCAACCCTTCTCAATCCAAATAACTGACTAACATATCCACCACTCAAATTACTTTCATGTTTCGCCATACTAATTCAACACTAATCCTTGTGGGTTCCAGAGCAGCGTGCTACTCGCCAATAAAGCGCTTCAAAACTCCATCAAGGGGTAGCAGGCGCTATATAAATACAAACCTCTTTCCCGCTTCTATCCCGCAACCTACCCTTCTCTATCCAAATAACTGAATAACATATCCACCACTCAAATTACTTCATACTTCACTATACTAATTTTCAACACTAATCCTTTATGGGTTCCGGAGTAGCGTCCTACTCGCCAGAAAAGCACTTCAACACCCATCAGGGGTAACAGGTGCTAAATGAATGCAAACCTTTCTTCCCTTTTATCCCTCCGCTACCCTTCTCACTCCAAATAACTGACTAATACCCACCACTCAAATTACTTTCATATTTCACCATACTAATTCAGCACTAATCCTTTATGGGTTTCCGGAGTAGCGTGCTTCAACACCCCATCAGGGGTAACAAGCGCTATATAAATACAAAGCTTTTTTTTCCCCCTCTTCTATCCTTCTGCTATCCTTCCAAATCACTGACTAACCTATCCACCACTTAAAATTTACTTGCATGTTTCACTATACTAATTCAACACTAATCCTCCATGGGTCCCGGAGTAGCGTGCTACTCGCCGAAAAAGCGATTCGATGCCTCGTCAGGGGTAGTAAGCGCTATATAAATGCAATTACAATACAATACACAGTGGGGTTTCAATTCCAGACTACTCCCCGTTAGAAGATAGGATACTATTAGATCCCATCAAGGAGAAACCAACCTCCACGATATACCGTAAATTGATAAATAACATACCAGACCCCCTGATTGCTCTTAGAGAAGCCTGGGTCAAGGATCTTGGGACCATACACAACGAGGAGTGGCAGGAGGCGGTTCAGAGCCCTAGAGAAGTTGCAATACGCTCCAGATTTCGCCTAGTGCAGCTCAAGATTCTACATTGCACGTATTATCCTCGCACTCACTTATACTCCTGGGGTAGGGCACTGACAGCGCTGTGCGTCAGGGGATGCGGGGAGGAGGGGACCTTTATGCACATTCTGTGGGATTGTCCCGAAATAGCCCGCTTCTGCAGGGAATCACGGAAATTATGACCGAGGTGGTGGGAGAGCCTGTCCCATTAAAGCCGAAATGGCTTCTATTAATGATTAGAGGCGATGCGGACTGGTCCAGATATGTGGGAATATGGCTGGCTCTCTAAGCGGGTATAGCAAAGCGTAATATTGCCAGGAGCTGGGGGCACCTTCACCCCCGCAGGTGGAGGAGTGGAAACGAGATCTTGATTGGTGCCAGAGGGCCAAAGAAACAGTATATAAAAGTAGGGGATGTGTCAAAAAGTGGGAAAAAGTGTGGATGCCGTGGCGAAAGTATAGAGGGCTGGGGGCAGGGGATTAGAGGGCCACCAGAAGGTAGCAACACTGCTCGTTTCACTCATGAACATAATGTCATCGATTCTCTGTGTTTGATACCCGATGTACTAATGGAAATGCTTATGTATGATATGGTCTTTCGAGCTTTGTTAATAAAAAGATTTTTTTTTTTTTTTAATTTGGAGGGCAGAGCATGGCCGTCATTTAAGGGCCGCCAGGGATCGCAGCTGCGCCCCCTAGCTTGCCTCTAGCAACCCCTAGCACTGCCATTGTGACCCTTGGCTTCAGGGTTCGCAAAATCAGTGCCAGGAACAGTGTGGCAGCGCATCCTTCAGAACGTTTTTTGGGGCTCCAGTTAACTTGTTTTCTGTTGATTGTTTATTACATTAATTGTGAATATTATTATATTCGCTATTAGTATAATAACGAATGGAGTACAATTAGCTGGAATATGACCATTCCTGGCAGCTGAGGTAAGTAAAAAAATATACTTTCAAATGTATGTTGTGTGTGCGCTTGCGAGTGAGTTTATGTGAGCGAGAGCATGTGTGGGTGTGTGAATGTGTGAGTATATGTAAGCATATGTGTGAGTGAAAGTGAAGGTCAAAGGACATGCAAGGTCACTTCCGCTACCCCTGGCATTTTGGTGAACAGACGTTCATGGTAAAGAGTCCAATTAAGTTTCGAGGAAGTTAAGTGACTCCAGTCAGAAGTCATCAATCTAGAAGAGGAAGTTCAGAGCCTAAATAATACATGGCTGGAACAGCTTGAGAGCTTTGAGAACAAGCAGAATGCCACAAATGTTGGGATTCTAGGAGCCCAAAGGGAAAACGCAAGGCAAGGATGATACCAACTGAACAATCCTAAATTGAGAACAATAAAGGGAATCGAGGTCCCACGATAATTAGGATCCTGAAAGGAGGTAAATGAGACTGTAAATAAAAGTAAAAGAGTCACAAGACAGAAACAAGGGGAAATATTACGTAGCGAACACAAATAAAACAGTTCTTGCGCCAGGTGGATCTGGCATAGTTCCTTACCAGGAAGCCTGCCTGCTGCAAGTGCATCTCCTGGTAGGTGTCCGTTAATTCCATTTGTGGGGAGGTTGCTCATTGTTCCCAGCAGGCCGCTCCTCATCTCCAGATCTGTAGGATAGGGTCTGCGAGGATCACCTAAAAACAAAATAGCATTTGTCTCAAAGTGAGGTACCTTTCCATATCGCAATCGTGTCTTGCTGTGCCCAAGAATACACATATCAGGCATTTGATAAAATAAACATGAGTACAACTAACACAAATCAAGCAGATTTCGGAAACCTGAAATAAAAAGAAAGAGCAACTACATAACATTCAAGCTGTAAGTCATCAAAATATGCTGGGGAGAATACCCTGGGTCCAATAAATGACGTGCCAAAACACATTAACACATACATCCCTTGCATTTATTTCCTTTGGTACAAACACAAATGATACATGCCCCAAACGTCCATTCAGTTTAATGAATTGATGTAGCCACAACACAATCAATCACTGAAGATTACCCTTGACTCAGGATGATTATGTAGCTATGTAGATTTACACATACATGTTTAAACAGAATATTGATTACATGTACAATTTAAAAAAAGTACATGATCGGACTATACCAGAAAATCTAATAGGCGATACTGATCCAGTATCCTACAGAAAATATAAATATTACATTTAAACCGTACATAAAACTATTGCCATAATATTTGCTTGAAACAAAAGACAAATGTTACAAAACAATACTTTTCATTACCCAGACAGAATAATATGTAAGAAGGGACCAGAAGCCAGCCATGATATAGAATGTTCCTCAAAAACCACAGGTTGTGGCTCAAGGATATTGATGTATCAACTGAAACTTAAATGTTTCAGGCCTCAGGAACACGAGCGAGAAGTGTGTTGTATGATTGCAACATACGATTTGTGAAGAACTCCAATCAAGAAAAAGATACTGCATGTTCCTAAACAGCTACACAGATGATGCAAGGTGCTATTAAATACACAGCTGGGACCCTAATAGGAAAGAAGACTATGCTGACGGGATCACTGCCCAGAGTAACAGTCCTCAGACCTTTCAACTTAATGTAATTTCTAGTGGATTCTTTTAAACTTTCAAATGTCTCTAAACCTACAAGCCCTTTCAAACAGCTACTTGCATACAGGCTGGAATACACGGAGTAGGTTAGTTGAAGGTGTTGATATCATAATGGGTTAGGGGTCCTACTATTATCTGTGCTGTATGTATGGATGTAAGCAAAATATATAAAATGTTAATAAACAGATTTAAACAAAAACCATAAAGGGCTAGGGGAGCCGAAGGATACTTTTGCCATTGTCTTTAATACAAGCTGACTGAGTTTGCTTTACTAAGTCACGATCTACTGCAGTTACAATTCATTCATTGCATCTTCCTAAAGGTGGGATAATTGGTTGGACTCTGTCAGGTTGAGGATTTCTCAGCTTTGGGCTGCGGACACCAAGGGTCTTGTGCCCTTTTGTTTGTCATCTGAACAAGTTTCGACAACTGGCCTGTCACCTGGTTCATCAGGGGGTCCTTGCCGGGGTACTGTGCAGACCCACTGTATGCAGATATTCTAGGCCCTTTTTCCAGAATGAACTATTCATTTTACTTAAGACTGAACTCAGCTCTCGAAGTTAAAAGGAAGCCATATCCCTATATATGTGGTTTTGAGCCAGATCTAAATATGGACGTGTCAGCATTTGCATCCGCTCTCCTTTTCCCAGGCTGGGGTACATGTTAGCTTTGCTGCTCTTCAATCCTTTGAACCTACCAAAGGTGCAGAAGCAAAAGAGAATGAAAGGCAAAGAATGCCACAGAAGAAACAAAACTGTATTTGGTAACCTCAGGAGATGGTTCTGCATTGCTATAGTTGCAATAATGTGGCATCTCCCTCTGCACTGTCTTGAGACTTGTCAATGATATTGAAAGGATGGTTGTATTTCATCTTCTATTCCGAACAGTTATCTCTGCATCAGACTTTGCCCTAAAACATGCAGAAATCATGATATTCATAGGTTAGCTGGAAAGTTCGGCCTCTTTCTACATTCCTCTTGGACAAAACTAGTGCTAGGATTAGGGGTGGTGGGAAAATACTACTACATTCTAGACAAAACAACTTTAACTTGTCATTTAATATACCTGGAAAGCATTGTGGAAAGACCAACAATCAAAAGCAACTAACATGCTTTAACAAACAAGTCTGAAATACAAGTACAACACCGTTTTTAGATACAATTGTTTTCTTTAGAAACAGTGGGTATTCTGGGAACAAAGGGAAGTAAATATATAGATATAAAAAAGTAAATTTAGACCACCACTAGCAGGCCAGCTTTTTGGTGTATACTTTTTATATTGCTCTTCTTGGTAGATCATCCCCGATATGCCACATGCTGGAAGCGGGCTCTCTATATAGTGTACCAAAATGAGGTGCACTGTGCAGAGAGCTTGCTTTAACAATCCCAAAGCGCTCCATTTGCTTTTGTGTGGTTGAGCAGCCCTAGGTGTATCAGAGGGGAGTGTTAGGCATTTGTTGCACACACAGAGTCTATAATTGAGGCACACACTCAATAATGAAACTCGAGACCAATTTAGAAAAATAACAGATTTGTATATTAAACACCAAGATCTTCGAGATTAGATAATTACTTTTTGAGTTAGCGGTTTCCAGAAACACAGGAAATACAGCTGTCAGATTTGAGGCATGAGCCTCGAACGCTGTAATGTTATCCTATGGGAGAAACATACACAGCATAGGGGTACTTGAAATAGAGTTACAGGTTCAAGCTTCTGGACTTAAGGTAAGTAGGGGACAGGTCCTTAGAACCACCAGCAGTTTTGGTTTACCTGCCCTGGTGTGTCTAGGTGCAGAGGTGCTGGTCCCAAGGGTAGCTTCGAACACTATCATTGAAGTCAATGGGGAAACCTATAACAAAAAAAAGGCTACAAGTGGGGACTGGGGTACCTGTCCTGCAGAACCCAAAGGGGGGCTCGACTCTCGAGGGACTCTGGGGAAAGGATACATCGTTGGTGGGTTCGGACTCATGCTGTGGGGTTCGGGTGCAGAGGTGTTTTGTCCAGCAGGTCGCTTGCATTGGAGTCTCTCCCTATTTAGGTCGACCTGCAGATGGGGGCAAAATAGGACAACCAGGCCACTTTCGATGATGGACTCTCTGACGCAGACGTCCCACGTCGGTAGGTCTGCCTTGGCGGTGTTAGTGTCCAGGCTGGACACTGAACAAGCCTTGGCTGCTTCAAGGGCTCCGGTACCCTGGGTATTGGTGGAGGGCAGCTCCTGGTGTCTCCAAACTAGGTAGGGAAATGGATCTGATCTCCTGGAGCACGTAGACCTCCTCCTGGTCAGTGTACCGGGTTGATGCAGTCGGTGCCTGCAGGCAAGTGGCTCCTCCACTTCAAGGGAGATGCTGGCTGTTTGACAAAGTGCTGGCAGCCCTCAAAGGCTCTGGGAGGATGCACAGCTGCGGGAGGAGTCGGGTTTTTGCAATTGTTGGGACAGGAGCAGGCAGCAGGGTTTGGTACCAAAGTCCACAACTAGTCCACAGTTCGAGTACTTTGGCTCTTCTTTGTCTTCCTCCTTTAGTCATTCGAATCAGAGTTCCTGGTGTCAGGGGGCCACCAACAGCAGTTCGTTCATAGGGGTACAGGGGCATTGACCCCCCTACTGCTGCAAGTCACTACCTCCCAGTCTCATTTTTACAATTTAAATAGCCCCATACCTCCATTCTTTTTTCTTCCTTAAGGGGCAGGGTTGCTGTTCTCATGAAGTAGGTGGGTGGGACGAGCAGCTGAAACTGAACTGCGCATGTCAGATTGGCTGGTATTTTTCCTCTGGTCAGCCAGACATGCGAAGTTCAGGCTTCCACATTGAAGGATGCCATTGAGATGCGTCAGCAAAGACACAGCCCCATCGGTCTTCAATGGAGGGTTGTGCTAGCATGCCCCAGTCAATCCTAGCACTGCTTTTATGCTGCTGAGTATTATATGCAGCGTAAGAGCAGTGCTTGGATATGCTGGGGAGCGCAGGCTTATTTTTCCCCAGCCAGGAGGAGAAAGAAGCAGTATCCTGAAGTGTGAAAAACCTTTCTTTTTTCCCAGGCTGTACTGTGACATTTTAAGGTATTGGCTGGCCTCCTTTCTAACTTTCAGCATTCTGTCCCCTGGTGTTCTGTAGACAGAATGCATAGGAAGGCCACCTGAGCCCAGAAACCTGTCCTCCCCATGGCCTCTACCTTTTCCCGGGACGGAGCCTTATCGGGTTCGCACCCGCATTAACTACAGATGAAAGCTGATTGTAAATTGAGGCCGATGGCAGACACTGCCCAACACTTCCTTTTCGAATGGAGGACCTACTGTTGTAATGCGTTTCCACTCACCCGTTTCCCCTTCCCTTTCCGACCTATGGGCACCCGTACCCCGCGCGTGCCACTCTTGTTGTGACGTATCAGCTGGCGTTCTAGAACGCCAGCTGAAAAGCTTGTCAGTTGAGATGAGGCGTTGACACGCTGTGGCTACTACGTTGCCCGCCTCCTACATGATGTGCTGTTTCTACTAGGAGAATAAAGTTTACCTGAAACCTCTCCGCACTTGTTGATCTTCACTATAATGGCGACGAGCACAGCACATCAAAGGACCAACGCGTAAAGCTGCAATTCTGCTGCTGAACACCAAGCAGTTACCACGCAGGTAACCTCATGGAATCACCGCACTGAAGCAGCTGCTGATGTACATGAAGAGGTAGGATCTACCGTTACTTCGCTTATCTTCACGGCCGCGTCTACTGCATGTCATTGGCGCCCACTTGACATCTCCACATTCCTCATACAGCTAAGTTGTTTTGCCACACAACTTGGGGATTTCACCACTGTGCGTGACCGGAGGACAAATTCCTGGTGGCAGAGTTTCTGGCTGGATACCCAGCCCAGCGAAACGTTGTTGATTTTTCCACAGCTGACTGAAAGTGCGCTACACCCTGCTTCGCCCACGCTGTTTGCCGTCGGATTTCCCGGTGCGGCTGCGCATTCAAGGTATAAAAGGGGCGCGCCTGACCAAAAAAAAAGAAAGAAAACACTTTTGCTGCTTCTGACGCATTTCCTCACCCATGCTAGCCGCGTCATACCCGGCAACAGGAGAAGCTTTCTGGCCAATTTCGTGAGGAGAATTGCGATTCTCCTATTACCATGACTAGAGAATCTGGATTTCCCCTAATCCCGGTCTGAACCCACTGGGGCAAGGATACGACCCTCACCTCGTTCCCGTTGCAGGCCGCGACTCGCAAACAGCGCATCCCTGCATCGCGTTAAAGATTAAAAGAAAGTACCCTGGGAACGGGGACATCCCATCCTACGGTTGCCAAGATACTTTCTCCCCTTCAACTCCAGGCTTCAGCTGATCGCTTCCGATCATTACCATGACAACGAGCCCACTACCATGACAATGAGCCCTCGCGATCGTCAGTTGCTCGCCTCTTCGATCAGCTGGTATTTGCGAAGCCACGCAAGTTATTCCTTCACTCTCTGCATAAAAAAAAGGGGAGATAAGAGATAGAGGCATTTCAATCCTCTAGATACTAACTCGACATCTCTATCGGCACTTATGCAGTCCGACCCTGCTTTGCCCTTTCTCTCTCTGGCTTGCTCCTCTAATTATATTGTTTATTTACGAGCCTCTCTCTTATAGTGCTGTTGGCACTGTTATTTTAATAGAATAAGTGGCAACACCCCACTTTCTACGGGCGTAATGTCGGACTCCGATTCGGACGATGCTACCGCCCCCACTCCAAACATTGATAATGAAACCTTTAGAAAAATATTACAAAGAGAAATGAGAGCATGTATGTTGGAGACCTTAACCCCTTCCCTGCGCCGCGAATTCGGCCGCGGCACGGGCGGGGCTAGGGGGTGGGCGTGGCGCTTCGACGCTCATGACGGCTCCACGCCGTCATGAGCCACGGTAGGCGTGTGCTCATGACGGCGTGGAGCCACCATAGCCCCGCCCGCTCATTAATTCTCCCGCACAGGCGGGGAATTAGTGCCGCGTGGGCGGAGCGGGCGGGGCTATGACGGCTCCACGCCGTCATGAGCAATCAATCAATCAATCAATCAATCACGGCATTTATAGAGCGCGCTACTCACCCGGGAGGGTCTCAAGGCGCTGGGGGAGGGGGTAAGTTACTGCTCGAACAGCCAGGTCTTGAGCTGCTTCCTGAAGGAGAGATGGTCCTGGGTTCGCCGAAGGTGAGTGGGGAGGGAGTTCCAGGTCTTGGCTGCCAGGTAGGAGAAGGATCTTCCTCCGGCGGTGGTTCTGCGGATGCGTGGTACGGTGGCGAGGGCGTGGCTGGTTGATCGTAGCTGGCGTGTGGGCGTGTAGAAGGTCACGCGGTCGTTGAGGTACTTTGGGCCCAGGTCGTGGAGGGCCTTGTGTGCGTGGGTGAGGAGTCTGAACGGCTACCGTGGCTCATGACGGCGTGGAGCCATCATGAGCGTCAAAGAGGTTAAAGCAGATCATCCCACCCAAGAGACCACTCCCTACTCAAGAAGACGAGGCGACCGGAATCCTCATTGAGGACACCACTGAAATAAGGGGTAAAAGAATTTTAAAAAGTAAAAATATTGAACAAACTACCCCCATGAGCACTCCGGGAGGTCCTAGCACCTCATCCTATCTGGGAGGTCTTAGCACCTCAACACTTATGGAGGTCTCCGCACCTCGAACTCCCTGGGTGTCCTTAGCGGCACAACTTACCTGGGTGCCCATGGCGGCACAAAATATCTGGGTGTCCCTAGCGGCACAAAGTATCATAGTGCTCAAAATAACATGGGAGATAACACTTTCTTTCATAACGATTCATCAGACGTCCCTGACGAGTACGTCCTAGACCTGGATGGAGAGGATGACGATTTCTATAATACTGAAGAAGAACCTCCTACATCCTCTTAGGACAACATTCTTGACCCCCTGGGGGAAGAAATGTTCTCCCCACTAAACCTTAAACATCCTAGATCCTCAAAGTGGTGGCCCCAAGACCACGTTGCCAAGTTCATAAAGAAATGGCTTCGGAACCCCCTCGAGAGGGAAACAAGGAATATTCTCAGAGCAGAATGCTCGAGACCTTCTATTGAAAATAAAACTTGCCAAACTCCCAACCTAGACCCTGAGCTCATAAAATTTCTTTTTAAGCTCGGTCGGGACCCAAGAAAAGGGATGGAGAAATCCCTAAAAGGGTGCCAGGACCGTCTTCTCGACGTCCTGGGTCCCCTTGCAAGAATATTAGACTCAGCAGAGGAGAGCCACATCCGTGGTACACCTCTCAATACCGAACTAATCAGAGGCTGGAGCCAGAGAACCTTAATACTCTTAGGTAACGCCAATGCAAGCCTCAACGCCGAAAGGCGCAGAATAGTGCTCTCCAAAATTAATCCCAAGCTTTCTGATATGGCGGACAAAGAGCCTTCTAACAACCCAAAAGGGCTCCTCTTTGGAGAAGACCTTATTAAATCTCTCGGCAAATATGTATCTACTTTTACGGCCTTAGACAAGGTTCAGCAAAATATGAAAAAGGTCTTTAACAACAACCTTTTTGGATGGGCCGGAAGAAGGGGCCTACCTTCCGTCCACTTTAATCAAAAGCCCTATCCAAGATCCCGTGGCTTCGGACGTGGATACCAACAGTACAACGCTCCCGCTTTCTACCCCCAGAGAGGTAGACATGCCCGCTCAAGAGGATTTAGATCTCGCGGATCCATCAGCACCAACCCCCCAAGTGAGTACTCTCCCCCTCCCTCCTTCCCCTTCTTTTCCTCTAAAGGTGGGAGGCAGACTCAAACATTTTGTCCAAAATTGGAGCTTAATAACTCACGATCCCCGGGTCTTAAACACTGTCAAGGGTTTCATGATAGACTTCACACAAATACCTATACAAACCTCCTTTCCGAGAGACATGCCTCTCCCTCTAGACCAACAAAAGATAGAAGAGATCTCCTCCATGCATCAGAAAGGCGCAATAATAGAGGTCCCCTTGGAAACACTAAGATTTATAAGCACACTATTTCTCGTAGAGAAAAAGGAGAAAGGTTGGAGACCCGTAATAAATTTAAGGGAGCTCAACAAATATCTAGTCTACTGACATTTCAAGATGGAGGGCATCCACCTCCTGAGAGACCTCCTTTTAGAAGGAGACTGGCTGGTCAAATTGGACTTAAAAGACGCCTATTTCACCAGTCCTATGGCCCAAATCCATCAACCCTTCCTCCAATTTATGTGGAAAAATCACCTTTACCAATTTCAGGCCCTTCCTTTCGGACTATCCTCTGCCCCTTGGTGCTTTACAAAAGGTCATGAGAACGATCGCCTCGTTCCTAAGAGAAAGAGGTATCCGTCTCATCATATATCTAGACGACATCCTGATAATGTCGCAAGACCTTCCACAAATACTCCAAGACCTGAAAACCGTAGTAGACCTCTTAGAGAGCCTAGGGTTCATTATAAACCAAGAAAAATCTATCCTGACTCCCTCCAGATCTCTGGAGTTTCTTGGCTTCACCGTGGATACCTCGAAATGTCTTCTTCTCCCTTCCCAAAAAATAGCCAACATCAAGAAAGAGATAAGACACGTCTTGAGACAACAGGACCTTCCCCTGAGGGAACTAGCCAGACTACTCGGCCTCCTCTCCTCCTCCATTCAAGCGATCTTTCCAGGCCCTCTGAATTATCGGGCCCTACAAAGGATAAAAGGAAGAGCTCTAAGATCTGGTCTCTGGTACGAAGATCGAATTACCCTGGACCAGGAGGCCCAATCGGAACTAACCTGGTGGCTAGACAACCTAGAAGCATGGAATGGCAAAGCAATCTTTGGTTCAAAGCCAGAATTTGTCTTAGAATCAGACGCGTCCCTCCACGGTTGGGGTGCTTGCCTCCTCGATCAGAACACGGGTGGTATCTGGTCGCAGGAGGAATCTTCTCACCACATAAATTATTTGGCGTTAACAGCTGGCCTTTATGCCCTGATGAGCTTCAAACACTCTCTCCAAGGGAGGTCAGTCATCTTAAAGATGGACAACATTTCCGCGGTTGCTTATAGCAATCGCCTGGGAGGTACCAAATCTGCGGATCTCTCCAATCTAGCCAGGAGACTCTGGATGTTCTGTCTGGAGCGCAAAATTGCCCTCAAAGCAGAATACCTCCCCGGCGAGACAAACATCTCTGCGGATTGGAACTCCAGATTCCTGTTAGACCACAGCGACTGGAAACTCAATCTTTCCATTTTCAGGACCCTGAACAGGATCTGGGGTCCGCTAGAGATAGATCTATTCGCGAGCAGACTTACCTTTCAACTGGAGAAATATTTCAGCTGGATGCCCGATCCCGGTGCTCTAGCAGTGAACGCATTTCTCCAACCCTGGACAGGAGTCAAAGCATATGCCTTACCTCCCTTTGCCATGATCCAAAGAGTCTTACAGAAAGTGAGACAAGACCAGTGCTCCCTTGTCCTAATAACTTCCTTCTGGCCATCTCAGGCGTGGTTCCCCACGATTCTGGAACTTGCATACAACCCCCCCTTCTTAATCCCCTTCCAGGAGAATCTTCTAACAGACGTAGACGGAGGATTTCACCCCCTAATTCAGACAGGGAGTTTGAACCTTCTTGCTTGGAGAGTGTCTCGAGATCCAATGAAATCTCAGGCCTTTCGTCATCAGCTGCAACTCTCCTCAGAGTCTCTTGGGCCCCAGGCACTCACTACAGATATAACATTTGGAAATGCTGGGTTCGTTGGTGCCTGGAAAGGAACTTGGATTCCCTACAGGCACCTATTGTTGACATAGTCAATTTCCTTGTAGAACAGTTTGATAAGGGTCTCAGCTATAGAACTATCAACTGCTATAGATCAGCCATCTCCGCTGGCCATATCCTTGTCAACGGGAAAACAGTAGGTAAAAATGTTATTGTCTGCAGAGTAATGAAAAGCATTCGCCTAAGAAGACCTCCTAAACCCAAATAGGAGATCCTCTGGGAAGTCAAGTTAATCCTTGACCTTTTCATTAACTGGCCAGATAATACCCTTTTAAATAGAAAAAACCTCTCTATCAAGCTTGCAACTCTACTATGCCTTATCTCCTGTCGAAGAGCCTCTGATGTCAAGGCTCTAGAGGTTTCAAATAGATCATATAACATTTTTGGCGTTAAATTTGAAATTTATAGAAGAACAAAAACTATGTCCGATTTAATTTTCTATCCATGTTTTGACCCTTGCCCAAAACTTTGTGAAGTTGACTGCATGAGAGAGTATGATCGGAGAATGTCTAGTCTTCGCCCCCCAGGTGTGAAACAATTACTCATTTCCTTTGTTAAACCCCATAAAGCTATAACATCTACATCCATTGCTAGATGGGTTAAGACTGTCATGAACTTAGCAGGCATAGACTTAACAAAATTTCAAGCTCACTCTCTTAGAGGCGCTATGGCCAGTAAATCTCTATGGTCTGGAGGTAAATTGGACGACATCCTCAATGCGGCCGATTGGTCGAACGCTAGCACATTTGCACGACATTATTGCAAACCCATCGAACATATGTCTAACGTAGTCTTACAAAGCTACCAACATGCATAATGTAGCCTCCGTTCTTGTAATGAAATTGCGATTCTCCTATTACCATGACTAGAGAATCTGGATTTCATTAAAGACACGGAGGCTGACATTATCCCACCCATCCCATCCCTTGGTGATTTCTTTGACAATGTTTACTTGCTTATAATGTTAACAACGATAAATTTGAAGTAATTTCTCTTTTCTCTTTATTATATCTGTGTTATATTTTATACTTCTCTTCTGGAGACATTTACTTCTCTCTCTTTTCAGGTAACCCTCCATCATAACCTCATGATGTTTTGGATTATTCCTCGTTTGCCTACCTCCTTCGTCTCACCTCCCCGAGGATCCATTAAAAGTTTTAAAGTCTTCAAGTTGGAATCGCAGAAGTTTATTTTATCTCTTGGACTTACTTACCTTATTCTCTTCATTTAAAAGAGGCAGATTGTTGTCAGCTCATGCCATTTATGTACTTGTTATGTTCTATTCTGGAACCTTTAGTATTGTGATGTATGCGGCTGCTTGGAGACTGCATTAAAAGATTATGCATAATGTAGCCTCCGTTCTTGTAATGCTGCTGGAGAACCGGTATTGAAGTGGGAGGAGTGGCGAGAGTATTTTTCAAATTATATATCCACATTTGATGGTGGGGAGAACAATATGACACCTGAGCAGAAAAAGTGAATATTGTTGCACTGCCTAGGAGTTGGGGGTCTCAAAGTGTACAATCGAATAAATAAGAAAATACGCACAGGTGAGCAGGGAGATGTATACATGAACGCATTGGAAGATTTAGACAGTTACTACAAACCTACTGTTTGTGTAGCGGAAGATAGGTACAGATACTACCATAGGAAACAGGGAAAGGACAAGTCTATAGAGGATTTCGTAGCTGCTCTCAAAAATTTGGCGCCAACTTGTCGTTGGGGAGATCTGCATGACGAACTCATAAGAGATCAAATTGTCATGTGCTCAGCTAATTCCGCCATCCAGGACTCATTGTGGGCTAAGGGTGAAAAGCCATTACAGGAAGTCATTGATATAGTGAAGAGGGAAGAATTGACTGGTAGGTGTGCTAAAGCGGTATTGGCAGAAAGCAAAACAAAGCAAGATGAACCATCGACAGTGGCTAAAATAAGTGGGGGGGAAGCATAGATCTCAACCGACGCACAAACAGAAATGGAGAAATACAGATGCATCAAAGCAACAGAACCTCACGAAGGAAACGCCACAGCGGAAATGCTACAGATGTGGTAGTTCAGAACATTTAGCCGATGACAGAAGGTGCCCCGCCTGCTCACAAAGGTGTAGCAATTGTGGCATAGTAGGACATTACACAAAGGCTTGCCAAAGGAGGAAAGGTAACGACAGGGTTAAATTAGTTGTGCAGGAGGAGGAGTATGACTCGGACTCTTCCGATGAATCGGATATGAACATGTATGTACTTAATGTGATTGAACCCCAGGTGCTTAACATAGACACTGGTGAAGGTAAAAGGAAGAAACCCACATGCAACATGGTGAGAGGGGGGGGGGGGGGCGGGGGGTGAACATAGAAATAGTTGCCGATTCAGGATCCCCGTACACCATAGTGAATAAGGAGGTGTGGGAAGGAAAGTTTGCACACACTTTAGGCAACGACTTAATTCAATCAGATGTGACCTTGAAGACATTCACGGGGGAACCCATTGAAATGATAGGCTACAGGGAGTTGAAATTTGCTTTTAAAAACAGAGACACTCAAAGCAAATTATATACATCTGTCACGGGCCCTTCGGTGCTGGGTTGGAGGGATCAAGGAAAGTTAGGTATCATCCTGGACCCTAACCGCCCAGAACCTGTTCTACTCACACAAGCACAAAATGACCCCAGTTTGCTCATGTCCAAAGAATTCCCCGAAATTTTTAGTGGTCACATCGGGAAACTAAAAGGGTTTAAGCACAGAATACAACTGAAGGCAGATGCTAAACCATGCATACATAAAGTAAGGAACATACCCTTTACATTGAGAGAGGAAGTTAGAACTCAAATAGAAGCATTACACAAAGCTGGGATCATTGAAACCACAGA
The DNA here is from genome assembly GCA_963921515.1 of Calotriton arnoldi. Lineage (NCBI taxonomy): Eukaryota > Metazoa > Chordata > Amphibia > Caudata > Salamandridae > Calotriton > Calotriton arnoldi. The sequence goes on along the minus strand of CAWUFW010000950.1, from coordinate 3,173,593 downwards.
ATCCTCAGTGGGTGTCACCTTTGGTCGCAGTAAGAAAAGCTAATGGCAAATTGAGACTATGCATCAATTTGCGTGAGCTAAACAAAAGCATCCAAGTAGATCAGCATCCCCTGCCCAGAATCAATGAGATGTTGGCTCACACGAAACACATGCGATGGTTCTCCACCATCGATCTCAGGGCGGCTTACCACCAAGTATCATTGCACCCGGGGAGCAGAGCACTTACATTCATTACACCGTTTGGGTGTTACAGATTTAAAAGAGTCCCTTTTGGACTAGCGTCAGCAGCCGCTATGTTTCAAAGGCTCATGCATGTGATATTCAGGGATTTTGAGAATCTGCTCATCTTTCAAGATGACATCTTGGTGATGGGTAGGAGTAAAGAGGAGCATGACAGTAATTTACGAAACGTGTTAAAAAAGTTGAAGGAGAAAGGTTTGACAGCGGACTACAATAAGTAAGTTCGCACAGAAGCAAGTGACTTATTTAGGCCATGAGGTTACACAAGACGGCATCAGACCCAAAACTGAACTGTTGGGTGCCATTAGTGAGGCGCCTGTGCCTAAAAACAAAGAAGAGGCACGTGCATTCTTGGGTTTGGTGGAATTTTATTCCAAATAACTTTTCAGCCAAAAGGTATGAACATTTTTGAATGGACAAATGAATGTCAAAGAAGTTTAATCTCACTCAAAGAGGATGTTTGCAACGCCCCGGCCTTACAAGGATTCGATCCCAACCTTCCTAGCATAGTCACAACCGACGCCAGTGGGAAGGGCATTGGGGCAGTACTCACTCAAAGAAACATGGAAGACTATGAGGACACAATTGCGTTTGCTTCACGCTCATTGACTCCCACAGAGGAGAGGTACTCGGTAATCGAGCGTGAGGCTCTCGCTTGCGTGTGGGGCCTGGAGCACTTCCGCCAATTCGTCTGGGGCAAGAAAGTGCTGTTGAGAAGCGACCACAAGCCGCTTACAAAGGTATTAACCACCAAAGGGTTGTACACAGCCTCGCCCAGATTGGCTCGCATGTCTGAGATTGTTGGATTATGATTATGATGTACAGTATGTCCCTGGTACCAAGAACGTGGTGGCGGATTTTCTGAGCCGTTTTCCCCTCCCCATGAATGAGTGTATAGAGGATGTGGGTGAGGAGTTTTGTGTGGCTAATGTCATTGAAGAGATCCCGGTAATTTCAAAGGATGAGTGGACGAAAGTTCAAGCGGACGATGACACGTTACAAGAAGTAAGCAATATGATAAAGGGTGGTTGGCCAGATAAGAGAAAAGTACGGAAAGAACTCAGGGCCTTCTGGGAAATTAGAAATGAATTGTTGTTGGAAGGGGGCCTAGTGTTGAGACAAGGAAAAGTGGTACCCCCTGAAACCTTGAGACAAAGAATTTTAGAGATTTGCCACGAAAGACACCTGGGAATAAGCAAAACCAAGGGAAGAGTCAAACTATGGTACTGGTGGCCGGGATGTGACATTTCGATTGAGAGAAAGGTGAGGGATTGCATAAAATGCGAGAACTCAGATAAGTCTCAGGTACCGTTTAGACCCATGTTACACCCCCTGCCCAGCCCGGGAATGCCCTGGGAGAGAATTTGTATTGACTTAATGGGACCCATAAGAGAGCAGGATGAACAGATGTACATTGTGGTTGTGATAGATCATTTTTCAAAATGGCCAGAGGTGGGTATACTCCACAAACCCGACTCAGGCAGCATCACCAAGTTCCTTGATGAGGTATTTATAAGGGAAGGTTTGCCAAAGTCCATCATAAGCGACAATGGGACCCAACTCATGTCGGAAAACTTCAAAAAGTATATGGAAAGGAATGGCATATTCCACAAAACCACCTCAGAGTACCACCCGGCTGGGAATGGAGCAGTAGAACGGTTCAACCGTGTCATCAAGGGAATAGTGCAGTTGGCAAACAATAATGGCTTGGCATGGAAGAATGAATTGTACAAAATGGTGTGGGCATACAGAGTGACTCCGAATGAATGCACAGGTTCAAGTCCCTTTGTCTTAATGAGAGGTAGATCACCTATGTGCAAGGACAATGTTGGATGGCTGGAAACAGCCAAAAAGGCTGAATGGTCTCCGGAAACGGTGAAAGAGAATTTGTTACGTTCACAAGAAAGTAGTAAGGAATATCACAACTCAAAACACAAGTGCAGACCAGTCTCCCTGGAGGTGGGTGACAGAGTGAGAGTAAGACGGACAGGGTTCATAGAAAAAGGGCAGAGTCGCTACACACAACCCTTAGAGGTAAAGAAAAGTTTGTGCAATTCAGCCTTGTTGAGCGACGGAAAAGTTTGGCACTTTTCTGCACTCTCTAGGAGTAAGAGTGGGTTATTGCAACAAAGCGATGCACACGCAGATCCAGAACAGGAGGATGATGGTGTACACAAAAAAAAAAAAAAAGAGGATGGGGAATGTGTGTGGTTATGACTCAGACACCCAGGAGGGAGGGGGGGGGGGAATGACCAGACCCAAAGGGTGGATGAGGCACCGGCTGTTGCAGCCCAAGAGGAGAGAGTTGTGAACAAGGATACAGCTGTGAGGGAAGTTCAGTCAGGTCACAGCTAGTCAGCACGATGCCTGTGACTCCTCTGGGGTAATTAAGACCGACAGAGAACCTGGCATGACTAGGACTGGACGTGCTATAGCCAAACCTTGTTGGTTTAAGGACTTTGAATGTTATTAACAAAAGTTTCCCTATGTTCACCGTTCTCACAGTGTCATTTAGTCAAATAGAAAATGTTTAATTGCATTGTATTGAACATCCTTGCAGTTATGTTGGCTTTTCTCGCCTTCTTCGCTCTGAGGAAGGAGATGTGTTGTAATGCGTTTCCACTCACGCGTTTCCCCTTCCCTTTCCGACCTATGGGCACCTGTACCCCGCGCGTGCCACTCTTGTTGTGACGTATCAGCTGGCGTTCTAGAACGCCAGCTGAAGAGCTTGTCAGTTGAGATGAGGCGTTGACACGCTGTGGCTACTACGTTGCCCGCCTCCTACATGATGTGCTGTTTCTACTAGGAGAATAAAGTTTACCTGAAACCTCTCCGCACTTGTTGATCTTCACTATACCTACGTACTGCATCTTTCTTCGGCTGCATTGTCGAGCTTCCTCTCCAGGTAAATGGGTTTTTAAATCGTCGGCGCTGAAAAATGCCATCTATGGAAGCCCAGCAGGCGGTACAGTGAACTTTTCCTTACTTCAGATACGTGGCTCTAGCCTCTTAAACACAGTGCTTGATAGATAGCTGACATTTGTACCAGACATGCGTGCTGAGTGGCGCCTATGCAGTGTAATATGCATGTCTGGCGCCTAGATTGGACTGGGGATGTTTTTACTCAAGCATCCCTGGGGAATATGTAGGTCAGCCATTCATGCTGCAGCAGCGGGAGGCTGGAGACCGCCTGGAGCAATACAGACAGCCCCCCTCAACTGCAACTGAACCTGCTTCTGTATGAGAACCTGACCCTGCCACAACTCTGTAGTTATTCTGCGATCTTCCATTACGGCGGTGCTTGTTCAGGTGACATAGGAGCGAGCAGCAGGAAACAAGCTAGCTCCTAGGGCCAGGTAATGTTTTAAAGGGTCTGTCAACGGTGCCCGAGCTGTCAGGCACAATGTTCACTGATCGCTTATGGCACGTGAGGGTTTGCAGAAGGGGGTGGTAGGCACAGCCCTGTCCCCAAGAAAGAGGTGACGGTACAGGAGAGAGACGGGTGCTTGTCTCTCCTGACACTGCCGGATGGGGTCAACAGTCACTCCACATAAAAGCGAAGTGGACATCTGCGACGTTTTAATGCATGGGCAAAATGGGAATTTGCCTAGGGCCCCACTTACAAGGGGGCCCCCTTGTATATGATCTTGACAATCCCACAGTGACAGTTTTCCATTACATTTTTTTTTAATTTACCATTGCACTTTAAAAGTAAACCCATTTAAACAAAACATAATACTGTCACTGACCCTCACAGCCCGAGTCTTGCTGTGTTACAAGAGTGTCACAAGGGTTAAATGGTTTAAGTTTGGTTGTGAAGTACGCAACACGCAGGCAGCTTACTGCAGAGTTTACGGTTTTAATTGCCCTGGACCATTGCACCTAAAAACAAGCATTTGCAATGCCAATCGGTCTCGCTTTTGGGACCTTATACGCATTTCGCCATGCAGCACATTATCGTACATTATTGCAAAGTAGCGTAGCTATGGACTGTGTGGCAGTGATTATGGGACTGGCAGTAGACTTGGCAACAGACAAGTGAACGTGGTATTTGAGCTCTTAGGAGTTGAAGACAAATACATTAAATTATTGATACGTTTTAATTAAATGTGTAAAAAAGTGGAGCCTACAAAAAAGTCTGTGTAAGTTTGTGGAAATAAAAATGCATGTTCTTATTATTTGCCGTTATTACCAGCTTTTGAGGCTTTTGATAAGGAGGAACTCTGCTCCCACACTTTCAACCATTTATTTGTAGTCTAAACTATCAGTAGTAAACTAACTATTAGTAATCCAAAAGAATGAAAACCTAGAACTGCAACTGACACTTCGCAAGTATGTTGCACTTTGCGAACAGTGGCTTCTGATCTCTTGAAAGTGACCAACTCCAGGTAGTAAAGCAACCAATCTGAGGGCGGCAACGGCAGTGTACACACAGGAGGACCAGTGTTCTGAAAGTGCATCACCGCAGCATGCAGTTGGAGTTCACAAGCAAACCTGTGGCGCGCGCTCCAGGCTCCACTCACCAGTGATGGTCAACGGCACTAGAGACAGGTACCCTTTACAGATGTGGAGGCTGATCAATGTGACGCCACCACAGAGTAAGAAGCACTTCTTAGAGCAGGGACTCTGCTCTGTACGTTCATGGCAAGACATTGAGCCTTAGCAGAAAGGAAGCCCGTGTATGTTTCTCACCAGGGGTGCACCATGGACTGTGTGCGGGGGAGGCGCCCAAGGCAGCCATTGATAGGTAGATGCTGCTTGGCGAGGAAAGACTGGGCAGGGCCGGGAGAGATGCCTGCTTGTGAATGGGAGGGTGTGAGTGTGCATGTGTTTGCTTATGAGTGGATGGGTGTAAGCAGTGCTTAATTTGTAGAAAAATAAGTGTCATAAAAATATAGAAGCTGAGATTAATTTTATTTGTTCTTGAGAGAGGAAAAGTCAGAAACATTTAATAGGGAGGGAAAAGAATATTACCTATTATATGTGGGACGGGTGTGTATGTATGAATATATCTATAATTGCGCACGTGTACTGCAAATGGGTGAATGCATGTATGTGCTTGTGAATGGATGGGTGTGTGTGCTCGTGGTTGGGTGGACGTGAGCGGGACGGGTGTGTGCCCTCCTCACTACTCGTGCATGTTACCAGCCGCCACTGCTACTGTAGTGTGGAGTGACGATTACATAAATAAACTAACTTACATCATTAAATGAATGCATATATTTTCACACGGATAAGAAATAACACCCCAGCTCAATTATTATGTTTCTTAAACCACAATTTAGTTTAGCTTAATGTTGAGAGAAAAGGTTAACTATGATCGCCCGTGCTGTGTCACAAACACATAACAGCAGAGATTAAGGTCAGTTATTCTGGCGAGAGGAAAGGTAAAAAAAATTTTTTTTAAAATGAACATGGAGAAAAAATAACGTCACCTACTACTATGTACGTTTCACTCAATGGAAAAGGCTTCGGAAACTGATATTCATACCAACGAGCTAAGTAAGGGCAATTATGAATGTGTGAAAATACCGGCAGTGCATACTCCTGCATATATTAGGGTGGAGATAAACTGTAGCTCATTAACGACCCCTCCAGCCTACGGTTTACACCTTGTGCTTCAGTGGCCAGTCAAAGCATCATCAAGTCGGAGGCCTGCAGCGGGATCAGGCGACAGCAGGCGTTTTATAATTAAACATGTTTGTGACAAACAATGGCGCCTTTGTCTCAGGCATGCATGGGGTGGCTCATTGTTTGTAAACACCAGTCGCAGGGGTGTCCCTACGGGGATCCTGTTCAGCAATGCACGCGAAGAAACAACCATCTCTACCCGGATCTTCAAAGCTGACCTCAAATCTCTTCTCTTCCAAAGACACTTTCAGAACTAATACTTTCAGTCTCAGGCCCCTCAGGAAGTTCGCTCTTCACTGAAAATGTGTACTTTTTCCTGTACGTTCCTCACCCTTGCGTGCTGTGTTGGATTTTTTGTTTGTGTACCATTTATTTTAAAACTCCTGTTTAATTCACGCCCTCTCTACTCCCTCAAGTTCTTCCACTATAGGAAATTCTGTACTCCATGCCTATTGAAGTGCCTTCCCAGTGTGTTCTGAGTGACTGCCACTTATTGCAGTATTATACCTCTATTTGTATTTTGTATCTTATTTATCATGCACACCTGTCACTTTTTCCTCTTGTAACGTATACCTCTTTTTATCTTGCTTGTTTTTGTTATTTGCACAATTGTCACTTTCTCCTCATGTAATGTATCGCTTGCTTTTGTATTATGCTCACTTGTAACCTTCTCCTCATGTAATGTTACTGTTCCTATTGTGAAGTGCTCTGACACCTTCGGGTAAAGTCCGCGCTATATAAAAACGCATAAATAAATAAATAAATCTCGTTAACCAGATGGCTCGTAGGGGTGAAGCCCTCTCTGTATGTACACAATATAGAAACCCAAAAATGACGAGCGGTCACGTAAGATGCATTGTCAGTCACTGGCCTGGAAAACTGCAAAGGAAAACAAAAAAGCACTGGCACTAACAGCCCTGTTCACTGGGCTCCTCCCAGTGCACTCCACTCGGCACCAACAATGCGCCCGACCGGCCCTGCTCACCGGGCTGTGTTGCGGAGGGAACTGGGGGGCAGGCGGCAATCAGCAGCACGGAGCCCGCGAGGCTGTGGTCCTTTTTCTAGAAGCCTGCGAGGCTACGATCCCCCTCTCCGGTGTCGGAGCAATTGGGAAAGCTCCATCTTCCTCTGGCCGGTGTGCGGGGCTCTCCTCGGTGCACAGGAGCCCCACCCACACTCAGGCGCAAGACGCCCGAGTTCCGGTCTTTGCGCTTCCTTTTCCCGAGGTGGGCGTGCTTGTGACTGCGCACTACTTAAAAACAAGCATTTACAAATGCAATACGACTCGTATTTACGCGAGACCTATTGCATTTTAAATGATAGTGCGGGCATGAACGGGAAGGGGGGGGGGGTGGTTGTGGTCCAAGAAGTTACGGACTGCGGGAGGGAACGGGGAGAGGCAGGGAAACAAAACTGTTTTTCAAGTAAAGGGGCTGATAGCCTCGGAAGTGCAAAAATGATGTAATGGCCGTCAGGAGGCGGGACTAACAAGCCAAAAACCAATCACAATGCAGAATTTATTATTGAAGCCAATCAAAATTATGGCCGGAAAGTGGGCGGAGCTTCCCCCTGCTATACTATATACTGCATGCCTCGCAAAGCCAATGAAAGCCACTTGAACCATTAGAAATAATTATAGTTTTCCACGTTTTCCATTACGTGATTCCTCACGTTCAAGATTTCAAAAATGGCCTTCATGGGTATAACGGCAGTCAGACTGCACCATAGGCAGTCAGGGAGCGAACTTGAGTAGCCAGTGCCCTCAAAAAAAAAAGTAGTGTTATGTATTGTATACGTATTTTTAACCCCTTGACCGCGATCGGAATTCCGCTCGTGTGCTGGACATTCCGATCGCGGGTGGGGTCGTGACGAGCTCAGCTCGTCATGCGCACAGCGCTACCGCGCAGCATGACGAGCTGAAGCTCGTCATGAGCACGGAAGGGGTTAAAGGACTTTACAGAGAGTGTGCATGAAGTGAAAGTGAGTACGAGGGAGTGAATCAAGGAGTGTGAGTGTGTTAGAACGAGTGATGATTGGAGGTTGTGAGAGAGAGTGGAGGTGAGTCAGAGGTGTAGCTATCAATGGTGCAGAATGTGCAGGGCACAGAATCAGTGAGTGCGCGTAAGTTTGTTAGTGAGACTGAGAACCGGGGAGTGTGAGTGTTTGTGTGTAACAGTGAGTCTGAGAGAGTATGAGTGAGAATAAGTGAGAATGTGAGTTAGAGTAGGGGGGAAGAGAGTAAATGTTTGAGGGAGTGAGAACAACTGAGGCAAATTTTAGAAGAAAAAACAGGGGTGAACTCCTGGCCGATATTACACCCCACCACTTTCAAAGATCACCAGCTGCCACAAGGGGCCTCCTAAATACTAAATTGTAGGGCATTAAGTGGAGTGATGGGTAGTAGCCAATGGGCTACTTACCCCTGGGGTCACTACATTCCCTATATGACCACTTCCTGTGGTGAGTGGATGTAACCCTGTCTAAGAGTTCCTAATTCCACCAAAAACACGATGGTGGAATCCTTCTTCCGTGGAGCACATCATGTAGCCCAACTTAGGGGTGTGACTAGCCTGGTGGTGTAACTAGCCTGGTGGTGCAACACGCCTACTTGCATAGCTAATTTACCACCTGTCCTGGTGCCAAATGGGCCTCAGGGCAGGTGGGGGGAGGGCATCTCCCAGGTCTGGGGGACGCCGGGGTCGCAAATCAAAGTCAGCAAGGGCTTTAAAGCCCCTGGCCTTGATATGCTAAATCACTAGCCATCCTGTTGGAGGACGCGTGAACACCTTTCTCTAGAGCAGGATTAGTTTATGGCCTCAGAGAGCGTGGGCTCTCACCTGCAGGGGACCAGAAACTAGTCTATGGTGGCAAGTTAGTCGATATCAGTCCGCCAGCACACTAGATAGTGGTAGGTTTTCCAGAGGGCACCTCTAAGGTGCCTTCTGGGTACATGTCAAAAGAAATCTTGTACTGGCAACAGTACAGATTTATTAAGACAAGGTTCTTGATACCAAACACCATAGGTTTCAGTAAAGCCATCATGTAGTTGGGGAACTCGTAATGACCAGTGCCCAGTACATATACTTAAGATGGCTTCCCTGTTCACATGTACCATCTAGTAATTGAACTAGACAGCACATATAATGGACCCTGCCTTAGGGCTACAAGGCTTGTTGTAGGGGTGACTTAAATATATTACATGCAGTGACTTTGGCATGGCACACAATGAGTGTGCTATGTTGTGATTTCAGTCAGTTTGCACCATGACACGCAGTCTGCAATGACAGCCTGCATGCAATTTGTAAGGGGGTCCCTTAGGGTGGCATAATACATGCTGCAGCCCTGAGGGATCCTCTTTAGTACCCTGGCCAGAGGTACCACTTACTAGAGACTTGCAGGGGTGCTAAAGTGTCTGCCAACTGGGTTACAATTAGACTATTTTACCTTGCTTTAAGGGAAAGACCACTGGCACTGGTTAACAGGGATCCAGTGCACATCAGTCAAAAAACACCAGTACCAGTAGCAGAAAGGGGGGGGGGGGGTGACCCTGACAAAAAGGATTACTTTCCTACAATATTTTGCTATTTCCCCTTCCACAGGCTTGTACACAACACCACATCCCCTCCAATGACAAGAAAGAGTAGGAGCATTCGAGACACTTCGACTGCTAGGGAGAGTCTACTACCAGTAGACTATTTCTGCTTTGAAAGATTGCAGTGTCCTGTCCCACTCAAGATGGCATGCTTCATCATCGGTCTGCTCCTCGCTATGAACTGACATCTAGAACCGCCCTTGTACAGACTCTTTCCTGCCTAAACTAAGCAGTCTGTGTGCCAGTACTAATTAAGCACTCCTGAAGGACACAAGGATTAAATTGTGTATTAGTGGCTAACACAACCACCACCCTCCACAAAGTTAAAAACAATATGATTGAAAATGTAATTTCTGGTATGGCGGCTAGAGTAAAATGATTACATGAAAACACTTGTTTCTGAAGAAGGCGTTGGGATAGCATGCCAACAGGAAACACATCTGAATTCCTTAACTGGCCAGATAATGAAGAGTATGCCTGCACTTTTCCTCCCCCTCATTATACACCACAGGTGGTACAATATGGATAGAAAATGGAGTCTCAAGTCAGATCTCTTGGGCACTTAACGATACCTAGGACGGATGTTTTAGTTTTTTGTAATAGTAAATGGGTGAACAATATGCTTAATTAATATGTAGGCTTCAAATGTATCTAATATGTCCCTTTTCCTCTGAATTGAAGTGAATTAATTGAAGTGACTGTTCTATGGATCAATAGCCCAGTGCTTTGGACGGGTGATAAGAATTGTGTTCCGTCTGGGGTACTGGGCAGAACGCCGCCAAAGCGAACAGGTAAGTACTGAACCAGACAAGCAAATTATACCTATTGGACATATGAGGAGAACGCCATCCAAGGCGTCACTCTTACTCCATATATTTTCTCCCACATGGTTCCTACAGTATGATAGATTATAAACTCATTAACAGCACACTTTATGATACCTCACACCGGGGAGAGCCTGGTGGGCACTTGGTTTGAGGGTAGACCCAGTATAACATTCTGGACATTGAGTGGAATCACTGTTTGAAGATGCCTTTAAACACTAGGTTAGGGGGGAACTCTAGACTTCTTTGATATTAATTGGGGTGCTTTCTCTTCTAGGGCCCTTGACAGGGGAGCAATGAAAGTTTTGATGAGGGAAGTGGACATGTGGAGTGAATCACCATCTAAGCTTGGATATTGATAAGGTTGAGAGATAAACAGCTACACTAGTGGCTGAGGCCACACAGAACCTTAAAACAAAGATACGCTGCTTGTGGGATGAAAACGTAAGCATGGAGAATTGTATAGGTTGCGATAAGTTATCTTTTACAGGCAAGATTTACACAGAGAAGAGGACAAGTCAGGTAGAATTCTGGTATGGCTTTAAGAGCATGCAAACCAGACAGCACCCACATTGTGAATCATAGATGAGAATTGGGATATGCAAATCCTTAGTCTGCAAACAATGTAGTTGCCTGACGCTATCTGCAGTCTCTTTATGCACAAAGGGCGAAAACTGGATTTATTTTGATAATACCACGCTTCTTCAATTAATGAGTGAACAAGGAACAAAATTGGATGAAAGAGAGTATCTTAGTGAAACCCATTAAAAAATGGAAATGTCCTGGCACCGATGAACTCCCAGTGAAATTTTAAAGAATAAACTCAGACATACTTTTGAGTAAACTGTTCGAGGTCTGTGAAGAATTAACAGGCTGGTTTAGAGACATGATGTTGGAAGCCTTAAAAGTAGGGGTTCCAAAGCCAGGAAACGGTGCTTCCGAATTCAGGACCTACTGTTCCCTCCCATTGATCAATGTAGATGTTAAAAATTCTTAGCCGGCCATAACATGAAGGCTCCTAAAGGTAATACCACAAATGATACACCTAGATCAGTCCAAGTTTGCTGACAAGGTGTTCTGGTGCTCCGTTACAGACAACAGAGAAAAGTTAAGAACCAGATTGGTGGGGTCTAGCAGAAATTCAGGTTTTTAAGGCTTTGCAAAACTACCAAAGTTTATCAGAGGCAGGATGATTGTGAGAGCAAGTTCCAGTGTTATGCTGCTGTTACAGAAAAGGCCTGGCCTCCTTCCGAGCTCCATTACTTGGGTATCACCAAAAGGCGTAATGCAGAAGAGAGGAATTTGAGACAGTAGGTAGTGATGAAGTTTTATTGTACATATACGGCACTGGAACAGTGAAAGTCTCGGAAAATGATGAACAGAGATTTAAAAATGATACTCTCTGCTATTGGTACCAATGAAGAGAGCTCAAAGCCAAGAGGAGGCCCATGGGATAAGATTAAGGGTTAGCCGTGCAGCAGCATTTTGACGACTTTGTAGGCTGGTAATGATAAACTTGCGAGCGTTGAGACTCAGAGTTACAGCAGTCCAGGCAGCTCAAGATAGTAGCCTGTAAAACTAGATGGCACGAGTCAGTGGGCAAATCGGGAAGAATCTTCTGCAGTATTTTTAGCAGATGAAAGCAAGTGGATGATAGCTTATTAATGTGAGTTGAGCATGACAAGTCCTGACTGAAAAGAAATCCAAGATTTCAAACTTTTGATACTAAGGTTGGAACTGTGCTGAGCAGAGTTGGCCAGAGATGCAAGAGGGAAGCTTGAACAGAAATGTTAACTGAGAATAGCAACATCTCAGTTTTGAGTGAATAATACAATTCATCCAGTCTAAATACAATAATAAATCTAAGGAAGCTGGTACATGTGCAACACTGCCGAGCAAGATATAAAAAAAGCCTTCAACACCAAGGGTTGGGAATTCCTGTTTCACTTGTTGGAATGACTTGCATTTGGTCCCGGCCTATAGAATACAATTAAATCATTATACCTGTGACCAAGTCAGAGTCGAGGCAGGAAGGGTGATTTCTGATGATGGGCCCTTAGAGAGGAGCATCCGACATGGATGTCCACTCTGTTTGCCTTGGTGATGTAATCTATGACTGATATGCTTAGGAAAAACAAACACACAGAACTGGGAGATAATAGGAAATGTCACATATGTAATATCATTGGAGAAGACGCTCTGGTCTTTTTGGAGAGGCACGAGTGGTCTATCCAGATCATGCTGGAAAAAATAAGTTATGCAACATTTCTAAACTATATATGCACTAGACTTAGCCATGCATGTTCCTGCTTAGAGAGCTGACACTAAGATAGATCAGAATTTATTAAAACTTGTTTGGAATAGTGTCATAAGGTTTCTGCACATACACAGAGCTATGCACAGGAAAATGGGACCCCGGAATACAGTGGTTTGCCACCATATACAGTAGCACCCAAAAACCCCAACCCAACTAGCTTAGCATCCCATTAGCACCCAAGTACTAATGTTTGGACAACCCAGAACACGGTATCTTTATCTCAGGACTCGCAGAAGCAAGAACACTCTTTCGTCACTCACTCGTACTTGTCCACAAGATGCGTAGGAAGAGACACTGGATAGGTTAAAATGTTTATTCCAACTTACGTGCTCTAATGTACAGTACACGTGTCAGTACTAATAGCATAATGCATATGACTAATATAAGCAGCATGGTTACAATTCCATAGAATACAAACGGGGAAAGCATCTCAGAGCTCAGTGGATAAACGTATAAATAACATTACCACCCTCCCCTTGCAGTAAGATAGTTTATTATAATAATAGAAGACCTCTGGGCTTTGACTAGCGAACCCCCATACCTCAGTCTCTAGATGCAGAATTACATCAGCAGGACATCATAGCTCTTCTCACTGAAAAGGATTTCTTCAAGTGTGTTAAGCGCTAGTAAACCACAGTATTAAAAGCATATCAAATTCTTCATGGCAATTGCACATAATGTTATGTCTGGGTGCGCGAGACTGGCCATATCAGGAAGAACCAAAATATATTGTTATGCGACCTTGTACATGTTTGTGCAGACTGAGCCCAAAAAGGTGAACAACAGAAAATGCAGACAGTGCAAAAGAACTTGGCACGAGCAAAGGGCGAGGGAGGCCCGGCTCAGTGTAACGTGCGCAAAGAAAAGCAGCATGGCAGCCAGGCCTAGGCCAACATAACAAGGCAGGTAACAATCCACAAGACACCCTCCCCTGGACAGTCCGGCGGCCAGGACAGAGGCCCATTAGAGGAAAAACAAAGCCGTTGGAGCACAGGGAGCGCCCAAACGGCGAAGGGCAGGTCAATCCATGAAAGTGTAAGTGCAGAAAAAAGCCATACCCTCTAAGAGTTCATCATTGGAATCGTCAAAAAACATAGATGCCATCCAATCCATGAGATCAAAAGAGCAGGAATGCTCCTCAGCAAAGGGAGCATCCAGAAGCAATGCGGGACAGCTTGCGTGATAATTGAAACAGCTCCGTTGTAGGAGATCCTGGGCAGCCGCCCAGATATCCCATTGCGCCAAAATCCCCAGTGCAGCCGCACGCGCCATACAGCCAGCGACGGAACAGTCCTGCTCATGGGCCTCTAAGGGACCCATCAACTGAACAAAATCCGGAACAGACAATGACGAATTGGAGAGGCAATAATCCAGAGTCCAGGTGAAAGGACAGCGGACACAAGTCATCACAGGTTGCACGCAAGTGAAATACGCAAAGCGAAATGAAAGAGTATATGACACACTCAGTGTCGCCAATGGCAAGACACCAAAACCGGCCAAAAGGCGCTCACGGAGCAGCTGGAGGCGTTCTGGATCGAGCAGGTCCCATCGGGGAGCAGCCATTGCGCAGAAAGCAAATTAAGAGCAAGACACCAGCCGCTAAAGCGAGGATCAATGGGAAACCGCCAAAGACACTGGAAAAAATAGAATGTATGAAAGCCGGTATGACACCAAATATAGTTTGGAAGGAGGACACTAAGCCCGACCCCACGACCTTAAAAAAGTGCACTAGGCCTTCAGTGTTTGATGCGTTAAAAATACGATGTATTAACTCCCCAAAATGTTGGGGGAGATTAGTGTTCAAAAGGGCCTGTATTTCACTGTGGGTACTCGCCACCTGGAGAATGAATGTCTCCCGGGCGGACGTGAGCATAACTTCCTCGTTTAATAATAGTGCCTTTATTCTGCTCAGTCTATTGAAATCTGCTTCCATGGTAGGGATGGAAGGCCAAATAGAGATATCAACCTTGCCATGAGGGGGAGGAAAAAGCACATTTTTGCAGCAGACAACCCTGTGCGAAACTGTTACAATGTAAGGAATGCCAGCCTGCAGGCCACAACAGTTTTCGTTATTTAAAAGTAAATAACTACCATTGGAAAGGAGAGTGAAAGTAGGAGAAATAACAGGAGCAGGAATACCTTTCAGCACACAAGCAAGATTAGGAGAGGAAACGCTACATGAGCCATGCAATTTAATGTGTTTACAAATAAGCGAATGACCTATAGTCGAGTCGCAGTACTCCCCCGTGAGAAAGACTTCCTTGCCGTCTCGAAGGCATTTATACATGAAAGGCAAGGACCAGAGTTCATGCAGGAAAGCACTGCCCAATGGCCGGTAACGGCCCACAGGATAATGTTTCATGCACGAGTCAAATTCAAACAAGGAAAAAGGTAAAACGATAACCCCATGAACTAGCCATACAGCAGAATCGAGTTCTGCAACAGAGAACGGCAAAGGATCCATCTTTTCGATATGTAATAGAGTGTAAGTTGCATCTTTCATGGACATAAATTGCTGTTTGTCAGTTAAGTTAAAAGGTAGAAATAAGGCAGAGGTGTTCAAAAAATGCCAAGGCACTTTACCCAACTTAAGTGTTTGCAAAGTCCATGCAAACTGCATAACTGAGCGCAATTGATTTTGACCATGATATAACACAGAAACATCATCTTGTACAATATCAACAACAGAGGACACAATATTCTCTAAAGTGTAAATGCGAGAAGACAGGGTATTAATACTATTGTCAACAACAGCAAGCACCTTTTCCATATTTGCTTGATCTATTTCCCGAAGACGGGAAGCAGCTTCCATTTGTGATAGCTTCCAGAGTTCATTATACGTTTCATAAATGAATCTCTTAGGTCGGGGACCACGAGGTCCCAAAACAAAGTCGGACAGATCAATATTGCCTGTAAGGAGGGACAAATGTTGTTTAACAGAATCAAGGGACGAATGTTGCAGCCATTGTTTGCATAATTTACCAACAGAGTATGTAGTGACAGTACGGGCATCAGTAAACCTCGGATCAGGCCTATTCTGTGTGTAGCTAGCACCAGAATCGTGAAAACGCATTTGACATGCATTAGACGATGTAGGCCATACCAACCAGGGTGACTGAACCAGCTCAGAAACATTAAACGAATTATTTTGTAACATTGCCTGCAGGGACACGAGGGACAGATTGAATCGTGAGCTTTCATTTGGAAAACTCGACAGGGATGGTATTGATGGCGTATTCAATTGTTTAGTGGTTGCTAAGCCCCAACATGTAGTCTGATAGATGGAGACATTGAGGAACATAATTTGTGTAGGGATGAGGCAAGCACGGTGTAATGCCTCGGTACCCTGTACCTGCCATGGCTTGGAGCCCCAAATAGATTTCAAATCCACTGTATTATCCCAGTACTCATAACCACCCACAGCTAGGGCACTCAGAAAGGAACCTGAATAAAGCAATTTGGTGTGTGTCAACATAATTTTCTGAGTTGATGTGTTATTAAGTCTAAAATAATAGGATGCAGGGTTCGACCGATTAAAATCAGTAAAATAATTAAACTTATTTCGAAGAGTTTGAGAGCTACCTGGCAAGGGGTTTGGACAATGTTCCCATTGGGTATAGTTAACAGAACTACGCAGGGCACTGGGTTTATGGAGAAAATGATTACCCCAATGTTGGTAACAATACAAATCGGCATAATTAGCAGAATTCATATATAAATCTTCAGCATTAAAAGATGCATAATATTTTAAATCGGCAAACAAAGCTTCAACGGCATGCACATCCCAATCATCAGAATGAATATTATTTTGTACTACATCACCCATTGAAACACGAAGGACATTAGGTACATTAATAATTTCCGTCGGACCATGGATTTGATAGTTCACTGCATCCCATACGATGCCATCAGCAACTGGGAAGGCTGAAATGTTCACAAATGTGTGGTCACGCTTCATGATGTGAGACGAGGAATGAGGAGCCAAAGTTCCAGAAACAGAGTCTACAGCAGAGCGTTCAGGTAAATAGTGACCATTAATTAGTAGAAAAAACACTGTGACAAAGCCAATGGACATGAACAAAAATATCAAGAAAAGTACCAACCAGATGTATGTCCAGGGGGAATCAAAAAATTGTCTCTAAACCAGGATATAAAAATACTGAACTTGGATGGAACTTTTGAAGATGTGGAATCCGAATCAAAGGAATAACGAGTCGGGCTTAGTGGCGTTGTTGGTTGATGTGCCACCGATTCTGATGCAGGATAAGTATACTCGTCCTCGTTGATATTGGTGGAGAGTTGGGGATCAATCGTAGTTTCAGGCAAATCAACCATCTCAATTACAGCATCAGCGATCGTTCGTGCAGATGGACTATGAACATATGTCCGATAAATGGCAGGACAAGAGACCGCTGGTGTGACACTATTCAGGATCGGCCAGGCGCTGTAGCTTGACATTTTCAACTGAGATGTATCTGTTCTCTTTGCGACCAGGAAGCGGTGGTAAAATGACTGTACGTGTTCCCTTCAGGCCAAGAACTGGAACCGGTGCACGAAAAGAGGGGCCAAATTCCTTTTGTTTTCAACCTTCTCTCGAACCAGTTCTCCAACTTTCGGAAGCCAGCCGGCTACCGGAATCTGCAACGCAGGATCTGTGGCTGAAGGCAAATGTGTAGTTGCAAGTTTGTCTCGGGCTTCTTGTAAGTCCTGTAACATAGCAGAATGGTTATCTACATCAAACTTGGCGGATTGCGCCGCGATGTCTGGACCCTCAAGGTCAGGCACAAACATTCTTATGCCAAAGAGCATTTCGTATGGGGTCCGCCCACCCAGAGGTCTTCTAGGGAGATTATTAAGTGCACGCTGAACGGTATACAAATGGGCCAGCCAGTTCCTGCCAGTACCTATAACCCTAGCTGTTAAGGATTGCTTTAAGTCACGGTTCATTCGTTCAACGATAGAGTTGCCCTCAGGCCTATACGGAGACGAAAATTTCACCCGCACCCCAAGCGAAGCCATTGCATCCTTGTAAGCCCTAGAGGCAAACGCTGGACCTTGGTCCGAATGGAAGGTGCCGCATGCGAAAATTCCCACAAAGACACGCAAATCCCTGATTACATTTCGGGCGTCAGCACTCCGTTGTGGCCAGACCCAGAGAAACCGTGTGCACGAGTCCACTGCCACTAGGATGTATTTATAGGCAGTGTCTGATGAGAATGGACCGCAGTGATCCAAGTAAACACACCCAAAGGGTCTGTTAGCAATGCAGAGCGGGGTTTGTGGTGGACGTGTGACCGTGGAAGGCTTAATCTGTTGACAAACGTCGCAAGAAAGCACAAAAGCACGGGTGTCTTTATATAACCCACGCCACCAATAACGCTGCTGCAAGATGGAAACAGTAGCTGACACACCTGCATGAGCCGAAGCCATGCCTTCGTGTGCAGCTGATATCAAGGCACTCCTGCGGTCCGCGTTGGGGATCAGCCGATCTCCAACGTCAGGTATAGTTACATAAGGAACCTGATCGGGACTTAATGTGTAAGAATACTTGGAAGGGAAACCTGTAGGGTAATTATTACCTTCCTTGGTTGCAGCAATAGCTGCTAATATAACAGGGTCTATTTTAGACATGGACCTGGTAACCGCTGCTACTGAACACGTGACTACTGCTGAACGGGCAGCTTCATCTGCCAGATCGTTACCAATAGCGTGTGCGCCCACCCGCTGATGGCCTAAGGTGTGAACCACCTGTGTGAGGGGCAGACGTTGTTGCAATTCTGCCACTCGAACCCAAAGCATTTTATGCTTAATTGTGCTCCCTTTTGCGTCCTTGTAGTCGTTTTTCGACCAGAAAAACAGATTGTCATTGTAAGATTGTACACAGTAAAAGGAATCACATACAATAAGAGTGGTCTCATCCTGAGAAGCGAACTCAAGCGCAAGTAGCAATGCATGCAGCTCGGCCAATTGTGCGGTACTATCTCCAAGTGTGCGAGTATGCACTACAGTGGATTTGAACTTGCCATCCACAAAGGATCCCGCAACAATAGCACATGCAGCAGAATAAGCGTGCTTGGACCCAGTGGCCGGTTGCGCCGAACCATCGGTGTAGATCACACATTTGTAATCCTCAAGCGGCAGTAAAAACAAAGGAGGAGGATGAACGAATTCATACTGTAAATACTCCTGAGTTTGAAGAGAAGAATCAAAGACAAAAGTGACGTCCGAAGACGTCAAGGATGTAGCCCATTGTATCCAACGGGGATGCATTGCTTTTGAGTTCGGTACACTTGCCTTTGTTACTGCCTCCAGGGCAGGACAGGGTGTTACCACCAGAATCCGCTTACCCTGTGCCAGTGCGCGTTCTTTTAGAATCGCCATTTGCACTGCAGTCAGAACTTTTTCAACAGATGTAAAGCGCAATTCAGCGGAAGTGTACAGATGTGACTTGTATGCGATAGGTACTGTATCACCTTCATTAAAGGTTAAATAGGTGAATCCCACCGCCCCCGGAATTATTCTAATCACCAGGTTTGTGTGGTTATCACGAGTCAAAAGATATTTAGACTCCAAAAGGTCTGTCTGCAAAGACTGCAGAATTGAGGTGTGCTCAGGAAGCCAGCAAGACCTTGAATAAGTAGGTTGTATCAAAGCATACAAAGGCTTGATACGCTGGGCATATTCGGGAATATAAGTACGCCCGAAATTCAGGAACCCCAGCAAAGACTGAAGTTTCTTCAGAGTATTTGGGGGGCACAAGTGTGCACATTTTTCCAAGAAATGGGGGGCTAAGCCCTTACCTTCGTTATTGAGCTCATAGCCCAAGAACAGAACGGTAAATTCAGCAATGTGTGACTTAGCAAAGTTAAATTTGTAACCCTGCTCCGCAAATTCAAGAATAATGCGGTCCACACGGGACAAATGCTGAAATAATTCGTCGTCCGTCAGATAGATGTCATCAACGTACGAACATGCGTCTTGATCAATGTCATTCAACAAAGAAACAACACGGGCGGCGAATATACCCGGACTATTTTTATAGCCCATGGGTAATCGCCGGAACTGGAATAATTTACCACCGGATGTGAATGCCGTCCATTGACCACTCTCCGGGGCTAGGTTGTGCGTGTAGAAACCGTTTGAAAGGTCAAGTGTCGTTTTGTATTTTTTACGAACAAGACTGTCTACAAGCGCAGAACTGTGTGTATTTTGCACCGCAAAGTTCCGACAATGAGTATTTAAATGCCGGTAATCCAAAACTAAGCAGTACGATCCATCGGGTTTAGAAACCACGAAAAGGGGATTGTTCATAGGTGATACGCATGGTTCAATTACTCCCTGATATTCCAACTGTGTCAGAATTTCGGAGACGGGGCCTTTTGCCTGCCGTTTGATGGGATATTGGGGTTGTGGCTGCGGTAGTGACCGCAAAGGTATTGCATGGGGAGGTGACTCTTCATCCCATCCCACATGGTTGCGGTATAACGCTGGTGCCAGGTACACAGCCCACTCAGCTGCAAGTGCTTCAGCTTTGTCTTTTGGGACATGCTTTGAAAAGCTTGGAAGGATTACCTCCTCTCCTTTATGTGCAGCTAAAACGAATGGGGGTGGCCAATCCACCTCTGCTAACAAAATGTCATATGAAGAGGTTAGATTTTCCCAAAAAATCCCTTTTATTTCACGCGGTATGTCACCTTCAATTTGTATGACTATATTATATAGTCTGTCAGGGGGTGCCACTCTCGTGTCAGCTGTCTCTACAGTAACGAATGTTTCAGTTGCTGTCGCCTCCATATGAGGACGTAGCGCCTCCCGCACTATGGTAACTTCCGCGGCGCTGTCTAGGAGGGTCACTGCCCACGTCCAATTCTGGAGTCTCGTTCTCACGGTCTGAGGCATATTTCGCTGTGACAGCGGCAACCTTTTTCTTCTGAAATTGCGGTCGAGGAAGATGAAAGTCTTCTGCTTTACCTCTGACTTGTTGTCGAGGTTGGTCTCGCTCCTGGGGAGCCTCTCGGCCCCTTCCTCTATCTTGCCGTCCTCCTCCACCAGCCTGTGACGACGTCTGGGCCTGTGAAGAACGAGGAGAACGCGCATCAGAGCTCTGAAACCTTTCTGGTGATTTAATCCTTGACCTATCACGTAAATCATAAGTACGTTCAGAAGAAACCGAAACTGGGGAAGCGCCTCTCGACCCCGGCTTCTTTTGTTGCTTACCCTGTTTTTTCTGTCTCCAACTCTTTTTAGTGAAGACTGGTTTATCATCTTTCTCAGATGCACTTTTTGTTTGTATAACTTGTGTTTGCGATTGAGTTTGCATTTTTACAAAAGGCTTGTTGCCTAGGCTATTTCTTCCAATTGTTTTATAAGCCCGGGCTATTATTTTCGGTAATTCGCGAGGCCTGTCCAACTCTGGGACCAAAGCCAAAGCATTCGCTACTTGAAAGTTCATAGCATCGCCCTTGACATTTCCAAGGATCAGCTCAGCTACTACATCAAACACTCCCACTAGTCTCATCCCTAATTCCACAGCCGCTTCAGGGCCATGTTCATCCTGTACTTTTTTAATTACAGAGGGTAGAACTGTCATGGAAGGAGTTCCAAAACATTTTGAATAAACTGCTGCGAATACCTTACCCCAGTTTTCACATGATGTCAAATCGGGGATTATGTCTTTTGGCAAACTTATCGTGAGGATGCGGTGTTTATCTACTGGGGATGTATGTGGAAACACTGCTTCTATCTGATCGAACTTTTCTGCAAGCCAGTAAGGATAGTCGTCCTTATTTTGTGGACGTTTGCCCATCACAGAATTTACCATGACAGGACTTATAGTCACTCCAGCTGCAATAGCTGGTTGGCCTGCGACTACAGGAGCAGCTCCATGGAGGCTACCTGTAACGTATGTCACCAAGGCTCGATGCACTCGCACCAATTCGGTATGCATAGTGCGCAGTTCCGCAAGCGGTAATGCCAGATAATTTGGATGCGGGGTATACCCGGCCAATACAGGCCAAGTGGCCCCCTGTATTGATAAGGGGCCTAAACGAACAGCGGTAGTTGGTTGTGGTAGGGCGCCATTGAACCAAACACGGTGCTGCCAAGCCGTGAGAGGCACTTCAAGAGCAGTATAGGGTCGATAGGCAGCAGGAACAGCGGTGGGCTTATATTCATGAAACAGCTTATCACCTGCATCCACCGCTTCAAAAGTGATCCAAGTGTAAAACACTTCAAAGTGATAAGCCGGATCGGCTTGAACCACAAAGACCAACTCGACCCCAGTATCGGGCACTCCATACACAGCTAAGTGGTCTCGGAGTGCTCCTCGACTATGTGCAGCTATCGCCACACCAGCCATGACTATACAATTATATTCGACAACCTAACAGGGAGCACAAAAATGGGTCTGTTAACTAACCTTTTTTAATAATATCAAGCTTGAAAAAACCTATAAAACATTCAATATAGGAGGTATCACCGTCACATACGCCTCCGGAAGCGTACGCGAGGGGTTTGTGGACAAGCACAAGTACTACTCAAGCGTCTCGCAGATAAGCTGCCCCACGGTGGTTGCGCCATGTCATAAGGTTTCTGCACATACACAGAGCTATGCACAGGAAAATGGGACCCCGGAATACAGTGGTTTGCCACCATATACAGTAGCACCCAAAAACCCCAACCCAACTACCTTAGCATCCCATTAGCACCCAAGTACTAATGTTTGGACAACCCAGAACACGGTATCTTTATCTCAGGACTCGCAGAAGCAAGAACACTCTTTCGTCACTCACTCGTACTTGTCCACAAGATGCGTAGGAAGAGACACTGGATAGGTTAAAATGTTTATTCCAACTTACGTGCTCTAATGTACAGTACACGTGTCAGTACTAATAGCATAATGCATATGACTAATATAAGCAGCATGGTTACAATTCCATAGAATACAAACGGGGAAAGCATCTCAGAGCTCAGTGGATAAACGTATAAATAACATTACCACCCTCCCCTTGCAGTAAGATAGTTTATTATAATAATAGAAGACCTCTGGGCTTTGACTAGCGAACCCCCATACCTCAGTCTCTAGATGCAGAATTACATCAGCAGGACATCATAGCTCTTCTCACTGAAAAGGATTTCTTCAAGTGTGTTAAGCGCTAGTAAACCACAGTATTAAAAGCATATCAAATTCTTCATGGCAATTGCACATAATGTTATGTCTGGGTGCGCGAGACTGGCCATATCAGGAAGAACCAAAATATATTGTTATGCGACCTTGTACATGTTTGTGCAGACTGAGCCCAAAAAGGTGAACAACAGAAAATGCAGACAGTGCAAAAGAACTTGGCACGAGCAAAGGGCGAGGGAGGCCCGGCTCAGTGTAACGTGCGCAAAGAAAAGCAGCATGGCAGCCAGGCCTAGGCCAACATAACAAGGCAGGTAACAATCCACAAGACAATAGCAGGTCAGAAATGTGAAGCATCTGGAATTAGAGTAGGGCATAACACAGAAGATTCTATCATTGTGAACATGGGTCAAGGACTCATTGGTGTTTGAAAATCTATGCCTTTTTGGAAGAAGTTTTCGTTGTCCATTGGGGCAGAACCACATTAGACAAGATGGTAATCTTCCCTCAGGGAATATTAAGCTAAATAGGCTGCATGCAGTCTTCTCTAATTTGGGCAGACCCCAAGCCCAGAATCAAAATGAAAAACAAAGAAGGATTATGTTACCTACCCTGCAAGCATCTGCTCGTAGCATGTAGTGCTGCAGATTCACATACTATACATACTACTGCCATCTAGTTTTGGGCCCGGACTCTCAAAGTTGTTTTTCTCGAGGAAGTTGTATGGTTGCCGTCATATCTCCTCCTCAAGGTATTGAGCAGGCTCAACAGCTCCTTTGTTAGATAATGTTTTTCCCTATTTAGGAAATAAAGATATGGTCTGCTAAGTAAGCTTTGCTGTTGAACATGCTGTATTGGTGAGTATTTGTGGCACCATCTAATACCTGCTGGGGAGGCGGGAGGGTGCACGTGAATCTGCAGCACTAACCGCTACGAATAGATGCTTACAAAGTACGCAACATACTCCATTTCTAGCATGTGTTGGCTGCAGATACACATGCTATGCATAGGCTGTAAAGCAGTACCCCTCTCGCCGTGGCTTTAGGCATGAGATGTGCAGTTGCTTAAAATAACGTGCATAGAACGGTTTGTCTCCACTACAGCCGGTTGTCTGGCTTGCACATCTTCACAATAGTGTTTAGTAAAAGTATGTGGCTTTATTCAGGTTGCTGCTTTATAAATGTCAATTAGCGGGATATTCCCTAAAAAGGGCATTGATGCACCTTTTTTTCCTAGTTGAATGAGCTCTAGGCATAGCTGTTAGTGTTTTATTTGCCTTGGCATAGCAAATTTGTACCCATTTGACTATTAATCTTGCTATTTCAGATTTTGAGATAGCATTGCCTTTGCGTGGATTTGGAAATGCTACAAATAGTTGTTGTGTTTTCCTGAAGGGTTTCGTTCTTTCCAGATAGTACATAAAAGCACGTTTGACATCAAGCGTATGTAACACTGTTTCTGCCACCGTTTCTGGTTTTAGAAAGAAAACGGGTAAATCTAAAGTTTGATTCAAATGGAAGGGTGAAATGACCTTTAGTAGAAACTTTGGGTTTGTGGGTAAACACACTGTCTTGGAATACTTGGAAGTACAGTTCTTCTATGGTGAGTGCATGTATTTCACAGACTCTTCTTAGGGCGGTAATTGCTACAAGGAAAGCGACCTTCCATGTTCAGAATTGTATTTGACATTTGTGTAATGGCTCAAATGGTGGGCCCATGGGTCTTGTTAACAGTGTTTAGGTTCCATGTAGGTACAGGTGGTGTACGCAGTGGAATGACTCTTTTTAATCCTTCCATAAAAGCTTCTATGACAGGTATGTGGAAAAGGGATTGGTGTTTACGATTTTGTAGGTACGCTGAAATGGCTGCTAAATGTAGGCGTATGGAAGTGTATGCTAAAAGTGCTTTTTGCAGATGTAATAAGTAACATATTAGCTGTTGTTCTGAATGAGATGATGAATTGTTATTTGAAGCACATTAGTAAACAAAACATTTAACGACATCCCATGCCTTTGTGGTTGATCTTCTCACCTCCTTTAAAATATTTATGCATTCAGGAGGTAAATTTAAGTGCCCAAACTAGGACTTCAGGAGCCAGATTGCAAGACTGAGTTGTTGAGGATTGGGGTGTGTAACTGAGTGAGAAGGTTTGTATAGTTGGGTAGCTTTTCGTGTGGTACTAGGGATAGCTCTATTAGGGTTGTGTACCATGGTTATTGAGCCCAGGTTGGAGCTATAAGTATCATTGTTAAGGAAGTTTGTCTTGAGTTTCCTGACCACGAAAGAATGAGTGGGAGAGGTGGAAAACCATACGCAAATATCCCTGACCAGTTTATCTATACTGCATCCCCTTTGGTTTGTGGGTGTCTTGATGTGAAGTTTTGGCATTTTGCGTTCTTGGCGGTGGCAAAGAAATCTATTGTCTGGGTTACCCACCGTAGGAAGTATTTATTTTGTAACAGAGTGTGAAATTCCCACTCATGAACTTGCTGCTGCGTCCTGCTTAAGTCTGCTAGGGAGTTGTCCTCCCCCCTAGTATGTATTCTGCTAGGAGGGGGACTTTGAGATTGATTGGCAATTTCTATATGTTCTGTGATAGTTGTATGGAATGGGTCCCTCCTTGTTTCTGAATGTAGTACCTTGCTGTTATATTGTCTGCTCATAGAAGGACATTGTTCCCCGTTATGTTGGGTAGAAACTCTTTGAGAGCCATTTGGATGGCTTACAGTTCTAACATATTGATGTGCAATGTTTGTTGTTGTGTGGGCCAGTGTCCCTGAACCACAATGTCCTCTATATGGGCACCCCAACCCATGAGTGATGCATCTGTTGTGACTGTTACATGCGGGACTGGGTCCTTGAAGCCTCTCCCCTCTAGTTTGTTTTTGGTGTTCCCTCATTGTAGGGCCTGAGGGACTTTGGGAGAAACCAACACTAGATCCTCCATGTTCCCCCCGCTAGTGACCATTGTGATGCCAAAAACTCATCATGGGGTCTCATATGTAGTCTTGCATGAGGAACTATTGCTATGCAAGAAGCGGTCATACCTAGAAGGCGAATCACTGTTTTGACCAATTGGTTTCCGGAGATTGAGAAACCTCTGTGTATTGGGGTATGCTGTCACCGAGATTGAATTGAGTATGGCTCTGAGATAAGGTTGTATTTGGAGCAGTTGTAGATGGGATTGTGTGGCATTAATTGTGAATCCCAATTTGTGTAATAGGTTGATGGTCTTTGGAGCGTCTTTTAGACATTTGGACTTGGTGTGACTCTTGATCAGTCAATCATCTAGATAGAGAAACACGTTTGTTTTCCCTCCTTAGTTTTGATGCTACTACTGCTAGGTATTTTGTGAACACTCGTGAGGATGTTGTCACTCAGAATGGTAGTACTATGAACTGATAGTGATGTCCACTTACCACAAACCGGAGGAACTTGCGATGTGCGGGGTGGATTGGGATGTGAAAGTATGCATCCTTTAGAACTAATGCAGTCATGAAGTTGCCTTCCTGGGGCAATGGTATTATGTCTTGAAGCGTTACCATCCTTTTTTGGCATCAAGAAGAAAAGGGAGTATACTCCTTTGTTGTGATGTTTGAATGGGACAGGTTCTATGGCCCCTTTCTCTAGCAATGCTTTTACCTCTTCCTTTAGCAGATGTAGATTCTGTGGATTTAGAATGCGTCTTTGTGGTGGCTGCTGTGTTAATTCTAGGCAATACCCCTGCCTGACAATTTGTAGTATCTATTGGTCTGATGTTATGTCTGGCCACAACTGATGGAACTGTTGCCGCCTTCCCCCAACAGGTGTTCTGTATCCACCTCTATATTTCCCTCGACCGGTTAGTTGGGGTACAGTTGTTGTCCTTGTTGGTAGGTGGGCTTCTGTGTGGTAGGACTTTTGGAGCCCCTCTCTCCGGTTAGCGGCGAAAGGACTGCTGCCTTTGTGGTGTTGCTTGTAAAGCACCCATCGATTTTGCAGTGTCTGTATCTCTTTTGATTTACTCTAGCTGCGTATCTACTTCTGGGCCAAAGAGATGTTCCCCATCAAAGGGAATGTCCTGCTGCACCTCAGGCTTAAAACCAGATATGCGTAAACACGCATGTCTGCGCAGCATTATGGAGCTGTTGATGCCTCTTGCATCAGTGTCCGCGCCATCCAGTGCACATACATCTAAAGGTAGCGTTGGAAATTTGCCTTCCCTCGGTTACTAACTCTTCTCCTCATTTTTGTATTCATCTGGGGGATGTTGCATTAGATCCTGCATCTCATCCCAGGTAACTCTATTATAATGAGACAGTAATCCCACAGAGTTAGCAATCTTCCAGTGGTTTGCGCACTCTGTACCCACCCTTTTGGCCTGAGGCATCAATCGGCTTACTCTCCTTGTCAGGAGGTGGGGCCTCTCCAGTGCCTTGGGATGCTGCTTCTTTTCCTAGTAGTTGTGACCACTAGGGATTCTGCTGGTGGGTGCCCCCTTATGTATATTGGGTCTGTTGGTGAAGGCCTGCATTTTTTTTCAATGCAGGGTGTGAGTACCCTGGATTTTAATGGTCTTTAAATAGGTCTTTGAAGAGGTACAAGATAGAGCCAATCATAGAAAGGTATTGCACTGTGCGTTCGGTGTGCAATCGTCTCTTTACCAAAAAATCAGTTTCTTCCTGTCATGTGCATAGGAAGTTTGTGGTATTATGCAGCCCTTTGGATAACACTATGATAGGATGAAGTGTAATCTGGCGGTGACGCCTTTGATGGGACTGGCGGTTCGATATCCGCATCAGGCAGAACCACATCATAATCATCCCATGGGTCTGGGGGGCTGTGATGGGAGTCTCCACGTGAATCATCAGCATCATAATCCTGCTGAGGTATATCCCCCTCCGCCTCTTCCTGTGTTGGTGAGGGTGATTGGGTTTCTGGGGATTCGGGTTGACTGAATGTTATGGGGATTGTGTTCAGTCGCAATTCTTTTTGGTGGAGGCTGTGGAATCTCTAGGTCTTGTGCCTGCCGTTTTGAAGAGTGAGTCTTTTTTTGTGTGTATGTATGCAGTCCTTCAAACACATTGCCCTGTTCTTCAAGTGGCATTTGGGTATGTGTTTTGTGATTCCCTGGCGCCAGTGGTATGGCTGTGGAAGGTGCGTTTGGATTGAATGGTCCGGAAACATGGCTTTTCTTTGGTATGGAAGTTTGCCCATGTTCCTTCTCCCTTCTCAGAGTCGATGCCCTTTTGGAGTCGGAGTGTCTTCTTCAGATCCAATGACTTGTCTGGCGTGGAAGCCTGTTTGAATTTCGTTAGTGCCGAAGCGTCAGTCGATGCAGATTTGTTCTTCGGTGCCTGTGTTATGTCGGTGCCATCCATGTTTTTCCTTTCTCGACTCCGAGGCATGCTTGTGGTGTCAAACTGAGGCCAAGGACTGTGGCGCACGTTGGCGTGGAGTGGGAGGTGTGTGCAAGATTTGCTTAGCATGTGGTGGATCAATAGTACTCACGGTTCTTGGCGTCATTTTTGTTTTCGGTCCCAACCCAGGCACCGGAGCCTTTGTTGTGGGGTCCTCGGTCAACATTAAGACCCCTTCAATCGCGCTGGACTCCTCTGAGGCAACACAGTGGAGTCTTGCGAGGACTACCCCACCTTGTGTTGTTGTATCAGCGTCGATCTCCTTTTCACTATGCGGCCCGCGTAGGAGAACTCCGCCTAAGCCACCATCTTCATATTATGTGCCAGGCGCCGATCTCTTCTATTCCACAGCATCTTTTTATTTTTGAAAAGGTTATACGCTGTGCACTCATGTTCCTTGTTCTGAGGTGACAGGCACAAGTTACATACTTGATGAGTATCCGAGTGAGCGTATTTGGCCCGCACCGAGGGCATCTGCTAAATAGGCTTTCTTTTTTCGTCTCCATCACCCAGAGACAGACATTCTCGGCGGGTGTGGACGTTGGTCAGTCGATGCTCAATTCATGTTTTTTCTCTGTGGGCCGCATGGGCGTCAAAACCTGAAGTGCTCTGACGCAGTCCGTAAGAGCCTGATGGCGGAAAAAAAAAACTAACTAAGGAGCTCTTGAACATGCGAGATACGACGCACAACGCCAACCATAAAAGTTCCCCGAGAAAAACAACTTGGAGAGTGCGGGCCCAACACTAGATGGGCGAAGTATGCATAGCATGTGTATCTGCAGCCAATACATGCTACAAGTAAAGATATACAGATATTATGGAATATGGAGCATTACTATGTCCTTCTTCCTGAGCATCTTCTTCAGAGGCTTGATGATCAGACTAATGGGGCTGCAGGGTTACTGATGCACTGTCACCTGAGGTCGTTTGGGGAGGGGGGGGGATGAAACATAGGTAGAAATATTAGTTGCAGCGCCCACACCATCTCCAACAAACTCATCACCTGATATACCACATTTGTCCACCCTCATGTTCAGAATCTGGGAGTGGGGAATAAAATGAATACTGAAGACTAAACCATTTGTGGCATAGGCGAACCTGTGGGGATTGAAGAGTTTGCGCAGATTTTAATTACAGAACAATGAGGTGATACAATATACAAATATCTTTTTATCTGTTCTTAGCAGTAGCAACAAGAGCCAATATAAAAGCATTACGATGTCACAAGTATTATAACGCAGCCCATCCAGCAGAAAACACGCTCTCTTAATGCTGTTCCTGGCAAATTATAAGTACTCCCTTTAAGCTCTTCGCTTGAGCTACTCTCTACAACTTGCAGTCTTATTTCATATTTCTCTTACCACCTTTGCCTAACTCCTCATCGTTAGATAGATTTCCGTTTTATCCTACTGTTTTGTTTTTACAAACACAAACATTAATTTACAGCCTTTCCCCCCATGTGGCTTTCACTTTTTCTGTGTTTAATCTCTGTGATTTTCTTTTCACTTCAACCTCAATGGACTGGGTACACTCAAACGCCCACCCGCCACCGCTTTACCTTTTTAGAAGAATCCAACACACGTGTTTTCTTTGAAGAGTGGTGCACATGTTTTTCCATCCTTAGGCCAGTCGTGTTCGCTTCATTCCCTCCGCGCTCAGTCGAATACAGCTGGCATCCTCCAGTAGATTCCAGGAGCCCGCGGAAATTTGGCATATTGTGCTAAGTGAAGGATTAATTACCTACGAATATTAATATTAATCTCCTTTTATATTTGAGGATTTTCCTTTTCACATATTAAAGATAAGTAAAATAAATAAATAAAAGCGGAAGCATACGAAGGTGAGCGAAGGAGGGGAACTTTTCAGCTGAAGAATCAGGCATTTCACTCGTAGTCCCTTTGATTGCTTACGAAGCAATTAGGCACAGCTTGTTAGTCCATCCTCAGTCATACAGGGTATCTTTTCATCATGCCTGAGGAAGCCTCCAATGAGGATTCTTGCTGACCCTCACAGTCTCTCAAAGACAGTACCAAGAAGCTATTAAAGACTTCAGGCTCCATATAGAGTTTTCTTTTGAGAAAATCCTGGAGAAGATAGTGTAAGCTTGGAGCTCTTCTTTTGCTGGTGCTGTCTTCCTTTCTTCCACTGACCCAGACCCAGCATCCCTGAAACACTGCAAGGCACTGTTTAAATGTATTAACTTTCATTAGGCCTTTTCCAGACTAAAGGGGTAATCTTCCTCCAGAACTTCTCGCCATAAGAGAGAAAAGTGCTGCATCTTTGAAGATGCCCATGCCTGCCTTTCCGAGGACCAAACTGAGGAGGTTGATTAGGGGGTGGCTATATGATGAGGAGGATTCCTCCTCTTGCGCCTCACTAGCAAGCAACAATAATCCTTGAGTTTGGTGCTCTTTCCAATGACGGTGGAGATTCTGTTACTCTCTCCAACTTACAAAGTCCCTTCCACATTCAAATCCTTATTCTGGGCCTTTTGGGGGAACCCATGTTTGACCACTGCGAACGGAGACATTCTGATTACCAGCAATGGTCCTCCTCTCCACATATGGATGACTTTGGCCGCAACCGATTCTCCTCCCTACTAGAGAAAACAGTTTTTGCGTACCCTCTGCTACGAATGCACTCGCCCTTCTATTGCAGGCTGGATATTCCCCACTCCAGAAACTGATCCACACCTGCTAGCCTTCCGCCAACATTACAGTTCAGATACTCGCCAGGCATTGCCAAGGCCTCATCCTGAATAATAAGGGTCCACTTATCCATCTCCTGGGTGTCCTCGAACAAGCGAAGGCATTTCTGTCAGATTTGTATCTGGATGCCTTCTCTGGTTGGGCCTTGGAGTTTATGGGGGATGCTCGTGCTTCCATCTCTTCAGAAAGGCAGCGTGTAATACCACTTCTCCTTGATTCTAAATTGGCAGAACTCCCATCACCTCTTCCCCACTCTCGTCCCCAGCTGAATCTGCTCTGGTAGAACAAGAAGTAACAGATGTATTTCAGAAAGGTGCAATCCCTGCTGCTCCCACCAAAGAGGGTTTCATAAGTTAACTTTTCCTGACTTACAGGAGAGAAAATGGCCTCAGACGGGTTACAAACCTTTGTACCCTCAATCACTAGGTTACATACCAACACTTCAAGATGGAAGGCATCCATCTCCTCTACGATATTCTTCTAACCAGACTGGCTCGTTAGACATGACTTAAAAGACGTTTACTTCTCAATCCCTCCCTGACAAGAGCATAAATCCTTTCTGAAGTTTCAATGGATACACCAGATGTCTTAGTTCCATTGCCTATCTTTTGTCCCATCTTCTGCACCTTGGTGTTTCAAAATATTAACTATCTAGACAATATCCTGTTAATGCACCAATCTCCAGTTACCCTTTCTCTTCACAACCTGGGCTTCTTCATAAAAGTCGAGACGTCCTACTGCTCTCCTGCCCAGATAACATACTTTGCGGTTCACCATATACGCTGTCTCCTGTACCCTAAAATTTCACAGCAAGAAAATACCCCTCAAAACAGGAACTAAGGTCAACTGCAGCATGTTCATTACCTGTGATATCCATAGCGTCTGATCAGCCTTTTAGCTGCTTTGATCCAACACATTTTTCCAGCCCCTCTTAATCATCGAACTCTTCAATGTATGACTCCCACTTTGTTCGCCTGGGCTTCACTTACTCAGACCACATCTCATTAAATACCAAATCCAGTGTAGAACTACGGTGGTGGCTGCCCAACATGAAACCTGTAATGGCAAAGCAATCTTTGGTTCTTCTCCAAATTTGGTCATCGACTCAGATGGCAGTAGATCTGGCTGGGGTGCCAACTCAGGCACCTTATCGACTGGAGGCCTCTGGTCCCCCTCTGAGAAAGTATTTGATATCAACTCTCTAGAGCTCTTAATTCGCACCTTCGCTATCAAAAGTCTCACCAAGCACAGATCTCTTCAAGGATATCTGGCAACACTGCCTCTGCAACAACCTCTTAGTGATGGTAGAGTCTAGGTCCCTCAAACTCCATTGCAGACTGATTCTCCAGTACTTCGGAAATTGAGTGCTGGAGCCAAAATAGTTTCATTGTCTCACCGACCTCCGTGCCCTCTGAACTTTCAAGTTTCTGGACTTTGTGAGTTGACACCAGGACCTGGAAGCTTGGGCGAAGGACAACTTTGCAACTGGTCCCCATTCGTCCTTATCCGTTTCTATTTGCCCTTCATGCCAGGGTTCTCTTCTTTGCCAGAATTTTCTTTTGCAAGATGATAGTTGTCATTCCCCTCATGCTTGCTCAAGCTTGATTTCCTCAAACTACTGGATCTGGCCACAGCCTTTCCTAGTCTCCTTTCCAGCTTCAACCCTTTTCTCTTAGATCCAGAAGCAAATCCAGAAACAACCCACATGGCCCCATGGTGCAAGGCCACCTCCACCTTCTAGCATGGAACATTTCTGTGGATCCTCAAGATGGTCAGATCTATCGAGGTCAATGCAGACCTTATTAACAAGTCCATGGCCCCTGATACTTAATGACCCTACAACTTTGCCTTTAAGACTTGGCTTCGTTGGTGCTTGGAAAGGAATCTGGATCTCTCTACCACATCTAATTTCTCTCTATCCAGTTTACTTTCAACCCTCTTTCCTAAAATGTCTCTCTTATAGAACCATTAACATTTATCACTTCACTGTCCCTGCCACTCCCCTTCTTTAATTGTCATGATATTGCCTATACCGTATTTCATAATGTCTATGATAATGTTTTGGTTATTCTCAATACAATTTTTACCTTGTTGATTGTGTGCCATTTGTTGTTTCACATGTTGGTTACCATCTGAATACCTTGCCCTCCTCTCATATCTGTTCCTTCTTACAGGTTCTGCATAGCCTTACTGTTTTTCAGCAAGAGTCTCAGAGCTTCTCTCCCGCCCATGCCAAATCCTCAAGTTTTCTCCCTTGTGCCTCCTTTGATATAGGATGAAAATCCACTCTACTTCCACAGTTCGCAATAACAGAGGCCATTTGCTGTTGGACGGGCTGCTTTATAATGCCTTCATGTGATTACTTCTTAATGCTGGTGCCAGTATCAGATTAAAATAGATATTTGCTGTTTTGGTTCTACATTAACGGCTCTCATAATGCATTGTTCTGGGGGCGTTGACAAGATGGCGAACGGCTAAGATGTGCTTTCCCGTCTCACTGTCCCCGCCGCCGTTTGGCCCTGGCCATCCGCCCTATATCTAAAGCTGGAGGCGCCCACGGAGCTTCCGAATCAACCGGAGACAGCAGAGCTCCAACAAGAGCATGTGCAGCAAGCCCCGATCCTCGTTACGCGAACCCAGTGAGGAGCAATTGCAGGGAGAGCTGGGCCATGCCGGGGTAATGCCAGTGACTGCACAGCAGTGAAAGAGACAGCGCCTGGCTCCTGCAGCTCCCCAGTGCCGACTTACCTGCCAGTGCTGCTTGGATGCCCCCCCACCCACCCTTGCCCAGCGGAGCAGCGACCGGCAAGGCACAGCGAGGAGTCCTGCCCAGGCAGACGAACCCCAGCGGCGGTGCGGCCTATCACACATGGTCTGCCTGGACCTCGGTGCCTAACCTGAAACGATCGTGGGCCCCACCCACAGCAGCAACCGAGGAGCTGGTCCCGAGGCAGTGGTGCAAGGGTGGCCGCTTGCAGAATGACAGTGCTTGGGCAGTCCCTTTCCTCCGGAGCCCACGGCGCCCAGGGCCCCGACGGCGCAACCAGCACAGCAACCTTGAGGGTGTGCAACGCCATTCACCTGGGAATTGGAGGGCAGATACCTGCTGGTGCATGCCTGGCACCCAGGGAGCGACGACAGCCTGCGGCCCGTGAGGGTCCAAGATACTAACGCTGGAGCAGAGGGTCGAGACTTGGGGCCCCTTGGAGGCCCGCTTTCATAGTGACTGGCTACACCTGGGATACTCTCCCCCTCACAGACTTCTGAGGGCCATATTATTCAGCATTATCCAACCATCACCTGAGCCAGAGGGTCCTGGGGAGACCCTGCAGACGACAGCGAAGGTGCAGGATTACCAGGCTGTGTTCCCCTTCACCAACCACATTTTGCTACAGTGAGGGACCTGCACTGCTTTACATCCTGACAGGATTGGCTTGTGCTCACGGCCTAATTCTGCAATTGACCCGCGCTGGGGCAAGGCGCATTGCTGGATCAAATTATCCCTGGCTCAACTACGACCACGCTCCCCGCCCTACAGAGACTGAGGCCTATATCTAGCGAGGAGCCTGGGGGACTGCCACACGATAAGCAGGGCCCCAGAAGAACTCCACAAGGGATCTTAACGGCCGCCCCATGGAAGGAATAGCCTGATAGTTGCAAGTAAGCCAAGAGTATCCTTACATTGCATTAATTAGCTTCATATTTCGCAATTGCCCCCGCCGCGATATAAAGCACGCTGGGGGCAGTGCAAGGGCAAGAACACAACAGGGCTGGGAGTGCTACTGCGCCGGGAGAGAGAAGAGACTCAAATCTGGAGGAGATCCTGCTGCGGGTGCTACCTCAGAGCGAGGGGTGCTGAACCGCTCACTGAGAAACCCATTGACCCGCTCCCGGACTCCGATCCCATTTGTGGAGGGGTCGTGTGGCAACCCTTGGCTCCCTGCACCACCACAGCCTCAGAGGCCATGCTGCTTCTTGAGGAGCGGGGGGAATCGCTCTCTGAAAGACATGCTAACAATGACTGCAAGCTGCCCATCTGGAGACCGTCCGCCACAAATCGACCGCCTAACACCTGACTGACAGTGACAAGGAGGGACCGGTGACCCGATCCTTCCTAAAGGCTGTTTGCTTTGCTCCGTGATGAAGGACTTAGCCAATGATCTCAAAGAGGTCCGCCGAGAACTAGATGAAATGGGAGACAGGGTCTCCACCCTTGAAGTCCATGCCACCAGCCGGGATGAAGAGATCGGGCAACTGCAGCAGGAGGTCATCAGGCTCAGAGATCAGCAGATCAATCTGCAGGCCCAGACTGAAGACCTGAAAAACCAGTTGAGACGCAATAACATATGCATTAAGGGGGTGCCGACGAAAGCAGAGGGCACAAACCTAGGAGCATATATCAAAGATTTGTTCCTTCACATACTGGCATCATCGCCAGCTGAGGAGATTCAGCTTGATTGCGTGCATAGAGTGGGCTTTCTGAAACCCTACTCAGCCCCCCTGCTGAAATTCTAGTCTATGTCCACGATTTGTAGCTTAAAAAGCGCATCCTTCGCACAGCCATAGAGCGCTACCCTGCGCGATACAGAGGGCATGCGCCGATGATCTACCAGGATCTCTCAGAAGTCACACTGCAAAAGCGCATGGACTTCCACCCAGTGACTGCTCACTTGCAAAGTAAAGGTATCACATAATCCTGGGGCCATCTGTTCCAGATAATGTTTCGCCTGGTAGGCAAACTTAATCAGCTCCGATTTTTTGCAGACACTTGGCGGTTGCTGGGAACTGAAGAATCCCCCATTGGCGACCAACGTCCTAGCTCTCCGGACCGTAAGACCCGCAAACACCTACACTGACATCGGACTAAATTCTTGCCCAAGGGGTTGAGGCCAGACCCAGAGACCATGGCGATGGATAGGCGAGCGGTGCTGGAGACGCTGTCTAGGGATGCCGGCGGATTAACTGCAACATGAGTGCCGCGAGGCTTCAGAGACTATTTCACTGCTTGGGGCTGATGGGCCAGGCAGTGGAGGTGGAGGCTGGTCACACTCCCGATAATATTCTTCCCAGTGGAACATCCATGATGTCTTTTGAGGTCTCTTGCCAGACAGACTTGTTGCTTTTTTTTTTTTTTTTTGATAATCAAATTTATTGATTTTAAACAATACCACAAATTTACATTGGCAGCAAAATCAGGCACAGTGTCTGGATGCTATACAACAGCAAGGAAGATGACAGAGACCTGTATATCATTCTTCAGAATAGAGTCTCGTGCAAAGTTATCGCGATACATATGAACACATACACCCCTCAGGACAATAGATTGAACCATTTACCCCAAATCTTTTCGAATAGTTCAGGGCAGCCCCAGGCTTCAAAGAGGGGTTCCTCTTGAGTTCCGCACCAGTCCACCCCCGTCTCCACCTCCATACAGTAAGGGGCTTGGCCTGGGACCAGAGTGCCGCAACGTCACGTTTCGCCACCGCCACTGCAGTCCCCAGGAAGCGCTTGTCGGCCCGGGAGCCATCCAGGCCATCAAGCACACCTAGAATCAGACGTAATGGGACGTGGGGAACTGCCCACCCCAGGGTCTGTGTAAGTTCCAGTTCCACACCTGCCCAAAATGATGCAAGGACAGGGCATTGCCAGATCATGTGGTAAAAGTCAGCTGGAGCGTGGTTGCATCGTGTACAGGCCGGGGAGGGCCGCAGTCGGGCTCTATATAAACGCGCAGGGGTTAGGTAAGCCATGTGCAAATAGTAGAGTTGGATCAGACGCAGTTTGGAGGAGGTCGTCAAGGTCTTGGGAGCCATGAGAGTCTCTCTCCAGTCCGCTTCCTCTAAGGGGCCCAGCCAACCCTCCCAGCGGGCACGCAGTGAGTCTAGGGTCGCGGGGCTATTGTTCACTAGGGAGCGGTAAATCCGCGACACCCCTCCTTTACCTAGGTTCCCCATCATCACTTGGGCCTCGAGGAGACAAAATTCGGGAAGGGGGGGTGGGAGAAGGAATGTGTGCTTTGAGGGCATGCCTAAGTTGTAAGTATTTGTAAAATTGGGAGGAATGGAGGGAGTAGCGCTGTTGCAAATCTGCGAAGGTTCTGATGTGGTCCCCAACCCAGACATCCCCAAGAAGCGAGATCCCAATGTGGTCCCACTGACGGAAGTCCCGGAGAGTCGAGGTCTCCCGCAGCCAATTACCATGCCACAGGGGTGTATGCTGAGTAAGTTTCCCATCCCATTTCGTGTGGCGCAGGGCAGTGCGCCAAGCCAGTAGGACTGTCCTAGTGATGGGGGGGGGGGGGGAAGGATTTGTGGTATGGGGGCCCCGTACAAGTAGGCTTGGAGCTGTGGAAAATCCATAGATCGGAGCTCAACCTGGTATGCCGGATCGGACCAGCCACCGGCGAGCCAGTCATGAACCACGATGAGTCTCGTGGCCAGGTAGTAAAGGTGAAGATTGGTCACACCCATGCCCCCATCATAAGGAGGTATGCAACAGTGAGCCAGGGACATTCGCAGTCTCCCGCCTCTCCATAAAAACCGGGTGAGGAGACCATCAATTTCGCGGAACCAACTCCCCGGGAGGTGAAAGGTTATGTTTTGAAGAATATATAAAAAGCGGGGGAGAACCATCATTTTAAAAAGGGCACTTCTGCCAAGAGGATTAAGAGGAAGGGATTGCCATCGCCTGAGGTCCGCCTTGGCCTTGGTAACCAGGGGCGTAAGGTTAAGGGCCCATTCGGAGGCGTGGCTACGAGCGTCCAGATGGCGGTCGCACCTTAGGTGTGCTCCGGACCCCTCCGTCATCCGCTCTGCCACCCATCACCATCGGGATCGCCCAACACCTGGCGCCACGTACCTGGCTGCCTGGGGACCTCCGGAGCTCCGTTTGGGGCACTGGGTGCCGACCGGAGACCGTGTTGGCTGTCCTGGTCTCCCGGACCTGCAGCGCGGCTCCCCTCAAAATGGCGGCTCCTGCCGCGGTGCTCTCGGTCCCATCGTCGGCCAACGGCCCACCACCGGCGAAACTCAACTGAGCGAGGGGGCTCCTGGTGTGGCTGGTGCCCCCCCCGCATCGCGAGACCCGGCCGGTCTCCCCTCCTGGGCGGCGGCCGCGAAGTGCGTGGTGGAAGAGTGGCGGTGCCTGGCGCCTTTGCCTGGAGCGGGCCTGCCCTTCCGGGGCCTTCCGAGGCGGGCCCTGCTCGGCGGGGTGTCCCTGTGCCCCCTGGCAGCGATCCTGTAGGACCTGTGGGGAGGGGCCCAGAGGCCGTCGGAGCCCTCTCTGCGCCCACCGAGGCCTGACTTCGCTGACGTTGTTTCCTGGACCCCCACTGGCGGTGTGCACGTCTGCTGCCCCCCGGGGCCCGGACTGACGGCGCTGACGCGGCCTGCTGCAGCGGGGCTCCCTGGTCGGACTGGGGCCTGGTTTGGCGGTACAGGTGCTGTGGGCCTGCAGGGCTGTAGGGAGCGGCACGTCGTCGTTGCCCCCGGAGGGCCTGGAAGGACATCACCGGCGCCGGGGGCTTCCACTAGCTGCAGGGGCTGTGATCTTGCGTCACCCCTGGGGCCTGGACGGACATCACCGGTGTCGAGGGCTGATACTACATCCACGGGCCTTCATCGGCACTGAGATCTACTGGGAGTGGAGAACCTGTGGTATCTGCGCTGGGGAGGCCTGCACACGACCTGAACCCGAGGTCAGAGCCGCTGCTGCGGTGGATGGTCTGCGGCGGATGGAGCACTCCGGCGGGCGGACCTGGAGGTAAGGAGTGGGGGCTCGGTGGCGCCTGGGCTTGGGTGAGGATTCGGCTGTCGACCGGGCAGCAGGCGAGGTGCGGGGGAGGCCACTAGTCAGCGCGGCTCCTCCTCCCCCTCCCTCCTTCCCCCCCACTCCTGATGTGCCCCCCGGTGACTTGCGGCGGAGGTGAACCCACCCCTCTCTGGGCCTGGGGTGTGGACGGATTTGTTCGGCCGTCACTTGGCGGCGGTGACCCCTATAGGGCGTCCCTGACCTGGGCATGGTGGTCGGGTGGACCCGCAGTGCCCCGGACCTTTAGAGATACTCTGTGTTGCCGCCCGGCGGAGTGCCTGGTGGCCTGAGGTGGGGGAACCTGTGCGTGGCTCCTTCTTCTACTTCGGCCGCAAATTTCGGGCGGCGGCAGGTCGAGTCGCACCGAGTCTTGACATCTGTTGCTTGGCCCCGCCGACCCCCGGCCACCAGTGTTAACCTGTCAACCTCTATTTGTGGGGACTCTGAACCCGTGATTTCCTCGGGTCGCCATGGGCCGGACGGACCGGTCAACGAAGACCCCTGCCACCCAGACGAAAATGGACCGCTTCACCACCTTGGAGGCGGGGGCTACCGGGGGTGTGGCTGATCAGGAGGCTCCTCCAGCTCTGGATTTGACCACCATCCTCCAGGCTATCCAGGCCTCCCAAACCTCGGTGGAGGGTAAGATTGCAGAAGTGCGAGTAGATATGACTCTCATTCGACAGGACCTCCGAAACGCCACTGCTCGGATTACAGAGACTGAGACCCGTATCTCCACTGTGGAGGATGACGTCCAACAACTTAAGGGGCAGGTGGCCCGTCTCCAGTCGCACACTCAGGAACTACACCGTCGGGCGGAGGATGCCGAAAATAGATCTCGACGCAACAACCTCCGCCTGGTGGGCTTTCCAGAAGGAGCGGAACAGGGCCGAGCGGTGGACTTCCTGGAGGGGTGGCTAAGGTCGTGGATCCCGGAGGGCTCTCTTTCTCCTTGGTTCGCGATTGAGCGGGCCCACCGGTCTTTGGCCCCCAGGCCGGCGCCGGGTGCGCCTCCTCGGCCGTTCATAATGCGGGTCCTCAACTTTAAAGACCGCGACATCATCCTGTCTGAAGCTCGCAAACAACAGCGGCTACGCTACGAAAATGGGGCAGTCATGATCTTCCCAGATTACACCCGCGAGGTCCAGGGCCAGCGCCGCTCCTTTGGGGAGGTCAAGCAAAAGCTGAGGGCACTTAACATCCAGTATCTGCTCCTCTTCCCGGCTCGCCTGCGAGTGGTGTTCGCAAACAAAACGCTGTTCTTCGACAACTCGACGGAGGCCTGGGCCTGGGCTACGGAGGAGCGCCCTCTGCGGGCCGACGGTCGGGCCCTGGGCATGGAGGGAACGGAGAGCACACCTGGCCACCCCGCCCCTTCGCTCCTCAACATCAGCGTAACCGCTCCCGCAGGCGCCGTGGGCGGAGGAGGGCCCGCTCAGACTCCCCACCGGGCCACTCCCGACAACCAATATCGCTTTCCGGGGACCCCTGCCCGGGAGGCGCTCTGGCTCCTCCGGCCGTTTGGATGGCGGTGGTGCTTTGCCCGGGCCTGCGGCGATTGACCTCCCAGAATCAGACCTCTCCCGTAGCCCAATACTTCTGAAAGACCCAGCTTGAACTGGTCTCTGCCCGCCGGGCCTGGCTCCGCAGCCGGAGACGGTGCTTTAACTCTGAACATTTCTTTCCTTCCCGATGGACTCGTAAACACACATCCGGACATGAGGAGGGGTCCTCCACGCTTCCCCATTCCCAAGCGTTTTAGTTTGGTTGCTTAATCACTGGTTTACTGTTAGGGCGACAGATGCTTCCGTTCCTGAAGTGTAGGGTGGGGGTGGGAGAAGGGTTGGGGGTGGGACCGTTGTCCCATGTTTTGAGTTTATTTTTGGTTGTTTTGGTTGTTTTATTTTTTAGCTCCGCTGCACCAGTTTTCACACGACACCCTAATTTGCACCTCAAGAGACATGCAGACCTTCTTTCAGATATTTCGATGGGCCTGCTGATATCCAGCTGGGAAGTCCCATCCCCCGCAAAGCCCACAATCACAATGTTGTACACACCACTACGCTCGACACACCCCTGCGGGGTACTTCTCTGCATTGCACCAGTACTTACATCATGCCCAGCCCTGCATCCGGTGGCGTACATAGACTTCCCTTTGGACACTGCACCACAACCTCACGCGCTCTATTTTGATGTGGGCCCCCGTCTGGGACCCACTTGCCAGGCCATCCCACCATGCCACTATGCCAGACATACCTCCACTGAGTACTTCTCTACGCATCTTATCTTGGAACGTTAATGGCCTCCTGGACCGTTTCAAGCGGATGGCTGCCCTGCGCCACGCGCACCGCCTAGGGGTGGACATAATATTACTGCAGGAGACGCATTTGCTGGGTAACCATTGCCCCTTCCTAACGCGCTATGGATATGATAGGGCGTGGCACTCGGGGTTCACTCGGGGATCCCGAGGGGTGGCGATCCTGGTGAAGCGCTCCCTTCCCCTTGTCATTGTGCAGACAGCCCTTGATGCCCAGTACATTTGTGGCCATCAGTGGTACGTTACATGGGAACCCCATTAACCTTGTATCGCTCTATTCCCCTCCTTCAATGCTGGCGGCGACATTAGCTAAAGCTACAGATCTCCTGGCGTCCTTACCATTGGGCCCCACTTATCTCGGGGGGGATTTTAACGCGGTCTCCTCACCCGACCTTGACACGTCTGGCCCCCTTCCTCCAGTAGAATTGCTCAAGCAAAGCAATTGAAGACCTGGTCTGAGTCCCTGGGCTTGTGCGATGCCTGGCGTACATGGCACCCACATTCTAAGCAGTTTACACACACTTCGGCAGCGCACCATACGCAAGCGCGTATTGACGCCATTTTCGCTCCAGCGACAGATTGTCTCACGGTCCAGGACGTCGCCATCCTCCCGCGTGGTATCTCGGACCACTCCCCGGTAGTGATTCGCACGGGCCCCCGTCCACCTGCACGCGGCAGACATGGAGATTTAATGCCTGGTTTCTCCAAGACAGGGAGTTCCGGAAGGCGGTGGGTCAGGAACTTAAGCATTATTTCCTCTCCAACGACGGATCCGTCTCCTCCCGGGGGTTCTATGGGAGGCGGGTAAGGCCACGATTAGGGGGTTCGCTAAGGGCCAGCTCAAGCGTCAGCGACAGGCCCAAGCAGAACAAATTACCAGTCGTGAGGCGCAAGCCTTACGCCTCGAGCAGGCCTCTGCTCAATCTCCAGACACCCCTGCAGCCAGACTCCTCGCCCGGCTCCGGTCGGAAATCAAACAGTTGTCGCTGGAGGCAGCCAAACTCCTTTGGCGTTCGTCCGTGGCCAGGGTGTATGGCTGGGGCGACAAGAACGGTTCGCTCCTCCATCGCCTTGCCACTTATCCCAGGGCAAATCGCATTATACCAGAGGTCATAGCGCAGGATGGCTCGGTGTGTCGGTCCCCAGACGGGATGGCTCGTGCCTTTGCGTCCTATCAGCAATTATACATGGCCAGATCCCCATCCTTACCACTCGCTGGTATGTTGGAGGTCGAGGGTGGCTCCCTCCCCAGCCTAGATCCCATTAGCCGGAAAGACCTTGAGCGTCCCATCACACGTGTGGAGATAGAGGGAGCGATCGCCCTCGTTTCCTCCGGTAAGACGCCGGGCCCAGACGGCTTCCCTCAAGAGTACTACATGCACTATCGGGACAGTCTCACTCCGCATTTGGCGGGGTTGTTTCGGGAAGCTATTGCAAAAGGCTCCTTTCCCCAGGAGGTGGATCTGGCCACCATCGTGGTTCTTCCCAAGTCTCAACCACCCTCACCACGGTGTGCGGACTACCGTCCCATCTCCCTCATCAATACTGAGATTAAATTGTTCGCCACGATCCTCGCCCAGCGACTCAAACCCCACTTGTCCACGCTGGTCCACCCCGACCAATGCGGATTTATGCCCTCACGTGGCACTAGGCATTGTCTTCGCAGACTGCACGTCGCCCTGGCACACCGTCATCTCCTTACTCCCTATCTCGCGATCCTTCTGGTAGACTTTGAAAAGGCCTTCGATTCGGTGGACTGGGGGTTCTTGGCGGACGTCCTTACTACGATGGGACTCGGTCCCCGTTTTTGTGCCATGGTAAAAGTTCTTTATGCTTCCCCCCCGCGCCCATGTTTTGGTGAACGGGGTTCTGTCGGAGCCCTTCCCGGTTCGCAGAGGAACAAGACAGGGTTGTCCCCTGTCCCCACTGCTGTTCGCCTTGGTGATGGAGCCCCTGGCGTCCATGATGCGATCGTGCAAGGGTCTGCGGGGGTGGGAGTGGCCCAACACCGAACCAGACAAAATCGCACTCTATGCAGATGACGTCCTCATCTATTTGGCAGACCCCGCC
This sequence comes from Calotriton arnoldi, assembly GCA_963921515.1. Taxonomy (NCBI): domain Eukaryota; kingdom Metazoa; phylum Chordata; class Amphibia; order Caudata; family Salamandridae; genus Calotriton; species Calotriton arnoldi. The sequence goes on along the minus strand of CAWUFW010000950.1, from coordinate 3,130,563 downwards.
AGATCTGGCCCCCTTTGTCTCCACATCCTACACCTCTTCGAGCGGGCTTCGGGCCTCCGGCTTAACCCGGACAAGTCGGCCTTGGTCCCCCTACACCTGTCTCGCGAATGTTTTGACTGGCAATCCAGCATTCCTCTTCGCCGTCAATCCTTCAAATACTTGGGGATATGGATGACCTTGCTCCCTGAGCTCAGCTGGGCCCTCAACGTGGCCCCACTGGTGAGGCGGGTTAAGGCAGACCTCCAGAAGTGGCAGTTATTGCCCCTGAATACCATGGGGAGGGTCGCCCTATTTAAAATGATGGTGCTTCCTCTGTTCCTGTATGTACTGCAAAACACCCCCATCGGCTTTCCCAGACCCTGGTTCCGCGAACTTGACAGCATTGCTAGTAAGTTTTTATGGGGAAATGGTAGGGCCCGGCTGGCACTTGCAGTGTGTAGGATCCCCTCCTTCGACGGGGGACTGGGGATGACCCACCTCTATTTATATTACTTGGCCACGCGGCTCCTCTCCATTCACGATTGGTTCAATGGGGGTTGGTCGGACCCGGCGTACAGGCTCGAGGTCGGAGAATTGGGTTTCGCCAAGATCCAAGCTATGCTATATGGGGCCCCTATTCCCTCCCGCTTGCCAGAGGTGACACGCTCGGTGCTGTTGGCCTGGCGAGCTGCATTGCGACATACCAAGTGGACACGTACGCTGACCCAATGCACACCCTTGTGGCAAGGGACTTGGCTCAAAGAAGTCAACACACTACAGGGGTTTAGAGCATGGGATTCGATAGGCATTTCGCAGCTTGGCGATGTGTGGGTGGGGGACCACATGCGGTCCTTCGACGACCTTCAAAGCAGATATTCCTTACATCAGTCACAATTCTATAGGTATTTGCAGTTACGCCACGCCCTTCACACCCACCTAACGACTGGCACGCGCCTTCAAGACCATAGTCCGCCTGAGGCCCAGATAATGTTTGGTGATCTGGGGAGAGGCGGCATCTCCCGCATCTACCGTACACTGATTAACAATGCCCCCACTTCCTTAGACCGACATCGGGCTCAATGGGAGGGTTGGGTAGGCACCTTAGACGAGGAGGACTGGCGCGACGCCCTTATGGCTCCTCGGACGGTCACGGCCTCAGCCAGATTGCGCTTAGTGCAATTATATTACTTACATGCTGCATATCTTACCCCAATGCGCCTTCACCGGGCCGGACTTAGCCTAACCTCTGCTTGCGCCAGGTGCGGTCACGATCCCGCAGATTTTTTTCATATGGTATGGGTATGTCCCCGCTTGGAGCAGTTCTGGGAGGAGATTGAAGAGGAACTCACTGAGGTTTTGGGCTGGGAGGTCCCCCATGACCCAAGGCACGCACTCCTGGGTATCACTGATGGGCTGGATGGGTCACGGAACGAAAAACTGTTTTACACTACGGCAATGGTGGTTGCTAAGAGAGACATTGCGGCCTCCTGGAAGCTTTCCGAACCTCCGTGCGCTGGATGCTGGAGGACTGGAGTGGACTGGTGTGCCTCGCAGGAGAAAGTTATGTACGAGGCTCGTGGGTGCCCTAAGAAGTACCGTAGGGTTTGGGGGAAATGGTTGGGGGAGGTGGAGTAGTCGTAGAGGGAACGCCCAAATTGGTACCCCTATGTATCTGTTTTTATCATTGTCTGTAAACTTTGAGGTGCTGCTTTCCTTTCCAGGTCCTGGACATTTATGGTGTTGGACTGTAAGGCTGGTGTTTTGTTTGTTCTTCTTTTTCTTTATTTTATTAATTAATAAACAAAAATTTGTTTATCAAAAAAAAGGGCCCATTCAAGTTCTGGAAGCAAGGGGACTCAGACCCCCAGATACTTGAAGGACTGCCTACGCAGAGGAATGGTTGTTTGCCAATCGAAGCAGGCAGAGGACGGGTGGAGGGGAACCAGAGTGGATTTTGCCAGGTTGAGCCGAAGGCCAGAGACTCGTTCAAAGGCGGAAAGGACGTCCAAGCATCGGGGGCCGGAGTCCTCGGTGTCCGCTAGGAATAGGAGGACGTAGTCGGCGTAAAGGGCGACCTTGTCGATCTGATAGGGGTCCCAAGCCCATCCCCGGATGCGGGGATCTTGGCGTATGAGAGAGGCCAGGGGCTCCATTGCTAGCGCAAATAAAAGCGGCGAGAGTGGACAACCTTGGCGAGTGCCCCTCTGGATGGGGAATGCCTCCGAGAGCACGCCATTAATCAGGACCCGTGCTTTAGGGCTGGAATATAATACTCTGATGAAGCGCCGGAATGGAAGGCCGAATCCCATCACCTCCAGCACGTCCTCCAGATAGCTCCAGTCAACTGTATCAAAAGCTTTTTCAAAATCAATGAAAAGCAAGGCCAAGTATGGAGTGAGCTGATGGCGGTGTGCGAGGGCGAGGTGGAGACAGCGTATGCAGTGCCAGGTACCCCGGGCAGGCATGAAGCCACATTGGTCTGGGTGGACCAAGTCATGCAAGAGGGGACGGAGACGTTGGGCCAAGGCAGTGGCAAAGATTTTCACCTCTGTGTTGATGAGGGAAATGGGGCGGTAGTCCGCACAGGTGAGGGAAGGCGGTTGTGTCTTTGGAAGAACCACAATAGTGGCCACGTTGGTCTCGGGGGGGGGGGGGGGGAGGACCCTGTGTCCACCACATGATGGAACAGATCCACTAAGTGCGGAACCAACAAGTTGCGGTAGGTCGCGTAATATTCTTGAGGGTAGCCATCCAGCCCTGGCGTCTTACCGGAATGCAAGAGTGAAATGGCCCCGTGTATCTCCTCCGCGGTAAGGGGGAGGTCCAGAGTCTCCGAGACTGCCTGGGGAAGACGGGGCAGTTGGGTAATTGTCTCTGACATCAATGAGGCCAGGGAGGCCTCGGGAGGTCAGACCGCGTAAAGATGGGCGTAATAGCCCGCAAAAGCTTGGGCGATAGCCTGTGAGGTGAAATGGTGAGCGCCGGCCGCATCGCAGACCTCAGGGATTATGCGGTTGGCTTTGGGATAAGAGATTAAATTATGGAGTAGCTTGCCATTTTTGTCACCCCAGCCGTATACACGCGCCACTGAGGAACGCCATAGCATTTTAGCGGATTCTAGGGAGATCTGACAGATCTCCTCACGGAGCATTGCGAGCTGTCGGATGGAGCTAGCGCCTTCGGCAGAGGCCTGGGCCGATTCAAATTGTGCAGCTTGGGCCTCGAGCTGCACGAGGCGGGCGGTCTGAGCCGCGCGCTTTGCGTGGCCAAGCCTCTAGCCACGCCTCGTATAGTAGCCTTGCCGGCCTCCCACAGTGTACCTGAAGAGGTAACCGATCCCTTATTGATCAATAACTATTGCTTCAGTTCCTGCCCGAGGGCCTCGACGGATTCCGCATCCTGCAGAAACCAAGCGTTCATCCGCCAAGTCGTACAGACTCCATCAGGGGACGCCCGAGACGGAGGGAGACAGGGGAGTGGTCTGAGATACCTCGGGGCAGGATAGTAACCCCGGACACCAACTGACAGTCGATGGCCGGCAACAGGAGCAGGTCAATACGGGAGTGGGTACGGTGGGCCGCCGAAGTATGAGTATATTGTTCTCGGCGGGGCTTCCACACCCTCCAAGCGTCGCAGAGACCTAGGGCGGAGGACCAATCAGAGAGGCGCTGAGCAGAGGCAAGGCGGGACGCAGAGGGAGCACCTGTCGTGTCGCGAGGAGGTTGCATAACAGCGTTGAAGACGCCCCCGGTGACCGTCAGACCCTGAGGAAAGGCTGAGACTAATAGCGTGAGACGTCGGAGGGCAGAGGGCATTGTGGCAGGGGGAATGTATACACACATAAGATTAAGAGGATGACCCTCGATCCTGCCGGATAAGGCCACATAGCGGCCCTGGCCCTCAACCTGTGCCAAAGTAAAGGGGAGACCCTTGCGAATCAGTATGGCCACTCCCCGAGAGCCCAGTGTGAAACCAGAGTGCCAGACCCTGTCAAACCCATAACGGGCGAGGAAGGTTCATTGAGTTCCCAGAAGGTGCGTTTCCTGTAGAAAGAGGATGTCGGGCGCCTGGCGTTGGGCACTGCGAAGAACTGCGGTTCGCTTTATGCGGTCTAATAGGCCATTGACGTTCCATGACAAAATGTGGAGGGGTCTATTAAGGGTTGACATCATCTGAGTGGGTGGTGTGTGTGTGTGGATCAATACGGATAGACCCGGGTCCCAGGGGAGTTAACATCTCATAGCCTGGGCGTAGGGATAGAGCGCATGTGGTATGATAGGTCTCATGTCGTCGTTGGTGGCGTGTGTGCAAAGAGCTGTCGTGAAGAACGAAGAACATTGGCCCAAAGGCACCCTGAAACAAACAGTCGGGAGACAACAGTCCTCCCACCCCCCACCCCCCTGCCCCCCAACACCCCTCACCCTACACTTCTGGAATTGAAGCATCTGTCGCCCTGGAAAGGAATACAACAAAACAGAAATACAAATAAGTCTGAGTGCTAAGCTAAAACGGTTAGCGGAGCATGATCGTGGCAGAGATGGACCCCTCCATGTAGACGGATATGTTAATGTTAACAGATGTAAGAACAATTAAGAAGCGGATTGTGGACCCCAAGCCGGTGGGCCTCGGAGGTCAGACTCCGTCGTCCTCCCCGGATCCTCAAAGTGCGGGGCTCCTCGACAAGTCAGAGTCAGATATGGCAGGGCGCAGTGTCTCGGAGGGGTCTGGGATCCGGCTCAGATCAATCAAGGAACCAGTCAGGCTGTGGGTCCCAGACCGCCGAGGTAATTCAGAGGTAATGAGCAATTGGGACACTGCATCCGGTGATCGGGAGGCCCCGCCGCGTCGGTCACCCTTCCTGCGGGACCTAGTACGGCGTTGCTGTGGCTTGGGAAGGGTTGGATGAGGTTGCGTAGGCTCCCGTCGAGCAGGGGAGGAGGCGGGTCGGAGAGGGCGCTCCTCCGTGAGCCAAGTCCAGGCCGCTTGGGGGGTATCAAAAAAGAGTGTCTTGTCTTGAAAAACAACTGAGTCGGGCCGGAAAGAGGAGACCCTAACGAAGACCCAGGTTACGTTGTCATAAGTTTGTCGTTGGGCCTGTACCTCCTTGGTATAGTCCAGGAAAAGCATGATCGTGTTATTTTGGTAAGTCACTGGACCCTGTGTCCTTGCCGCTCTAAGTATAGCGTCCCTGTCCTGGAAGTTGAGGACCCTCATGATGATGGGCCGGGGCGGAGGCCGGGGAGCCAGGGAGCGGTGGGCGCGCTCGATCGCGAACCATGGGGAGAGGGACTCCTTGGGCATCCAGGATCTCACCCAGGTCTCCACAAATGTGTCCGCTCGACCCTGTTCGGCCCCCTCGGGAAATCCTATGAGGCGCAGTTTGTTCCTCCTTGACTTGTTTTCGGCGTCTTCGGCCCGACGGTGGAGTTCCGAGGTCTGAGTCTGGAGGCGGGCCACCTTGGTCTTGAGTTGGCCTATATCATCCTCGGCCGTGGAGATGCGCGATTCCGCCTCCGAGATCCGGGCCGTGGCGTTACGTAGGTCCTGACGAATAAGGGCCATGTCCACCCTCACCTCGCCAATCTTGTTCTCCACCGAGGCCTGCGAGGCGCCAATTGCTTGGAGGATAGTGGATAGATCTCCCCCAGCAGGGGGAGGGGTGTTGGACGCCCCCCCCTCCAGGATCCCGGTCGTTGGTGGTGTATTGGTCCATTTTTGTTTGGGTCTGTGGGGCAGTTGTCTTCGAGGCACGGTCTCTGCCCATCGTTACCAAGGATGGGGGGCCCAGCCGCTGAACGGGCGGGAGAGGCAGTCAACAATCCCAAAGGGGGAGGAAGCCGGCACCCAGACCGTCAATACTCGGGCATTTCTTGTTTTTATGGTTTGTTGGGGGATACACACGAAGGACAGGAGGTTAATTTGCTTTTCTGACACATTTATACAATGGTCTGGTCATAGTCCGGGTTGTCTTTCAGGAGCAGGAGATGGGGCTCTTATTGTATATACCCTACACCGATGACATACATCTACTCTAAAAATTCTTACCTTCAATGTGAGGGGCCTTAACCATCCTATCAAACTCTGTGCCAAAATCTCCTGCTTAAAACATTGCGGGGCAGACCTGTGCCTATTACAGGAGACTCATTTTTTCTCTGGCGACTGGCACAGATTGCCCTCTCGAGCATTCCCCCACAAATTATTTTCATCTGCACCCTCCAAGACTGCCGGGGGTGGCTATACTGGCACCCAGCTCTTTTCAAGGAAAGGGGGGAGCTAATCAAGAGTAAATTACTGGCGCAGACAGTGAGCATAGGCGATCAGACGCTTACATTAGGGACCCTGTACGCCCCGAATGATGGACAGGAACGCCTCCTTTGGCGTGCAGTAGCGGAAGTCATGGGGGAGGGGGCTCAATTTGGTATTCACCAACGACCTTGATAGATCAGCCCAACGGAATGAACACAATGGGGCTCTATCCCAGGAGGCACAACGCTGGCTGCGGAAGATGGGCCTGCGGGCTCACTGGCACAAACTCTATCCCCACACTCAGGACTACACGTTTTATTCTCATGCTAATTGAACTTATGCCCATTTTGACCACTTCTTAGGTACACAGGAGCTCCAGACACTAGTCACTGCTTCGAGCCCTGCTGACTGTCAGACCATGCCACAGTGTGCCTTACCTTGACTCGTCCTCCGATGAAAGGCCCCTCCCAGACATGGAGAATGCAGGAAACTTTATTGCATAGACCTGAGGTAGTAAAGAGGGTCAACTAAGCCATATTAGATTTCCTATTGTTCAACAACACTCCAGATACGTCCATCTCTACACTATGGAAAATCCTAAAAGCAGTTACCCAAGGGGAACTAATTGCAGTCTTGGTGGTGGACAACAAACTTCGCCAGGATAAGTGAAAGTGATGACATCAGCAAGTACAGGAACTCGAACGCATAAACGTACTGGTGCTCTGAGGGTAGTTAGAAGCAGTAAGTGCACAACTGGTGGGACTTGACTTAGACAAAGCTGAATATGCTGCACTTCAGCTCTGACACACTTTATGTGGGGGGCAACAGATGCGGACACCTTTTGGACAATAGATTAAGGGCACAGTGACAGGTAACGGGTGTGCAACCTCTACGGGCTACCGACTGCTCCGAAATCATGGGAGATGGCCTCATAGCTGCTGCCTTTCGGGAAGGAACTCTATACAGGGCAGACCCCGCCTTTAGAAGGTCCAGATCTCTACCTCCAAGAGGCACAGACATCGCAGCTGACACCAGACCAGGCAGCCGCCCTACATCGTCCAATCCGGAATGACGAAGTCCTTTCTGCCAATGCTCAGCAGCCACCTCTCAAATTCCCAGGGCCAGACTGCTTTCCAGCGCTTTTTTATATAAAACTTTTTGCACCACGCTCACCCCTGTACTGACCAGACTAATTTGATAGCGGACCCCAAAACAGTTCCACCTACAATGTTAGAGGCCCATTCCAAAGCAGAGGAAAGATAAACAACAGTGCAGCTCATATAGCTCGAATACCTCCTCAATGTGGATATCAAGTTGTTCACTAGCATCTTAGCTACCTGTCTAGGCCCTCTTTTGCCAGGCCTGATCGTCCTGGACCAAGCAGGCTTCGTACCAAACAGACAGTGTAGTGACAACACTAAAAGCATTATGCATCTGATAGACAAGGCCCAGCACTCTGATCGGGAGAGGATGCTCTTTGCAACTGATGCTGAGAAGGCATTTGACCGGGTCCACTGGCCCTATCTAGAAGCTACCTTCAATCACTTCGGCTTCAGCGAGCGCTTTCGCACATGGGTTCTTAACAACTATGGCCAGCCTAGGGCGACAGTCCGAGTGAACAGATAGGCCTTGACTCCATTTCCGAAAAGCAAGGCACACCCCAGGGGTGCCCACTCTCATCCCTGCTATTTGCACTATACATGGAGCGGTTAGCCCAACATGTCCGCGATAACCCTAACATCAAGGGATTTGCCTTCGGGGGGATAAGAACACACTATAAGCCTTTATGCGGAGGACAGGAGTGTGGTCTTGGAGGACCCACTCTCGTCTACAGAGGATCCGGTCTTTATTTCAGGCTCTTCCAGTGGAACCCCCTTCGGGCTCGATCCATTCCCTACTGTGGGAGCTGAATTGTTTTGTCTGGGCGGAGGGAACTGTCACTGACCTCCGGTAGAGGGGTGCCTGGGCATCCCAAATCTCTAATAATATTTTCAGGCGACGCAACTCCGGTATTTGGTAGAATGGACTAGAGAGGAATCAGAGAAGCACTGGCTATTTATGGACCGGGCAATTTCTGGCCAGCACTTATGGAAAGTCCCCTTCCTGAAAAAGAGACAGGTCAAGGAGTCTCTATTTCTCTCCAGTCACTAAAGCTAGCCTCGAGGTTTGAGATCGGGTGAGAGCGCAGAGGCTTGTCCTTGTTTCCCTCCCCTCTGACACCGATCATGGGAAAAACACTTACTTCACATCGGGTCTAGACCAGACGGTGTTCCTGCCGTGGCAACAAGCCGGATGCTGCTCCATAGGTCGCATGCTCAACAAGGCGAGTCCACTTCCCTTTGACCAACTTCATACCGATTGCGCATTACCTGAAACAGAGAGACTGCACTATCTCCAGATTCGGCACTGGCTTGCATTCTGCACTGGCTTACACATCTGACGGTCCGCCCAGGGGCGCAATGCTCCCTTACACTCTTTGAACGATGGTTGGTGACAAAAACCTCTGCCAAGCACTTAGTAACCCAGCACTACGGCATTCTAGAGCAGGCCTCCCCACAGGTTAAAACAACGGGTCAAAGGAGGAGGGAAATGGAGCTTGGGCACCAATCGACACAGAAGGAGTGGGAGTAGGAGTACGTGTACTACCGTGCGAGACATACAGCCTGCAACACGGCCAGTATTGAAACTCCCACTAAGATAGCCACATATTGGTACCCCACACCAGCTCACTTACATTAAGGCAACCCTGCGCGAAGCGACGACTTCTGGTGAGGCTGCGGATCTCCAGGGACTCCGCTTCACTACCTGTAGAATTATCCCAAACTCAATAGCATACTGGAACGAGATACTTGATATTGACACACCTAAATACTCAACTACCCAGTTCCCCGCTTATAGTTTTAAGGTTTCCCAGCACACTCACCTTCCCATTAAAATCCTGCAGGAGATGACAGATTAGATTGGACTGGCCGTAGGGGCCGCCCTTCAGAATATCCTTTGACGCTGGGGCATAGGAATCATTCCCACACACCAAGGATGGCTACATCGCCTTAGGCATCTATTGGGAATGGAGAAACGTAGTCTTACTCTCACCATAAAGGGAGACTCTTACAGTAAACTTTGGTGCCTTTATGTAGCCTTAATATCCGCTGAATTTAGGGAATTAACATGCCACAAATAACTCCCCATACTACACCTCACTGACATTACTACCCCCACACAACCAGAAGATACCACCACTCTTTCTGACAGGCCATGTTATGTGTAGTTCTACCGCGCTGCATCTTAAGCAGAGTGGGGGATAGGAATTGGACAGACGTTTCGCAGTTTTATGTTTGCTAAGTGGCATCATCAATGGGTACTACCTGCTCGTAGCACTGCTTGTTTTCTTTGGTTTTTGAAATGCCAAATAAAAAGATTCAATATAATTCATTGTTCTTAAAAAGGCAAACGTAGCCAGCACATGTAGTACATTTTAATTTTATTACAGACTGTATTTAACAGCTGGAGTATTGGTGGACGATTAAAAAAAGAGTATAGAGCTGCCTTATTTATATGTGCATAGCATGTGTTTTCAAGCGCATAGCTTATTTTTAAGATGATGCTTATGTTAGTTTTCTCTTAAGCCGATATTGGTTTCATAGAGATGGGTTTACAGCCAACCCCACACTTTTTTTTTTTTAAACAAACTTTATTGAATTTGGCATAAAGTTCCAAGTGGCATCAATACATTGTGTATCATTTGACCAGGATCATAGTTCTCCAGATCCCTACACACCTTATACAGAAGTAGGGAACAAACCGCAATACCCGTTACAAGCCGTATATTACTCCCCCCCCCATGGCAACTCCCTGTGCATACTTCTAGCAGTAATCAATTGGAGCTCGTATATGCGACCTTGTTCTGGGTTGAAGACCCTTAACCCTCAACAATCCCCCCTCCCTCCCCACCCCTTAGGCGTGTCACTGGCAGATAAACCCTTCCTTGTAACTCTCGTTTCCTGCAGTTGAGGTCACACTGTAGATCCGAGGCACTCCCACCAGTCCCCCCAGACAGAACCGTCGGGGTCCCGCTACTTTCAGAGACCCTCTACTTGAGACCCCAGCAGGCGAAGCAGGTGACTGCGGTCTAGCCTATTCCCGCTAGGGGCGCTACCAGCAGATCCTCTTCCTCATCAACCACCGGTGCCCTTGAGTGTCACAACTAAAGCTTCCCATGCCCTGGCTGCATCTAAAGTTTTCTCGTTCCCCGTCTTTTGAGCGATTTGCAACCTGATTGCTCCCTCACATTCTGCCCCCTTAATGAGTTCCTTCTTCATGGTAATATCCCGTTTGGCTAGGAGTAGACCCATGTCCAAAACTTTGCTCGGGACTTTGTTTTTGGACGTGTGCGGGAACCAGTGTAACAAGCAATATTTGGGGGATGCTGCAGTGTCTATCAGTGACTTCAGCCAATATCTCAGTTACCTCTTCCCAGAAAGTGCCCAGCAGTGGGCAGTCCCAGAACATGTGCTTGAAGTCCACATTGTGTATATTGCACCGGGGGCAGGCCGCAGTATTGATCGCAAAGTACTTATTAATTTTCTTCTCAGGAGTGAGATATGCCCTGCGCAATATATAAAAGTGGACCAGTTGGAATCTCGCATTTCTGGTGCTTTTCAAAGCCCTCTCCACCAGCTCACCCCAGGTTTTCTCTGGGATAGCTTCTCCCAGGTCGGCCTCCCACTTTAGGCACAACTCCAGTAAGGCGGGGGGTGGGGGGGGTAAGGCTTCCCTTGTAATGCGCCTGTACAAACAAGTGACCACCTTGAATGTGCCTGCCGCCATCACTACATATTGGCACCCTAGCGAAAGTTCGGTGAGTACCCCGCCCCCAGTGCTTTCGTATGGCCGAAGTGAGGGCAGAGTGCAATAGGAAATCCCCCCTGGGTAAGTGGTACCGGTCCCGCAGGTCATCAAATGGGATCATTGCCCCTTCCTCATACAAGTCCCCCATCACACCCAAACCCTGGTCCACCCAAGTCGACAGTCCCTGCCAGTTTCCCCCATGCGGTAACGCCTCGCACATAAGTAACGGGATTTCTGGGGCATATGGGCACCCAATTTTGGCTCACCGCTGGTATCTGCGCCAGCACCGCCTAGCTGTATCTAACTCCATGGGGAGGGCCTGGCTCCGGATCGGGAGTCTTAAAATAAGTCGGGAGAGGAGCTTCAAAGTCAGCAGATCGTCGACCGCACCCTCCGCTCCCCTTAAACGCCCCGCTACCCACTTTGTAAGCCATTGGAGCTGCGACGACAGGTAGTAGGCCTCAAAGTCAGGCACCGCCCAGCCCCCATCCGCTCTCGGTCTCATCAAGCGCCACTCTCCGCCTGCCTGTCCCCCATAAAAACCCTGTGACCATTGATTTGACTTGGGCGAAGTAGCGCGGCGGTATCCAAATTGGTAGGGTTCCAAAGAAATATAACAGTCTCGGTAGGGTCACCATTTTAAGTAAGGCTACTCTGCCTGCTACCGATAGTGGCGAAGTGCTCCAAAAGTCAAAGTTGCCTTTCGTGCTCCGTATAGCTCTACCTATGTTGCCCTCTAAGAGATCCCCCTAAGTGTGATATATTTGGGCACCTAGATACGTGAGGCATCTATCTTCCCATCTCACTCCCTCACTTTCCCATGGTCCCACTCTGCCGTCCTTCGTCGGAAATAAACAGGATTTCGCCCAGTTCACGTTTAATCCTGCCACTGTGCCCAGAGCCTGAAGCAAGTCATTCGCTCCCCGCAGTGCCTCTCCCGAATCTGCCAGGAACAACAGTAGATCGTCCGCGTACAGCGCAATGTGATGTAGCAACCCATCTACTACCAGGCCTTGGTAATGCTGCCCTGTGCGGGCTCGGGCGGCAAGCGGCTCAACCGCTAGGGCGAACAGTAGGGGGGAGAGGAGACAACCCTGTCTCGTCCTCCTCCCCAATCCTCAGGCATCCGATATAAAGGTCCCCGTCTTTACCCGAGCAGTGGAGCCAGAGTATAGAAGGGCAGTCCAATCCACAAACTTATCTCCCAGCCCAATCCGCCGCATCACCTGGAACAGATATGGCCATTCTAGGCTATCAAATGCCTTTTCTATGTCCACCTCCAAGACCGTCGCCAAGTCCTTCTCATAAGTGTCTGCCCCCAGCACTCGCAGTAATCGCCTAACGTTAAGCGCTGTGTTTCTGGTGGGGATAAACCCAGATTGGTCCCGGTGGATCAGCGTTGTCATATGAGAGTAATCGAGTAGCTAGTATTCGGCTGAGGTTTTTGTAGTCCAGGTTGAGCATGGAAAGGGGCAGATATGCCGCCCTGTCCCATGGCTGTTTCCCCGGTTTAAGCAGGGGTATGATAATCGCCTCTCTGGTGGAAACGGGCAGGTGTCCCAACTGTTTCGCCACGTTATATAACTGTACCAGTTTGGGGGCTAATAGCTCAATGTATTTTAGGTAAAATTCAATTGGTAGGCTATCCGTTCCTGGGGTTTTGTTTCTAGCCATATTTTTAATGGCCCCCCTCACTTCCCCAATTTCCACGTCCCGCCCCAGTATATCTGCTACCTCTTCGTCTAAGGCTGGTAGCTCCAGGTCTCGCATGAATCTGTCCATGTCATCATCCTGTAGGATCACCCTGCTCCTATACATCTCAGTGTGGTATTCTAGGAACAAGTCATTTATGCCTTGCTGATCATATCTTGCTTCATCGTTCTGATCTCGAATCTCTAATATGGTCGTGCCTCTCCTAGCCGGATTGGCCAACCAGGCCAGCAAGGCTCCCGATTTGTCCCTCTCAGAATAAGTCAGTGTCAAAAATTTCTTATAGTCAAAGCAGCAGAGGCGCTCAACTTGCACTGCTACTGCTTCCCTTGCGTCTAAGAGTTCTCCCCGTATGTCTGCGTTCCCCGGCCTTACCTGCTCTAGTTCCCCGAGACGCTGATCTGCTCTCTGCACATCTTGGAGTAGAACTTTCCGGGTACCCACCATTTCTGAGATACAGCGCCCCCGATCACTGTTTTAAATGCATCCCACTCTACCAATGAGTCTGTGGCTGTGTTGGCATTTTCGTGGAAATACTGGTCTATAGCCGTGCCTATTGAGGCAAGAGACACCTGGTCCTCGAGGGCCTCTGGCCTCAACCGCCATGTGGGTATTTTGGACCGCGCTTGGGACCAATTCAGACAGACCAACTCTGGGTTATGGTCAGAAATCGTCCGAGTGAGGTATTCACTACTGCGTATTCACTGATGCACATCAGGGGAGCACAGGATGGCATCCAAGCGCACATGAAGCGCCAAAAAGATGGAATAGTCCCGAGTTTTGAGATGCTGGGCTCTCCAAGAATCGACCAACCCCCACTGCTGCTGCCAATTCCGCCTCACTTCTGCTATTTTATGTGTGGGTGCGTCAGGAAGCGGGGGATGTGAGCGGTCGAGGGCAACATCCGATATACTATTAAAGTCACCCCCAATAGGACCGATCTCGTGAGTACAGGGGCCAGCTTCCTGGAAAGGTGTGAGAAGAAACTGGGTTGGTCTGTGTTGGGTGCATAAATACTGCCCAGTACTATATCCCTGCCATCCAATCTCCCAGAAACTACCACATATCGGCCTTCAGGGTCTATGATTTGCTGTGTGCACTGGAAGGGTACTCCCACCCGCACCCATATTAGGACCCCTCGCGCAAATGCCGAGAAATTGGTGTAGAACACCTGCGATCGCCAGCGCATTTGCACTGCCACTGCCACTCCCTCCTTCGCCATGATGTGGGTCTCTTGAAGTAAAGCAATCTGGACCCCCCTGCGGACCAAATATGCATGAATGTTAGGCCGTCTTTCATCGTTTGCATCCCTCTCACATTCCACGAAATACATTTTAGGTCTAATGTGGGTCCCATTGTAGTGGTAAAATCCTTCCCCCAGCAAAGTCCGCCCTAGTGACACGCCTACCCCAACGTCCCGAACTACGAACTAAACAGAACCCCCAACTCCCCCTCCCCAAGACAGGTACTGGTGAACTAGTCCCCATCCAAACTGCACTTAACTGCGAACACATTCACAATTGAATAGAGGGTTGATCACCCAACAGTTCCGGCTCCAAACCTCCGCCCCCCCCGCCCCCCAACATCTGTGTCGATCCATCCGACCCAGACCAGCAATCAGAGGTTACAGGTTGTGGCGCCGCTGTCAGCAGGGACCATTGCTCGCCTCGCCACCTGTAAGTTACAGCCCGCCCCAGGAGGTTACTTCCCGAACAGGTAGGTCCCCATTCTCAGACCATGTCGTCCGCCGTTTGAGGAGTTATTTTTGGAAGTTCCGCCTCTGAGATGTCAGTTTCACTAGGAGCTGGTGATCCTTCCAATCGGTCTGCCTCCAAACCACTTTTACTGGAGGTAGGACTGGAGCTGCCATGGCTGTGTCTTGCTACCTCCTGCAGTACTCTCCTCCGCTCCGAGCTAAGCTCTCTTGGAGAGGGGGCTCTAGGCCCTGACTTGTTGCTGCTGGAACTGTTTTGTGGCGAGTCCGTTGTAGAGCCACGTCGGTCCGGGAGTCTTCTCTTGTCCAGCCAATCCCAGGCCTCTTGAGGTGTGCTGAAGAACCGCGGCCCCGCTGGGTCTGCCACTCTGAGCCGGGTGGGAAAGAGCATGGCATATGGCAGTTGTAGTTGGCGAAGCTTCCGTTTAACAGATAAGAAGGATGGTGAAGTCTGGAAAGATCATAACTGCGCTATTGTCAATTTTTAATCCGTGCTTTTGACGGGCCTGCTGTAGAATATGGTCTCTATCCCTGAAGTGTAACAGCCGTGCAACTATCGGTCTGGGAGGGGCCCCGGCATGGGCAGACGCGCTGGGACTCTGTGGGCCCGCTCCAGCGCATAGAAGGAGGACAACCCTTCTGGAGCCACTTCTATTCGCAGCCAGTCCGCGAGGAACCAAACCATGTTCTCACCCTCCGCCTTCTCAGGTACTCCTACCAGGCGGATGTTGTTTCTCCGAGAGCGCCCTTCACTGTCTTCGGCCCGAAATTCTAGCACTTTGACTTTTGTTTCCAAGTCTGTTAGCGTCTTTTGCAGCTCCGCCATCTGTGTTGGTAGACCCACCATTTCCCTCTCAGAGGCTGTCACCCGCTCCTTGAGCTTCCGATGGTCGTCTTTCAATAAGTTCCGATCCGTGCCTATTGCGTCCATTTTCCCCTGCAGGGCCTCTCTGGAGACCGTAATCGCTTGCATAATGTCCGCCAGCGTCGGTTTCCTGGGAGGCAGATCCTTATTGACTTCCAGCACTTCTTCCTCATCAACCGTCTGGGCTCCGGTGGCGTCAACACTGAGGACATTAAATCCCCGTTTCTTCTGGGTTCTCCCCATGGTCTCGAGGAAGTGCCGGGCGTCTCCCTCCGAGCACAGCTCGGTCTGGAACTCAGCAGGATGCTCCGCTCCAATGCCGCCGCTCGCCAGGTGTGGTGCAGCGCCGATAGTTTAGAGCCGCAGGCCCCCTGTGTTCTCACCGAACCCGCCCGCACACCATCTGCTCCTCAGGGCCAATCCTGCGCTCCCCTGTGGACGTGTAGCACGTATTCAAGGCCGGCGCTCCTCCTGAGTGACTGGCAGCGCAATGGATCTAGCGGAGTGCCACTAATTGCGCCTCCTGGAATCCGCTCGGGATGCGTGCTCTCCCGGTATGTCCAGAAGAGGCTGACCCCCCTCCAAAGCTGCGGCGCGCCCCCTGAACAGCTACTGCACCAAGGGCTGGCAGCAGCGCAGGGGCCCCGCACTCGGCCTCCGACAGGAGGTATGAGCTACAGCCGATTCCCGCAGCAGGGACCGTTTTGGGCTAATGGCCCTTGTCGCCTCTTCCAGCAAGCCCGACCTCCTCCGTGCAGCTATGTGATGCGCCACTAGGCCCAGTACGTATGGCAAGCTGGGCGCCTCCACCTCTCCTGGGCTAGCCGCTGTAGTGGCTTATGTCTGGGCCCGCATTACGCAGTAGACCACCAGCCCTCCCTGCAAGCTGCCCCTCCGCCTCCTCAGCAGAGATCCTGCTCACTCCGTGAGGGCCAGCCCCAACAGTCTTTGGCCCCTCAGGTACTCAAGTCTTAAGGATCAGTACCGGACAGGCTCTAAGTGTTGCCACTCCAGCGGGACACGTCCCCTCCCTGGCAGCCGGTATGGGCAGTGCAGGGCCTATTTCCCGCCCTGGCGCTTCCCTGATACCTCTCTGCAGGAGTACCCTCTGGGTTCGAGTGGCGCACGCTGGGCAGTTCAGGCCCTTCTCGGTCAGTCCTGCACTCTTCGGGCCTCCGCAGGTATTCACAGCGCTGTGTCTATTTCCTCCCCGCCGGCCTGGGGCACCAGTGTACAGGGTGTATGTTGCGTGGGCGACCCTCCTGGTTCCCGCGTAGGGGCCTCTCTGGCCGCAGCTGTACCCCTCGAATGACGCCCGCACAGACCGCTCAACCACCCTTCAAGCGCCGCTGCTCTGCTGTTCACATAACAATGGTCCCGGCGCTCCGGGGCCGTCCCCGAGACCAGGGGGTGCCTCTCCGTCAAGGGTTTTCACCATGTCCTGTTCACCATTTCGGGACCTTCACGGTGCAGACGCCATTTTGCCATCTTCCACGCGGAGCTCTGTCCGCCTCACAGCAGCACCTCCACGCGCTCCGCCGTGCCTCGTTCAGCCCACTACCGCGTCCGCCGCTCTTCAAGGCCGCCTGCAGTACCAGAGGACCGCTGCTGCAGCTCTCACTTACTTCGGCAGCTGTCCGTAGCAGGCTCTCAGCTCCTCTCACAGCGCGGCCGCCATCTTGAGACTGCATGCGCCTGTCTGCTCCGCTCTTAGCTCAGCACCCTCTCCGTCAGGCCAGGGTCTAAGGTGGTCGTTCCCCCTCTCTCCTGGCCTCTGGCTGCTCTCGGCTGGCAAATCTGGACCCTCAGCTGCGTCTGGGTCACAGGATAATTGGATACAGGGGGAACGGCGGTCGGAGCTCCTCAGCTCACGTCCGTTCTCATAGGCTGCTGGCCACGCCCCCCCAACCCCACACACTCATCTAAACACAAAACAAAATTTTCACTTGTATAAAACAATATGAATTTGTGTGTGTATGGTGAGGCATTTTTATTGTGCAAGTAGTACCGGTTTAGGCTGTTAAAAAAAAAATCACAATAACAACTTTGTTTTAGAACATTTAATTATACAAAAAATAAAAGCAGAGGCTAAAAGACTCATCTGGGCATCCAATATGTGCTTTTAAGCAGAAAGGCCAAAATGCAATTAGTCATAACTCATAGGTTTTTGAAAGGCTGGGCATCATGTGCCTCTTTACCTCCTTTTTAAATGTGTCCTGAACTGCTGACATTATGGTGCAAGTGTTATTTTCTAAGGTGAAGCACAGATGGGGTCCTGCCACCAACACAGTGATGCTCAACTTACACGCAGTGCTGATAGAAGGGCATTTTGTGTTACACAAGTAAAATCTAAACAACCTCCACATGGCCACACTCAAAACAGGACTGCCACTCACCATTAGCATTGAGCTGTGGGTTTCAGATGAAACACAATTCAATAGGCCTCCCAGTGCACTCAGGTGAAGGTGGTTTATCTTTGCAAGTTACACTTTTTCCACTGAACAAAGCTTGATAAGTATTAATTTCTTCATTATTAAATTTTCTTAGCCCCAGACACAAGTTTTGCTCTTCATAACCTCTTCAGTGAAGCACAGCAGGTACTAAGTGCCAAACTTTTTTTGCAGCGCAACAGATAAAGACCAGCAACTTCTTTACTGTTCATCAAAACAGCATGTTACTGTAAAGGTCAACATGGGCCTCTTACCTCAGTCTTAAATCCATCCTGAGACTACAGACACTGTGATGCAAGCGTCACTACCTAAGGTGAAAGGTAAGGTAAAACACGTATCTAACCTCAAACAATCCTTTTAATGCCTTACAAAGGAAGCAATAAGCAGGTATTTGTGCACAGCTTAAGGAACATTCCTGGTTTGCAGTGCCACCGGAGTCAATGGAGGTTTGCAAAGCAATCCTTCAATACTTTATATAGATTGTTGTAGTAAGAGTATGGATGTTACCTGGTACCCAAGTCAGAGGAGCACACACAGCGTTGCTTGCACTAATTCGGTGAGCATATTTGATTAATTCCTCTGAAGAAATGGCCCCTGAAAAACAAAAGGATTAAACATTTTTACACAAGTGCCAGGTATCTACTGTAGGGCTGTGTTTTATTCTGAGACAAATTACATTTGAAACAAGTTCCTTGTGCCGTAAGGCAGGAATGGTTCCTCACACCATGGCATGTTCAATCGCAGACAGCATTTAGCATTAATGCATTTCAGACGTCAGTAGATGGGATAAATCAAGAACTTTACTATACATCATTGCTACTTCAGCTGGTCTAATCCAAAATACATAGTCGCAAGATTGATGTCGTCAAATGAGATACGCTACAATACGAAAAAGGTTTCCTATAGGTAGTGATAGTACCATTTACAACTACTTTCAAATGCCACCTGGAGCAAGTCCCAAACAAATCAAGAAGAACAGATGTGGTCTCATTCTTACAAAAAAGTAATGAAACCAAAGAAAAGGCCGGCAGGAAACCAGAATAAAACTAGTGGGGTGGCAAAATCATGATCCAGCCAAATGACTTGGTAACAGGTTCAGCAGTTTTGGGACAGGAGCTAGTTTAGTAAACTGGAAGCTGTGTGAGTAGCAAATAAAGCAAGTCAAATGAGTCTTGACGGTCAGAAAGGGTGAAGCCCAATCACTGCTCCTCTGCTTAATTCAGCAGAATTCATGGAAGGCATGGCAGAAAGGTTGGCATGCAAGGTATGGTATTATATTAAAGACACAAGCTTTGAGATTACATTGTTCTGCAAGGTGGACTTTTGTCAATGAAGTAAACACAATGACATGCTTTATAGCATTTAGACCCGCCTGCTCCTCGACACAAACCTTATTTTATATGCGGTTTGCAGCTTACTTAATATCTAACAATAAGTAACATGCTCACAAAGCCCTGAACAATGCTCCTGTAAACAGCGCCTAAAAAGGAAAAGCCCATTTACCCATTATGCAAGAAAAAAGAAAATACATTTCTTCTGAAACTAAATATGAAATGTAATTGCAGGTAGCAGTCAACATATAAAAAATTCAGAAGCAGGAAATTGCAAGCACGTCAAAAATCTGTACTCATCCTAAGAATGCTAGAATTACAAAAATAAAATAGCAAGTCCGTATCAGAGAGATCTATGAAATACAAACACAGAGTTCCCAACGTAAATACCACATCTGTAAATTAAGACCTAGCATCAAAATGTACAATTACTGCATAACTTTTGAACAATTACATATAGCTTTTCAGAAAAAAGTAAAATTCAATTGCATCCAAGAAGGAATCACAATAATAGTGAATGTAAAATCATGAAAACCATTATATTTCATTGGTCCCAGTGGTAAAGCAAACAAGGTAAACTAGCTAAACCTTTTGCTCAGAAATGAGTTGCTGTGATTAGTGCAGTATACCAGCAGGGTAAAGCCTTGAGCAACAGCAAAATGAGAAGTGATGCACTTTGGCGCAGTGAGCTGTAACAAAGGTTTCTGAAAATGTAGAGCATGGCTGATCTTCAAAGTACGCAAGCCCCTTTGAACATGTGCGGTCATTCATTTGGCAAAACATCAAAAATCATTACTCAATGGCCATTGAGCAGTTTACTTGACATTTATTTTTTTACAAACGCCTTTGCCAATTTCAGCCATATTAGTATCCTCCCTTCCAACCATACCAAAATCGCATTGAAAGAATGATAATGAACAAGGTGCAAAATTCTTTAGGCGGTCAAACAGTAGATACTGACCTTTCCTTGCCTTCTCTATTGATTTTAGTTTCTCTTTTGCTTGATATACAGCCGTCGCCTAGGAATAAAAAGAAATTGTAATTAGTACAGGAGTGTTTAATTATTAATGATATGAACTGTCAAATTACTACCTCATAAATATTGTACCAACAATAAAAAAAACAATTATGCAGTGTGCCTCCAAAATAAAATGTTCATACCTTCTCAAAATGTAAAATTATTTAAAACACTGTTCGCTATGACTTTTGTCCTCATCAGCGATAAATGATCTATAAGGAAAAGCAAGCACTCCACTCACATTCTGGCAGCATATCAATAGCCCTATTACCTTCCCTCCAAGAAACCTCAAAAAGTCCCCAATTTAAATGTAGGACAAAGTGGAAAGAAGTGACCAAGTATTAAAACAATATAAAGGGATCGATAATGGACCATGTAAGAGGTCAGAGAATTAATCTTGTGAAAGGAGCTGAAATGTCTCCATGTTACCCATGCGAGCATCAGACTCTGAAGATGCATAGTCGAGCTATTCCTTGTTGGCTAGTGTTACCTCGTTTGCCATGTGATTTCACAGAACGATGAAAGAATTTAAGTATTTTGACAACCACTGGCTCTCACACAGCGCAGTCACCAAATATTAATTTCCCCACCATCTCTAAAATACAGGTTGATAGTGAGTGAGATGGCTTCTGGTGCCCTTGTAGATAATTATTGTATGGTTTCCAGGTCATAGTCCACCTTAAAAAATGAATAAAAAAATCTGACTAATCTGAATACAGAGTGGTAAAACCTGCCCAACACTCGGGGTCTGCAAACTTTAAATCAATTGGGGTAATGAGGTTTTCCATTTAAGAACTTGATTTTTAAACAATTTCTGCCTAGTTAGATTAATCAAGACGAATACTACAACCTTCTCATAAAGTAATCAGGAAGAACATAAGCTGGAGAGACAGAAATTAGAGTATTTGTGTTTGCCCAGCCCATCTTCAGCACGGCAGCTTAAAAGGCAGACTACACCCAGCTGCACGGGGTACATGCTGGCATGAAGCCTGGAGGAAGCTTAGGCTGGACTTGGAAATACCTCACACCCCCCCAATAGCCTAGGACTCTTGTCTCCAGAGAAAATGATTTGCCACTGATGAGCTGCCATAAATGTACATCTGCAAGCTTTGCCTGGCAGCAGGGTAAATCATTACCCCCAGTTTACTTTTCTTCATTTTCGGATGCTTTGGGTTTCCTGAAATACTGTTTGAAGTAAACTATGATGAATAAAAGATTGTTTTTCTCTTCAGAAGTTCTGTGAGATAGCTCACCATAGCTCTATTTGCAAAAATATTATCTGAGTTGCAGCTGGCGGGAGCTTGAGCTCAGCCAGACTGTACATTGCATGTCTATGCCAAAGGTCTAGAAGAGACCTACCTCCACAGTCTTTAATGCCCAAAATACTCCACAATGACTTGCCATGGAAACAAACCGTACTGGAATACATTTGGATATAGGACAACTACACTTAAACATCTCTCTCTCTCATCGGACCAAAAGAGCAAGGCCAGTAAAACTACAACTGAGACCAGAGAGGAACTTACAACTTAATTAATGTAGTCTACATTCTGTTGGGTCCAGACAATAGAAGTAAAGAAAGAAACTTCATCACTCAACAGCAAACACAAAAGGTACTACAATACCACCCGTGAAAGCATCCTTACAGTGAGCACCCGCATTTACAATTCTGGATCTATCTGAGGATGCTACTCTTGGCCAGAAATTCATCCAGCCGCTTATCAAAAGCCAGGAAATCGGTAGGGTTTTTACTCCTTTGCGGGAATGCTCAAATATATATGCTCCCAATGCATTCAGGAGAGAGGCCATAGATTTACATGCTGAAGTTCACACCATGTTTGCTATAAGTTTTTTTTAAGCACCTAGTTTATTTTTTTGAAGGAACAGGAAAAAACCAAAAACTGGCATCACGCCATAAAAAGTGATACATGAAGAAATGAAGCAATGTTACTGCACACGTATCAAACGAGCATTAGCAAAGCAAGTTGATCTGCCCTTACACATAGCTACAGTAACTCAAGTAATTATTAGATGTCCTTTTTGAGTCAGAAGAAACAGTGTGAAGTCTTTAACAAGACTTCAGAACTTTACTAGATGTTCCTTTCAAGTCAGATTCAACAGCGCAACATGTTGGTCACAAAGCAGCAATAACTCATGTTGTTACTAAATGTCCCTCTTGGGTAAGTTGCAACTGCCTCAAATGTCCTCCACAAAGTTAAGGGGTGTGGATTCAATATAAAAATGTCCAAATTCACTTTTGGAACTCGGTTTCTGCAGACCAGAATTGGCACTACAGAGGGACCTAATCAAGTACTACATGAGGGTCCTTAAAGCCTCGGATACTCCCTCAAACATCAGTTGGAATTGATTTTCAGGGAAGTGGATTCCCCCTGGTATACCAAGCTGAGCCAAGTAATAGGGAACCTTAAGATCGAAGCAGAGAGTCTGCCCTCACTCGAGATCCCACAATCCGCCTGGTCAAACGCTGTGAAGCTGAAGTTCCAGGCCATTTTGCACGAAAAGGATCGGGCCTCACGCCGCTAAAACCCTAACACAACTGCACTGGACGCGTCTTACATCCTGGGGAAAGCCCAACAATACCTACGAGAAGCACTTTCAGCCCAGGCTCAGGAAAATTCTGTTCACGCGGCTCATCGCCCTCAAGATCTCGGACTTTAACTCAACATGGGCCCGAAAGGATGGCGCAGACTCTTGTTGGCTATGCAACGACCACAAGGAATCCTGGCTTCATCTACTATGCTGCTGCCCCAAACTGGCCAGTGAACGTCATCGGCTGCTTCGCACCATTTTTAGGGTCAAGGGAACAAGGTCCTGCAAGGAGGCCTCGGACTGGTGCTTCTTTGAAACAAAAACCTGCATCCTCGCGAGAGTGGCGATGTTCACACACTTAAGTCGGACAAGCACTCGCTGCCCTGCCACAGCTCTCAGAACTTGCGGCAGGCAATAAATTCAAACAAAACAATTTCCTGGGCCCCCCGAAGCCCGAGCTTAAAACCAAACAGACGGATTCCGGCAACAAAGAGCATCCAATGAGGGCCGTAGTTGGGCCCAGTAGCTGAAAAGTTCACATCTTCAAAGTTGTGTACTCAGGGCCATAACAAGAGGCAGTTGTGTTACCATAACAGCAACATGGCATGAGGAAGTAGCACCTTATCCCTAAGCCTCTATATTTGAACATCTCACGGCCCGTCTGAAGACCACGAACCAGAGCTGAGCGCCCATACACCAAAAACGCGACCGTCCATGATTCACTTCCTGGGTCTCCCGCGCTTAACTATAGGAACTTTTGAACTCACAGACTTTTTAACGGGTTTTAATGAAATGTTCTGCACTATAAAAATAAACCTCTGTCCGTTGCAAAAACAAAAGGGGTAACAGAATGAATTGCGGGTCTTACGAAACTAAGTGACTGGAGGGTTTAGGGGGGGCAGGGTGGAGGGGTGAAGACTAAGTTCATTTCACTGTAAAGATTTTAAATAATTGAACAGCTAATAAATGTACTTACTTTTGTTATTCTAATAAATTGTGCTAGATTTCAATAGAATAAGTACATATGGCAATGCAGATATATGCTGATGTATCAATATTACAACTTTCAATAAATGTCTTGAATACTATGGAACACTTTTAAAGACAAATTATATATATTTTCCACCAAAAGAAGTTCATACGCCGCACTCCAGGAGTTTTGTTCTTTGTCAATGTATTTATTTTATCACATCATCACCAATGCGTTTTTACCACCAAGGTCTTGATCCTCAACCGAGATCAAGACCTGGGTGGTAGATGTTTTTCAGTCCCAGATTGCAAATATAACTAAGCAAATACGAGTGACTGACGCTTTTAAAACCAGATATTTGCATACTGTGCCCTTTTTTACTGTTTACCATCAAAGTGCATTTAAATTCAATGACAACTGATCCTCACAGCTGCATATGACTAACACCCTGTGGGGGTTGAAACGCGTTATGCTATCACTTTTTGCTTGCCTGCTGAAATGAAATCAAGTTTACTCACCTCTCGACTGGATGGGCTTGTTTATCATGCTGCGGAGAAAGTGTGATTTTCTTTTGGATACACACACATATATATACACACACACATACACATATACACACACACACATATATACAAACACACACATATATATATATATATATATATATATATATATCACACACACACACACACACGCACACACATATATACACACACACATATATACACACACACACACACACACACATATATATATATATATATATATATATAAACGATTTTATTATGTTTTCTACATTGAAGGATCATTATACATTATTGTTAACCAAGATTACATGCGTAGTGCTGCATAACATCTCGGAAGTATTGAATCAAGGTTACAGGTGAGAAGGAATAGAGGCTGACAATGAGATGGGGTCAAATAATGTTTCAGAGGAACCTGCTTTTCCTTCGGGGGGAGGTTATCCTCCCTTTAGTGTGTCCAATAGGTGGAAAAATGGGAACAGCTAACTATATGCAAACTCTGGGTCGAACCAAAGTGGTTGGGAGTGGAGGTATGGGTGGGCGGGTGGTTGGGAGTGGAGGTATGGGTGGGCGGGTGGGTGCTTGTGGCTATGCTGTGGGGAGTAAGGGCTCAGGCGAGATGTGGCTCGGTTCTGTCCGAGGCGGGGCTGTCATTGGTGTGCTTGCGCGCATGTCGTGTGAGAAACTCCGAGGGTGGGAACCTACTTGGAACTTTGGGGAGGGGCTCACGGCTTGGCACCTCGGTTGGGGTTGGCGATGTCGGGGGTGGTTGGGCTTCCTCTATCTTTTGTCAGAAGCGCTGGAGTGTGGCCAAGTCTGTGGAAATGCAACGCTGGTGAACCCCTTGCTTCTCTTCGTACCTGATTGCGGTCCTCCTCTGCTGCACACCATTTGCTGACCGCTCTCGTCCAGGTCGCCAGCAAGGGCCCTGCAGGAGCTCACCAGTGCATTGTGATTCCTGTTTCGCCAGAAGGAGGGCCAGCGACGCATATCTTCTATACACATACACAAACATATATACACACACACACATATATGTGTGTGTGTACATGTTACACACATACATAAACATACACATATATATATATATATATATATATATATATATATATATATACACACATACATACATATACACATACAAATATATATAAAAAAAAAAAGAAATGGCCGGGCCACGGGGGATGGGGCCCAACAGGGCCGAAGTTGGCCTGGGAAGGGCCCCCCCCCTCCCCTCCCTTAAAAACATTTAAAAAAAAAAAAAAAAGAAAATGGCCTGGCGAGGCGAAGCTTGGGCATTTTGCGTTTTGTGCTGTGGCGAACAGGTTCATGTGAGGAAATCCCCATTCCTGAAAGTAGGGGAGGAAAACTTGGGGACGAAGTTCCCACTCGTGGATTTGCTGCCTCCGTCTGCTGAGAAGGTCTGCAATCTGATTGTTAACTCCTGGAAGATGCTCTGCCAGGAGATACATCTTGTGGTGTATAGCCCATTTCCAAATACTTTGTGCTAGGCGTGACAGCTGGAGAGAGTGTGTCCCCCCTGTTTTTAGGTCGAGCCTTGCGTTGCAGCGCATGCGCTGCTCGCTTTGCGAGGCATGCTGTATTAGGGTATGTTTTAGAAGTGGTGTGGAAGCCCCGCCCATATTTTTCATTGGCTGGCATCATCGTCCATGGTAAATGATGGCTTCCGATTGATAATGAGGCTCCTTAGTCCCTCCTTGTTACCGCCCTGTCTCCTTTTGGGACCGCCCATCAGGACTGGATATTTTACTTGCGGCGTTACACTGTCTCCTTCATTAGTCGGTAAGCACTATTTTTTTCACAATGGCGACAGCTTGTCTGGTATTTGCATTTGGGGTTTTAGCGCGCGGCTGTAGAGCCTGAGAACCAGATCAGCAGAGCCATTGTAGAGGCAGAGAACTAGGTCAGCAGAGCCGCTCTAGAGCCTAAGAACCAGGTCAGCAGAGCTGCTGTAGAGCCAGAGAACCAGGTCAGCAGAGCTGCTCTAGAGCCAGAGAACCAGGTCAACAGAGCCGCTCTAGAGCCAGAGAACCAGGTCAGCAGAGCCGCTCTAGAGCCAGAGAACCAGGTCAGCAGAGCCGCTCTAGAGCCAGAGAACCAGGTCAGCAGAGCCGCTCTAGAGCCAGAGAACCAGGTCAGCAGAGCCGCTCTAGAGCCAGAGAACCAGGTCAGCAGAGCCGCTCTAGAGCCAGAGAACCAGGTCAGCAGAGCCGCTCTAGAGCCTGAGAACCAGGTCAGCAGAGCCGCTCTAGAGCCTGAGAACCAGGTCAGCAGAGCCACTCTAGAGCCTGAGAACCAGGTCAGCAGAGCCGCTCTAGAGCCTGAGAACCAGGTCAGCAGAGCCGCTGTAGAGCCAGAGAACCAGGTCAGCAGAGCTGCTGTAGAGCCAGAGAACCAGGTCAGCAGAGCTGCTGAAGAGCCTGAGAACCAGGTCAGCAGAGCCATTATAGAGCCAGAGAACCAGGTCAGCAGAGCCGTTATAGAGCCAGAGAACCAGGTCAGCAGAGCCGTTATAGAGCCAGAGAACCAGGTCAGCAGAGCTGTTGTAGAGCCAGAGAACCAGGTCAGCAGAGCGGCTGTAGAGCCAGAGAACCAGGTCAGCAGAGCAGTTGTAGAGCCAGAGAACCAGGTCAGCAGAGCCGCTGTAGAGCCAGAAAACCAGATCAGCAGTGCCGCTGTAGAGCCAGAGAACCAGGTCAGCAGAGCCAGAGAACCAGGTCAGCAGAGCCAGAGAACCAGGTCAGCAGAGCCAGAGAACCAGGTCAGCAGAGCCAGAGAACCAGGTCAGCAGAGCCAGAGAACCAGGTCAGCAGAGCCAGAGAACCAGGTCAGCAGAGCCGCTGTAGAGCCAGAGACCCGGGTCAGCAGAGCCGCTGTAGAGCCAGAGAACCAGGTCAGCAGAGCCGCTGTAGAGCCAGAGAACCAGGTCAGCAGAGCCGCTCTAGAGCCAGAGAACCGGGTTAGCAGAGCCGCTCTAGAGCCAGAGAACTGGGTTAGCAGAGCCGCTCTAGAGCCAGAGAACCGGGTCAGCAGAGCCGCTCTAGAGCCAGAGAACCAGGTCAGCAGAGCCGTTGTAGAGCCAAAGAACCAGGTCAGCAGAGCTGCTGTAAAGCCAGGTCAGCAGAGCCGCTCTAGAGCCAGAGAACTGTGTCAGCAGAGCCGCTCTAGAGCCAGAGAACTGGGTCAGCAGAGCCGCTCTAGAGCCAGAGAACTGGGTCAGCAGAGCCGCTCTAGAGCCAGAGAACCAGGTCAGCAGAGCTGCTCTAGAGCCAGAGAACCAGATCAGCAGAGGCGCTCTGGACCCAGAGAACAAGGTCAGCAGAGCTGCTGAATAGTTAGAGAACCAGGTCAGCAGAGCTGCTGTAGAGCCAGAGAACCAGGTCAGCAGAGCTGCTGTAGAGCCAGAGAACCAAGTCAGCAGAGCCGCAGTAGAGCCAGAGAAGCAGGTCAGCAGAGTGGCTCTAGAGCCTGAGAACCAGGTCAGCAGAGCTGCTCTATGGCCAGAGAACTGGGCCAGAGAACCAGGCCAGCAAGCTGCTGTAGAGCCAGAGAAGCAGGTCAGCAGAGCTGGTGTAGAGCCAGAGAAGCAGGTCAGCAGAGCTGCTGTAGAGCCAGAGAACCAGGTCAGCAGAGCTGCTGTAGAGCCAGAGAACCAGGTCAGCAGAGCCATTGTAGAGCCAGGTCAGCAGAGCCGCTGTAGAGCCTGAGACCCAGGTCAGCAGAGCTGCTGTAGAGCCAGAGAACCAGGTCAGCAGAGCCGCTGTAGAGCCATAGAACGAGGTCAGAAGAGCCGCTGTAGAGCCATAGAACCGGGTCAGCAGAGCCGCTCTAGAGCCAGAGAACCAGGTCAGCAAGCTGCTGTAGAGCCTGAGAACCAGGTCAGCAGAGCAGCTCTAGAGCCAGAGAACCAGGTCAGCAAGCTGCTGTAGAAACTGAGAACCAGGTCAGCAGAGCCATTGTAGAGCCAGAGAAACCGTTCAGAGCTGCTGTAGAGCCAGAGAAGCAGGTCCGCAGAGCTGCTGTAGAGCCAGAGAACCAGGTCAGCAGAGCTGCTGTAGAGCCAGAGAACCAGGTCAGCAGAGCTGCTGTAGAGCCAGAGAACCAGGTCAGCAGAGCTGCTGTAGAGCCAGAGAACCAGAACCAGGTCAGCAGAGCTGCTGTAGAGCCAGAGAACCAGGTCAGCAGAGCTGCTGTAGAGCCAGAGAACCAGGTCAGCAGAGCTGCTGTAGAGCCAGAGAACCAGGTCAGCAGAGCTGCTGTAGAGCCAGAGAACCAGGTCAGCAGAGCTGCTGTAGAGCCAGAGAACCAGGTCAGCAGAGCCGCTGCAGAGCCAGAGAACCAGGTCAGCAGAGCCGCTGCAGAGCCAGAGAACCAGGTCAGCAGAGCTGCTGTAGAGCCAGAGAACCAGGTCAGCAGAGCCGTTGTAGAGCCAGAGAACCAGGTCAGCAGAGCCGTTGTAGAGCCTGAGACCCAGGTCAGAACAGGTGCTGCAGTGACTGGAGAGGTACAAACGTAATCAGACACAGAAGAGGTGCAATGATGCAGCGTAATATGGCACATTCTGTCGCAATATTTTGCTATTTTGTCACTTTACAACACAGTAGTACTGTCTGGGTAAACGTTTCTCCTCATTAGCAGCACTAACACCCGAATACAGCCGTCAGCAACGAAATGGTGACAGTTAATCTTTGCAAAGCGTCTGTCCCCCCGGGGGACCACGACTGTTGCTTTTTAAAGCCTCTTTTGATCCATCTGAGCTAGAACCAATGTTTGCAACTGATACAGAAGATCTGAATCATGCGGCACGTGTGGAAAATATGTAAATACTCTGAGAACGCGGCAGCCACAATATTGCGTTATTCCAGTGGTCCTGCCTATGACCAAAGACTTGTAGTGTAATGGCCTTGATTTACTGACTGTGTTGTAAATCCATGGAACTGTCCCCCGGAAGAATATTTGGGCAAAAAATAACCTCGAAGTACTGATTCTGTGGTACTGATAAAGTAAGGGTAAAAGTGGAGGCCATGCAAGGTCACTGAAGTCAGGAAGGAATGGGCAGTTCTGGACAGCATTGTCATTCTCCAGGTAGGAATTCCCATGCAGGGCAGCACCAAGTAGCTGGGAGGAAACCTGCATTTGCAATGTAATAGGTCTCTCATTTACGCGAGTTGAAGCTATTGGCATTGTAAACGACAATGTCTTTTATTTATGTTTTAAAAACCAAAACATAAATAAAAGGCATTGTCATTTACAATGCCAATAGCTCAAACTTGCGTAAATGCAAGACCTATTGCATTGCAAATGCTTGTTGTATATAGTACATAGCTGTCATGCTGTCCGTGCGGACTAGGACAGCTTTGCCTAGGAGGTGAATTTGAAAAGCTCCGAGCGCTAGAAACACTGCTAGTAGCACTAGGTGATTTATATGGAGACTTGTATTTTAGACTCCACAACCCTTGGATTGTGTAAGTGAGCACCCCAACCAGTGAGCGATGCGTCTCCTGTTAGCACTGTCTGTGGAACAGGATCGATGAAGGGCCACCCTTTGGATACATTTTGTGGGTTCCACCAGTGCAGAGAGCGATGGGTGCGGCCATCTACCAACACTAGATCGGTCAACTGACCGTGCGACTGGTTCCACTGACTTGCTAAGCATTCTTGAAGGGGACGCATGTGAAGTCTTGCAAAGGGAACGATCACGATGCAAGACGCCATCATTCCTAGCAGTTGCATGAAGACTCTTGCTGGTAATAATTGGTTGGGCTGAAACGGAGTGAGAAGAGACTGAATACTGAGAATTCTGGCTGCATTGGGAGAGGCTAGAGCTCTTTGAGTGTCTATGGTGGCTCCCAGATCGGTTTGGGAGTTGGAAGGCTGTAGATGAGACTTCAACGCATTCACTGTAAACCCTAGTTGCTGTAGTAAGTGAATTGTGGCTTGAGTGTGTTGGAGACACTTCTGGTAAGTGCTGGCTTTGATGAGCCAGTCGTCCAGGTATGGGAAGACATGAATGTGCCGTCTTCTCAGATGAGCTGCGACTACTGCCAGGCATTTGGTAAATACTCTGGAAGCAGTGGCGACTCCAAACCGTAGTACGTTGAATTGGTAATGTTGACCTGCTATCACAAATCTGAGATATTTGCGATGAGCAGGATGAATTGGAATGTGGAAATATGCGTCCTTTAAGTCTAGAGTAGACATAAAGTCGCCCTGCTGAAGAAGTGGGAGCACTTGTTGAAGTGTCACCATGTGGAAATGTTCTGACAGTATGTAGTGGTTTAGTTCTCCGAGGTCCAGAATAGGTCTCAAGGAGCCGTCCTTTTTGGGAATTAGAAAATACAGGGAGTACACGCCTGACCCTTGATATTGTAACAGTACAGGCTCTATGGCTCCATTTAGCAAGAGAGACTGGGCTTTCTGTTTGAGCAGGTGTAAATGTTATGGTGACATTTTGTGAGAATGAGGTGGAATGTTTGGAGGATTGGTGGGAAGCTCCAGGCAATAACCATGTTGGAAAATTCCCAACACCCATTTGTCTGTAGTTATGGATTGCCAAATGGGGAGGAATTGTAGAAGACGTCCCCTGACAGGTGTTAAATGATCAGGGGGAAGAGTAGGCAAGTCACTGCTTGTTAGGAGAAGGGGAATTACGTGGTGTGGAACCCTTGCCCCTACCTTTACTATTGTTGCCTCTGTATCCTCCTCTAAAGAAGCCTCTTGAGGAGGAAGATTGATTGTTGCCTTTGTACGAGGCAGCAGTATTGTCTGAGGATGTGGTCTTGGACCCTCCACGGTAGAAGGAGCGACGAAAGGAGCCACGATTTGAAGGAGACTGTAGGGCTCCGATTGATTTAGCTACCTCAGTGTCTTTTTTCATTTTCTCCAATGCCTGATCTACTTCGGGTCCGAAGAGATGCTTTTTATCAAATGGAGTATTCAAAATGGATTGTTGGACTTCAGGTTTAAACCCGGAAATCCTTAACCAGGCGTGCCTCCTAAGTAACACACTAGTGTTAATCTCTCTAGCTGCCGTGTTAGCAGCATCTAAAGCACATCTAATAGAAGAACTGGAGGTGAGCTTTTTTTCTTGTACTAAATCCGGAGCTTTAGCTTTGTGCTCATCGGGGAGATATTGGAGCAATTGCTCCCTTTCGTCCCAGTGCGCTCGATCATACCTGGCTAATAGGTGTTGGCTATACGCCAATGATTCGCTGCCTGGGCGGCTACTCGCTTACCAGAAGCGCCTAATAATTTTGACTCTTTGTCCGGAGGGGGGGCATCCCCCGAGGTTTGTGAATTGGCCCGTTTACGGGCATTAGAGACAACCAGTGAGTCTAGTGGTAACTGCCCTTAATAAAGACTGGATCTGACGGAGCAGGCTTATATTTGTTGTCTATTCTGGGAGTGAGAATACGAGCACGAACAGGGTCCTTAAATATATCATCGGCATGTCTCATCATGCCTTTATTTCATAGGGAGAGTCTGACTGGATCTATGTGCACTACTGAGAGTTTCGAATAAGAAATCCTCTTCTAGGGATTCTTTATTTAGTTGTACCCCGTGATATTCTGCAGCTCTAGCAAGTAATTCTAAATACCCTACATTGTCGTCAGGAGGGGAAGGCTTTGCAGGGTAAATGTCTGGGTCATTGTCAGTAGGTGAATCCGTATTGCAGTCTTTCCTGGGATCTACAGGTAAATGAGTATCTCCATCATCATCAGGCTCTGGTGGTGGAGAGTTAGTGTGATAAGTAAATGTTCTAATGCTGGAGAAGGTAGTGAATGTGTAGGGGAACGTGGTGGAGAAGGAGGAGGAGAGGGGTTAGTACCGACATTCTTCCTCTTTAAAGGAATTGCATATGTAGGTCCTCTGAATCAGGATTGCGCTTCTGAGGCAGTATAGTAAGAAGATGTCCTGTATCAGGATTAATGTAAAGTTCCTTTTGTTTTGAGTCCGATTTGGGAGGTGGGGCATCGGAAATAGGATCCTGCAGCTTTGGAGGAAAATTTTTCGGTTTCGGCACCGAGGACTTTGGTGCCAGGGTGGAATGACTCTTCGGCGCGGAAGGGTTGGGTTCTGACGCCTTTTTCGATTTCGACGTCGAGGATTTCGGCTTCGAAGCAGCCTTTGGCTTCGAGCCCGAAGGTTTCGGCTCGGTGCCTGACTTTGGCCGACTCGATCCCGAGCTGGAAAGCTTAGCGTCGTGTTTCGGTGCCGTGCCGAGAGGCGGGGCGTTCGAAACATCTTCTCTTCTCGGTGTCGACCATGGCCCGACGGCAGAGGTGGAACCAAAGCCTTTTGTTTGGGTTGAACTTGATTTCGGGGCAAGGGGTGTTCGGTACTCACAGAATGTTGATCTTGCGGTATGTCATCTTCCATCTCGGAGTCCGATTCCGGAATAGATACAGGTTCTTCCTGCTCCTCTTCAGCCCCTTGTGCATCAAATTCTTCTTGCTCGGATCCTTCACCGAAGATGTCCGGCGTGTATTCGATGTTCTGGATTTGCATTTCACGATGTTGAGCCCAACGATCGCCGAGCGTTTTCTTTGATCGAAACGATCTGCAAGCGTTGCAGTCCTGTTCGTTGTGCTCTGGAGATAAGCACAAGTTGCACACTTTGTGTGAATTGGTTCGCGGATACTTTGCGTGGCACATAGGACAGAATTTGAATGGTGTCCGTTCCATCGACTGCGAGGTGGACCGACGCAGTTAGGCCCAACGGCCTTCCACGAGTTTTCTGACCGAAATAGAAATTTTCTTCGACCGATACGCGGAGAAGTGGGATACACGTACGAAACAATACAGACGCAGGTAGAGTGGATTGTGCACCGAGGGGAACCCAAAGAACTGCTTCGAAACGGAGCGCAGCAATTCACGTCCGAACCCGATGGCGGAAAAAAACAATCTAACAATGGAGTCGGTGCCCATGTGCACTATCAACAAAAGGAGGAGTCACCTTAACTTGAGACTGGAAATACTTCTTCCAAGAAAAACAACTTGCAAACATCCGGACCCAACACTAGATGGCAGGAGTATGCAAAGCATGTGATCTACAGCTCACATGCCTTGAACACCCTCTTTACTAAAAGATGTATTTTTAAATTTTTAGTTCAGGTATACTAAACTCCATTCTCCCATCTTGTCCCAATGGAAAGTTATACTTCTAAGATGTTACAAAGTATCTCCCATTCTAGCCTATGGGACAGATAGCCTTTCAATAGTGAAAAATGAAATACACTGTATTTCACTAACGGGACATGTCACACACACCAGTACATGTACTACCTTTCACATACACTGCACTCTGCCCATGGGGGTACCTTGGGCCTGAGGGGTGCCTTACATGTAAGTAAAGGGAAGGTTTGGGGCCTGGCAAGTGTATGCACTTGTCAGGTTGACATGGCAGTCACAACTGCACGCAGACACTGCAGTGGCAGGTCTGAGAACCCTTTGAAAGGCTGCTTGTGCGGGTGGCACATCCAGTGCTGCAGGCCCACTAGCAGCATTTGATTTACAGGCCCTGCGCACACAGTGCAATTTACCAGGGACTTAAAGGTAAATCAAATAAGCCAAACATGGAAACACCAATCCATAACCATAATTTACCATAGGAGCACTTGCACTTTAACACTGATCAGCAGTGAGACAGTACGCAGAGACACTAAACCAGCAAAAACAGAGTCAAAACCAGGAGGTAAGAAAGCAAAAAGACAGGGGAAACACACCAAAAGATGCCAGGTCTAACAAGAGCTCTCTCTCCAGTAGTTGAAATGTCAATCACAAACCTGCTGGGGTGTGGTTTCAACCTAAAGATCTGCATATACACTTTAGCTACTCTAATAACTTGTGCTCATTTTTAGTAGGATAAATAAATATACCAAATCTGGTTTATTGGGAGGTATGAACATTGTAATTCAAAATAAACGTCTTGAGAGTTCTGAAAATAGTTGATGCAACGCTACTATACAGGGGCTAATCAGTGATTGGGAAGTTTAAGTGCCTAACAATTTTTGTTTTGGAGTAACTTTTTTTAGTTGTATGTATACAAGTGCAAGAACAAAATGCAGCCCACAAAGTGAAGACATACATTGGTTGGAGTGGGCTGGTCTGTTGATCTTTACCTTCTTCTTGGGTGGGAGTATAACTCAAGTGACATGTCAACAGACCAATGGTTTAAGACTGTTGATTGGGAGTATTTTTGGGAAAACAAGATGCTAGCAAAACAGCTAATGCGGTCTTCAGGCATGACCTAAAAAAATGGCCAGTGCCTAGACTTCTGCCTCAGAGGAATAGTTTTGAGCACAAGCCCCTATAGTTTCGTGTGCTTTTGAGGACAGCCACTGGATTTACAAACATTCTTCTGTTCATCCCGTGGATGCATTCCAGTAGAGGTCACTCCCTAGTGGAGCACCAGTGTCATGCTATGTCACATTGGGCCAGGGAGAGTTCGAGCACCACCAGGGTTCTGATTGCCTGTGGGCCCCGCACCCATTCATCCATTAGCCCTATATGCTACAAGATTTGATGGCAATGTTAAGACAAAAGACTAACGGCTTAGCAAACAATAACGTGGTATGCAAAAACGGTTTAGAATTGGGTAGGACGGTAAACTCAAGATTTTCTTGTTCCAGTTGTGGTCTTCAGTTAGGACGTAAAAGAGGAGCCAACAGTACGCTGATAGTGGTTTGCTGATAGTGTCACTGCATTCCTACTAGCAGTAAGAATAAAACTAGATTTCTTCCAGTTAATAAGAGGGAGTATACTGTCCTATCAGTTCTAACTGAAGACCAAGCCAGGGGTATCAGATGGACCTTATTCTCTACACTGGAGGACCAGGACTATGCAAATGACCTAGCCTTGCTCTCTCACACGCACCAGCATTTGCAGGAAAATCTCGAGTCTCGCCTCGACATAGATGCACCGAAAGTGGGTATGAAGATCAACACAAAGCAATCAGAAGTCATGCCACTCAACATCCCAAACCCTTCACTAATGAAGGTGGATGGAAAGGACCTTGCGATGACCGAAGAGTTCACCTACCTATGCAGGTTATGTGTTGCTCAGTAATATGCTCAGATAAAATAGATGCTGTGAGAATCAATTTGTCAGTCAGGCTGAAGGGGCCAATGGGAAAGGCAATGTTATCAAGCTGAGGCGGCGGCATACAAATCACATAACTTGCCTAATGACTAATGAACGTTACCATGTAACCCTTTGTGATTGCCTACAAACACAGGGAAGGTGGCCTGCAAGAAACAGACCACCATCCCGGTGTTTACATTTCCAAATGAGAATTGTTTTTTCCCCAAAGCAGCCCACTCACTTGAAAAGGTACTGCTTTAAACAAAAACAAAGAAAAAAAATCCTATTTTGGAATACATTGCGAGGAGCAGGCAGATGTCAGCTGAAGCACTGCCTGCTCCGCCAAATCTCTTCAACAGTAGTACCGGTGTCATTCTTATTCTTGAATTCATTGTGGTGACAGGCACACCAGTATTTGTTTTTAAGTCTGCCATCTGAATGAAGGATATTTAAGGGTGTACACCAGTGGACAGCTTTACATTTCTTTTTGTTGCATTTTATCTTCAGTCACATTTCCTGTTGGCACTAAGTTTTCCGGTCATCTTGGATGTCAACGTGAAGAACGTTATACCTCCCCCATTCCTCTTGGTCCATCCTGGAGAGCCCCCCCATTTAGGTGGGCAAAGTGGAACACAGTTTTTTTAATCTATGCAAGAGTCTGTGGTACTAATGTGAGCGCAGGAAGGAAGCTGGTACTGTTACTACACACCTTCGGTGTAGAGGGCCAAGCAGTTGTGGAAACCTTGTCAGAGTGGAACCAGGAGGTCAGTGCCTCAATAATTTGAGGTGGTGGTCAAAAAAATTGATCTGCACTACATTAAAAGATATTTAATTTTGGTAGCAACGTTCAAACTGACATTGAGTCAGCTGAAGAATACATCTTAGTGCTGAGGGAGTTGGCTGCTTCATGGAGGGCTACACGTGGAACATATGACAGATCAGTTTCTCTTGAACTGCAAAAGTGACAGAATTTGTGAAGAGCTTTGGCTCAAGAAGGAGCTTCCATGGGGGGGAGGGGGCGTCCGCTTACAGTCTGATGGCTGCTGTGGAGACGAGGACTCCGTCTCAGCAAGATGGCAGCCACCCATATTAAGGTCAGGTAGTGACTCTCCGCTCCCCTGCGGCCCACCCGGAGGAGCCTGGTAACTGTGGTGCCTGTCCCTCCTCCCCCGGCTGCAGATTAAGACACGAGTCTGTGTCTGGGAGGTGTCCCAGCTGTGCTGGGTACGGAGAACTGGGCTGAAGGCGGAGTGAGCCTGAGGAGAAGGGACTTCATTTGCTGGGGCTGGGAGAGAGAGAAGTGCTGCGGTGTTGGCATGGTATAGGCTACTCACGACCTAGCGGAGTGCGCCCCCCCCGGTGGCCCGAGGGGCGGGACCTTCACCTGTGATCTACGCCCTTGGGTCGAGGTTGCCGCCAGCGCCTGGGACTTGTGGGCTTCACCCGGCGACCATCGTTGCACAGTAGAATGAGACCTTGCTCTAGGGGGAGGTGGTGAGCGGCGGGACTTTGAGCAGCGCAGCGTCTAGAGCCTGCGCAGTGATTTAGGTGGGGGCCTTCGCGGAACTCTATGGAACCGGGCCAGAGAGACTGTTTTTTAGTGCCGGATTTGCTCCTTGGTGACACCCGGGCTTTAGTGTGTGAACGGGGTAGCAGGGGCCCCCCGGCTCTTTGATCCTGGAGGAGGCATGACCTGGGGCATGGGTGCCATGCTCATTGTGCCCAGCAGTTGGAGGAGCTGGGCTCACCTGGCTTGGTGCTTCCAAATGTGTGCTGGTGAGGGTCCTGGTCCTGGGGAATAAGAGGATTCTTCTGCTGGTGTGGCATATTGCATCTGAGCCACTGCAGTGGGGAGGTGGGCCGCCTGACCCCTCCCCCCCCCCTCCTGCTCGCCCCCATTCTTCCGTCATCTGAACTTTCACTTGGCCTGGGTGGCCCTCCATCGTGCTATGATCTCTTCCTCCCTCTACGAAGTGAATGGTTGGACTGGGCCCCGTGTTTCATCTAAACAAGAGAGACAACTGCATGGTGTAGGGAGGACCTACATGACTCGTCCCTGACCCCACCCCACCCTTTTTTCCCTGCCACCTGAAGCCTCTGGTCCAGAGACCAATTGAGGGTTGCAATTGACAGCAGTAAGTAGCCAGTGCAGATAATTACCTCCCTTGCCCTCTGTGCTGGGGCAGCAGAACCTTTCTTGACTGTGTTTCGACCCATCATCGCATTGTTGGGGGTAAGCTCTGGCTGTGCTGCACTGCACTACAGTGGCGGTCCTGGCCCAGGGATTGCTTTGCTTGATTTTTTTGTGATGGCGAAAGTTAAGGACCCAAAACTGCCTCGCCAGGGCAAAACTGACCGATGTACTAAGGCGGTTGAGCCTCCTACGGATGACCCTGCAGTTCCTTCGACTGCCTGATAATGCAGCCCTATCGGCGATTCAAACATCCACAACCGCCCTGGAATCCAGAATTGGTGAAGCCCAATCTAAAGTGTCTTTTCGGAGGCAAGATCTTCGCAATGTTGCGGGCTGCATGACAGCCGCGGAGGATAGGATGTCCGAGATTGAAAATACCACCCACTACCTTGGAAAAGACCTGGTGGAGGAGAAGGCGATCACTAAGGATCTAGTATGGAAGGTTGATGATGCAGAGAATCTGGCATGGCACAACAATCTTAGACTGGTGGAATTCCCATAGGGGTTGGAGGGTTCTGATATGGTGGACTTCTTGGGGCAGTGGCTCCGCTCCACCTTCAAGGCTGATAACGTCTCTCTGCTTTGTCATCATGTGCATGCGCTCTGTGCATGTGACAGATGCACAGAGCGCTCGTCGCTCAGCCACCTCCTGGTGCCCCTCTATGTCTGATAAATGAAAAAAAAATTAATTTCCAGAAACGGGATGTGATCCTTAGGGAGGCAAAGCAGAAAGGTTAGGTAAAATAGGACTCCTACGCCATTATGTTGTTCCAAGACTACTCGCGGGAGGTGCAGAAGCAGAGGAAGACATTTGACATGGTGAAGGCCAAACTCCGGTCCATGCAGCTGCGATACATGTTGCTTTTCCCTGGCAAATTAAAGGTGCTACTCCAAGACAAGCCCCACTTCTTCCTCACACCAGAGGATGCCTGGCACTGGCTCGAGGAGAGGCCCCAGCCCCGGCCGTCATAGGGACAATCGCGTGAGACTGTTGGCCGCGGAGGATTGGGGGCAAGACCCCAACTCTGGTCCTTGATACTCAAGAGAAGTGTCCGGTCTGGGAGAGGTGAAGGCGGAACCACACGGGGTGCTGCTGGGGGGCGCGTTGGAGGCGAGAGGTCGACTGACTCAGAGGGAGAGGTGCTTTAGAGGGGCAGCTAGCCTCCTCTGACGGGTGGTGATGATGTGACTACTCCGGAGACGACGGAGGATGATCTGTGCCGCAGCTTGGACGATGCATCTAAACCTGAACAGGTGACAGAGCTTGATGATCGTGTGAACTCCTGATGTGGTTGGTATCTGGTGGGGCCCCACAGGGCGATTTGCTATGGGCTACCATAGCTGTACTGTGTGGGGTGCCGTTGTGGCCTGCAAGAGGAGAACCCTTCTTCACCCTCCCCCTCAGTTTAGAGTGAGTGGTGTGTTTAGCGTGCGTGGGATGTGTCGGGTGAGCTTGGAGAGTGACTGCGGACCATAAGTTTAGTTTGGGTGATTTTTTCCTCCAGCATTCACCCCGAGACATCTGGTGGAGTGTAGGAGTGTGTTAGGGGATTTGTATTTTGTCTGTAATTTTGGGTTAATTATTGGGAGGGGTGAGCTACAGATCTCTCAGGCCCCGTCAGGGAAGCAGCCTTTCCTCGACATGTGGTGTTACTCACGGGGGTGAGATGGGGGGGGGGGGGTACATTCAGATGGGTGTTTTTCATGTGTGGTTGTTTTGTTAGTTTTTGAGGAGAGGGATCAGACGCAGAGATTGTACAGCTAGCAAACATCACCTCTCTTTGGTTACGGTCACATGACGCAGACATGACACAAGTTAATGTATCCAGGCGTTCCATATTAATGGGCTAGGTAAAAAGGTCTAGTCAGGACATTTATCAGACGCTTAAAACCCGATGTAGTCTTCCTTAAGTAGAACCACTTGTTTGGGGCCCAATGTTATTTTCTAGTTTGAGGGGCTTATACTACTCTGGCTCACGTGGGGTTCATCTCGGGGGCGGGGTGCTGTAGCCCAGACAGGAACCACACGTGTTCCTTTCCCTAGATGCCGAGAAGGATTTAAATGCTATTCACTGGCCATTTTGATCTCAGACATTGGAAAAATTTGGCTTTGGCTCCAAATTTACAGTGGAGATAGAGCAGCTCTATCATGCCCCTACAGCGGCGGTATAGGTCAATGGCGTCCTCTCCTTGGAGTTTCCAACTGGACGGAGGACCAAACAGGGTAGCCCTCGTCCCCCCTCCTGTTCGCACTCACCATAGAGCCGCTTGCCTGTGTGCTTCGTGATCATCCTGACATCAGGTGGTTACGCGTGACTGAGAACACCATGGAAGAAGAAAAAAAATCTCACTCTATGCGTATGATCTTCTTTTGTAAATCACTCAGCCGGCAAAGACAATCCTGGTAGTTCTTCAGGTCTTTAAAGTGTATGGCACCCATTTTGCGTACACTATAGACTGTGATAAACCTGTTCTATGCTGTATGTGTCGTTCTCTAGACTTGTCCACCCTTCCTGGGAAGCTACAGACCGACACTGAGGCAGTTCAGTAACTTGGAATGTATATAACTTCCTGTCGGGAGCGGTTCCTTGCGCGGAATTAGGGGCGGGTAATGGCGGATTTACACACTGATGCAAAACGCTGACATGCATTACCATTAACAAAAATGGGCAGAGCTGCCATATTTAAAATGATCACTCTGCCAAACTCGTATATGTCCTCCAAAATACATATTATGGAATCCCCGATGAGCCCTTTGTTAGAATTGATGGGGAGATAAAAAAATTGATATGGAATTATGGGCACCCTCGAATAGCGCTGAAGACACCGCAACGTAACCCATACAATGGTGGTATAGCCCTCCCTGTTATCTGAGCATATTGCTGGGCAGCCCACTTAATTGTTATCAACAACTGGGTGTTTACATCCCACTTACAGTTTAGAGAGAACTCCGTTCCTGAGGAGGTCCTATCTGCACTATCTCTATGGGGGAAAAGGTACTGGACGGCTACTGCCAGGGACTCAGATGGCGATTGCAACTAGGACCAAAGACATCAGGTGGGTTTGCGAATAATGTGACTCGAGAGATGCCGCTATGCATTGGGGCGATGTTCAGAAACATTGGGAAACTCAAGGGCTTTGGAGCTTGGGACATGCTAGCCATATCCAAGATTGGTGTCCTCCTAGAGGATGGGGGTCGTGTGCCGCTCTGCTCCCTTCGGCGTGATTATCAGCTACAAGGTAACCAATACCTCAAATATGCACAACTTAATCATGCATGTCGTGCGGAGGGCCTGGAGGTCCTCGACTTGCCCGAATATGCCCCCTTGGAGGGGAGGTTACTTATGGGGAGATTGAGGAAGAGGCAGTTTCCTTTACTTACAAAACGCTCTAACAATAACATGCCTGACACACTGATAAAGTAGAGGGAAACGTGGGAGAGGGAGGTGGGGGAGCTGTACAACACGGATTGAGAGGCGGCCTTGATGCACCCCAAAGAGGGGGCTATTAATTCCAGACTATGGCTTACACAGCTTAAAATTCTGCAACGGGTCTACTATGACCGTGATCGCCTACACAGAATGGGGAGAGCGGAGTCTCCGGACTATTTGCGGTGTCAGGAGGGACAGGGGCACCTTCATGCACACACTCTGGGGTTGCCCTGCCATTCGGCTATACTGGAAAACAGTAGTGTGTGAACTCTGCAGTGTTTTGTTTGCGGACTTCCCAGTGGAGCACAAATATATTCAGAGAAACTGGAATTGGCTGGTATGATCTCACCTGTGGAGGTTACTGTTGGTTCAGGTTGTTGTGGCTAAGAAAGCTAGTGCAGCAATACACCTCTGCGTGGATCTGAGGACCTTGAATAAGGATGTTGTTGATCAGTTTTCTATACCAAACATCACTGAAATAAGGTCAATATTAGGGGATGCAAGGAATTTCATCATCTTGGATCGGTCGTCCGTTTATCACCACATTTGATTACATCCGGATTCTCAAGATCTCACTGCTTTGTGACACTGATGTTCAAGTTTCACAGGGTGCCTTTTCGTCTGGTTTCAGTCAACTTTGTTTCCCAGAGAGTCATATTTTTGGTCTTGGGGAATATTAAGGTGTGCGTTGCTTCCAAGATGATGATCTTGTATTTGGTTCTACCTGATGCAAGCACAATGAGAGGGCTTGAGTCGTCATTGAGAAACTTAAGAAGGCAAGCTTGACAGAATGTGGTTGGGCAACTGTTTGTTTGGTAAAGAGGAAATATTCTACCTAGGTCATACCGTTAAGAAAGTCATGAAATCCAAGGAGTAATTGGAAGACACCATCTGTAATTTATGCACTGAGCAATAGGGAGCAATTTTTCTTGTCATGGTGGAATTTTATAGTTAGTTTTTGCCTAGTTTAACAGAAAAGATCAATGAATTGAGCGGTTTATGCAGCAATGGTGGGGATTGTTTGTGGGGCAAGGTGTGCATAGTTGAATTTAAACTGGTTAAATGTGAGCGGAGACGAGCACCTGATTTACAGGCTTTTGCTCCAGAAAGAGAAGCAAGGGTAGTTATCAAAGCTAGCATTCAAGGGTTGAGAGCAGTGTTGCTACAAGTGGATGTGGGTGAGGAAAGCACTACTGTGCGTGCCTTGAGGGCCTTAAGGGGTGCAGAAGTACATTATTCTGTCATCAAGAAAGAGGTGCTGGCTGTCTGCTGGGCCATCAAGAAATTCAGGCTTTTCAGTGGGTACTGTCTTCTCCATTTGGACTGATCATAAACCTTGGTGAGAGATTTTTTTTTCCAAGAATGGCCAGACCGTGTCTCAGCGAGGATCAGAAAGTGGGTGGTAGAGTTGCAGGTATACGGATTAAAAATGGAATATATTCCTGGAGTCAAAAACAGCACAGCTGTTTTACCAAATTAGTAAAGAGGAGGTTAATGAGGGAATTTATACAGATGATGAAGTTTGGCTGGAAGTGTTGGTGTTGTAACTGAGGACACACTCTCTCAGGAGGCGTGTAAGATTGAGGTTGCTCAGGACAAGGCGTTGGCATCTTGCTTCCTCTAAATATACGAGAACAGATGGCCAGAAAGAAAACTCTTGGATGAGGCTCTTCAGTCATATTGGGTGGTCAAGCAAGAAATGACAGTGGACGAAGATCTGCTCTTTAGAGGCAGTAGATTGGTGGCTCCTTGTGGCTTATGCAGTAATATTATTGACACTGCCCATGCGGGGCACTTGGGTGCAGTAAATAAACAGGAGACTTCAATCTGATTTTTGGTGGCCTGGTCTTGATTTAGAGGTCAAAAAGAGAATAAATAAATACCATGAAAACGGGAGTTCCATTCATTACTCAAATGTAGGTGCGTTCTAGTGCAAGCATAAAAGACAAATGCATAGTCACTACAGCAAAAAAAAAAAAAAAAAAAAAAAAAAGGTAGAGCAGTGGATTATCAATTCTCTATTTCTCTCTCAGTGGTAGAGGCCAGGGATCCACTTCCTTCTGAAAAGCAAGCTTTCAAATGACACTTGTCTACAGATACTGTTATGTAACACCATATTTGTCCAAAGCAACTTTAGGGTAAGAGGTGAGGAAAGGCCCCTCACTTTTTGAGCCTGCCCTTGTCCAATCAACGTAAGCCTCGTAAGGCTTCTGTGCTTTTTGGACTTTAAATGTATCCTTTATCTGTACAAGTCAAGAACTCTTCACATATAGTTTTGCGTTCTTAAACAACAGCTTTCCAAAGGTTGGTGTCAGAACAGCACCAATGTACAGTGGTACCACTGAAAGGGCATGGAACAATTTAGTATCTACTATAAATAAGGATACACATGCAGACTCCTTTATTTAGGAGGGTCACTTTTTTAGCAAAAAAATTGGTATTTCTCAAATTCTCTTTCTCCTTCCTAAAACAGGTCTCACTTCGGTGAGAGTTGCTGAGCAAATTCAATTCCAATATTATGCACTAGTCCTAGTCTTACCAGCATGTGTTCTGCATCTTTCAACTGTTTCTGAAGCTGCTGAATGTCACTATCCCTCTTCTCCACTTCTTTGTGTAAGAGCTGCATCTCCTCATGCACTTTTCCTTGCTCAAAAGCCAATTTCATTAACTCTTGAAACTCTCCATCTCTTTGAAGAAGTAAATCCAGGATCTGCCATGGAACAGGATATGGTTAATACACATAATATCTGGACTAATTTCAAAATATGGTGATATTTGTGGTATAACGTAACTTACATACACCAAACACTGTTGAAAAAAATCTCCAAAATGAAAAAGCAGTTCCACGACACCTTTAACTTTCCAATCAATTATATATTTATAAACTGATCTATATAATTACCCATTTAATAGAAGAAAAAGTAACAGCAATATGTAATTCTCTTAATAAGGGGCAAAGCAGTAGGAAAAATGAAATTTACAAATTAACAGCCAACGCAAGTAAGAAATTTGACTTAATGTGATATTTAGATTTAACAGGATTTAAAATACTGCACACACAATTAATAGCAGCACAATTAATAAAGGTGGCTTCTGAACTTCACGTTCTCCATTTTCTACAACAGGAATTCATTAAAGGAATTTGAACACCTTTTAAAATGTTGAAGAGTTTACTGCATTACACTCCATTCTAAGCACTACTTTTCATAAAGAATGGCTTTGTGTTTCTCCAATTATGCTTTACAGATATAATTGCAGTAGTGATAATAGCAAATAATTTCTCAGTATATTTAGAGTACTTCATGATGCACAACGTAATTGCAACAGATCAACAGCCAATGTAATTGAATAAATCTGTTTAATGTAAGCGGTTGTGCATACATGCATCCGTAAAATGAAGACACCACAGGGGAAAGAAAAACAGATGTACATGTCCTCCTAGCTGCCAAGTTTTCAGATTCCTTATGTGTGACATTTACATGGTTTCAGAGTAATTATGAGTGACATTCAACAACGAAATGTGTGACAGTAGGAGTGACACTTTCTCGCAAGCAAAACCAAGGAATGAAGTGCACAGAAAGAGATAGATCTCAGAAATTACACTCTTGAGCAACGAGAACCTCTAAAAAGATGTTGCAACTGCTACAAAACACCTTAAATCTAGAACACTAACCTACTGATCTGTCACATCCTACATTTTTACATGCACTCCAGTGGAGCTGCTTGCAGTACCACAGACAGGCCACACTGCTGTCTCGATGTAAAATGCCAGACCATGTCTAGCTACATACACCTTACCAGAACAAGACTTATCATTAAATTCAAACCCCTGCATGTAACCTTTCATGGGTATACCACATCACACCACTCCAAACAGATTTTACTTTCTAGCAGTGTTTGATCCTTCTTGACT
This sequence comes from Calotriton arnoldi, assembly GCA_963921515.1. Lineage (NCBI taxonomy): Eukaryota > Metazoa > Chordata > Amphibia > Caudata > Salamandridae > Calotriton > Calotriton arnoldi. The sequence goes on along the minus strand of CAWUFW010000950.1, from coordinate 3,085,717 downwards.
GGGCACCTTTTTCTGCACTTTTATATAGCGCGAACCGAAGGTATTAGAGCGCTTTATATGAGCATCAGTTATACTACACAAGTATGAGTTCATTTTTAGATTTTAGGCACAGGGAGATTAAGTATTTTGCCCACAGTCACAGGATGTTGAGCGCGAAACAGAGACTCGAACATGGTTCTCCAGTATTAGTCAGTAGCTCTGACATACTCACTAACTGGGAAATGCTGCAGGTCCAGTGTAGTGGTCTCTAGCAGTGCCTTGTTAAATTATTTCTTTCAGTGCTAATGCACTGGTATTGGTGTCACTCTGATAGGCAGGAGCTAATCCTCTTTCTTGACAGATTCATGGAGCTCAGTGCAGTTCGTGGTCTGAGCTGATTGTCACTGCAGCAGCCGCCAGTCATGGACAGTCCGAACCTTTAAAGAGTGACGCAGCGCTCACCTAGACTGTGATCGGACACAAATCTGTTCCTCTCTGACCACCAACAGACATGGCAAGAGGGCAAGTAAAATGTTGCTTACTTCCCAAGCCCCATGGCGCCCTGAGCAGCTGTGATATATTGCCTGGTGGGCCTAGGCTGCTGAAGTATTGGAGGAGATGGGCAGAACTTTCAAAACATGGTGGGGTTGCATGTGGATGGGATGAGGTACCACTCATTTTGTCGGACGCGACAAGGAAAAACAAAAGCTGTCATCCGCCGCCTCTGAGCCACTCAGACGTACTGCTTGCACGGATGGCAGTGGTCACAACAGTCGAGGTACGGACCCCGGGATCAATCTGAGAGCACTGCCGAGACCTCCGTATTGTATTTGTTAATGCCACTGGCTGCGATTGACCACCTGGTACACAGCACCTTATAGCTACACAACTGTCGACAAGCTGTATTTTGAGACAGCACAGCGCACTTACGGCTTGCTGATTAAATGGAAGTCCAGCGCACCTTGTGGGGTGGACCTGGGGTGCTATAATGCGTGACTAACACATTTTAGTGCAGTGCTGAGGACACCACACTAAAATGCGTTAGTCTAGCACCTGATGTGTGGTACTGTGCAGGAGTGTGTCCTAAAGCTTTATTTACAATACCAACACTCATCAGATGAGCTAGACATTTTGTTCAAAGTCTACATGATGCAATGATAATATAAAGCTGTGATACTCAAAGTGTGTCCCTCCTGACCTTCACATGCGGTTCCCAGCTCAATGCCTGCACAGGGCTGCTGTTTACTTCAGAAAGCACTTAACATTCAAAAATATGTTAAATAAATTGGAAAGAGTTTATTCACAAGCTAACTGAATTAAAAGGAAAGAAGCAAATAAGGTGTCCTGCAAACCTTAATTTAGGAACACCATAATTTTTTATTATATCTTACAACCAAAGTGTAAAAATAAGATAAAGTCTTTTCAAAATTCCAAAAGAGTATTTCATTAACATGCAGAAGCGTTACACCTTAGTACATCAGAATGATAAGTGCATTCAGAAGTATTTTATTTAAAATTTATTTACAAAAATGTGTGTGGAAATATTCATACCTCCTCACACCCTGACAACAATGTCAATAGTAAACGAAGGGACAAGTCAGTTGCCACGTGGTACCCTCTCTCTGGGTGGTCAGGGTTGTTATTATACATGGATTATATAGTTTATTGAATCAAACAGAATATATCCTGAACTCGTGTATTTCAAGGTGCTCTTATAAGACATAATGAAGAAAAAGGAGGCAAAGTGAAATTAGGCAATAGCCTAGAATCAAACAATTGGGTCAAGTGGATACGCCAGGATTAATCATAGGTTTTCTGGTTTCACGTTGTGCAATACTATTGCAGTTCAATTCAATAATCAAGTTACTTCCTTTTTACACTTGCCTCTCCCAAGGTAGTGACAGCAAGCAAAAAGGCTTACCCCAAGGTGCGGTAGAAAGATAGAAATTCAGATACATAATAGCACAGTATTGTCAAATCTTAACTCCTCTAGAGACTAGGGGCTTAGCTTAGAGGGCAGTATGGAAAGATACCCTCAAAATAACTCCATGACTCACTGACCACACCATGTATGTGATTCACTTCCCCATCACACACCTTAACTTCACCCCCCACCCCGCCCCTCCCAACAAAGCCCCAGTCCCACTGTGCTGCCATTAATGCAGCCCTCAAGCACACCACAGACCATAGTTTGTGGCCCCTGGGGAAATGTTTGTGAGTACCCATGGTATAAAGATTTAGCAAAGTTGGCAGCCATAAAAACATAGAAGTCAATCCACCTTTAAAAAAAAAAAAAAAAAAAAAACCTTTTAACATCCTTCTGTACAACACAGCTAAAAAAAACACATTGATAAAGAAAAATAGCTCTCATATGGAAAAGCCATTTGGCCGTGTCAAATTATTTTTTGTGGCAGGAGAGGTGCAGGTGGGACGAGGCAAGCAACAACGTGTGGGAGGGGTTGATGGTGGGTGTCACGGGGTAAGCAACAAAAGGGAAGGAACAGGAGAAGCAACAACGGCAAGCAACAACGCAGGAAGGGGGAGGGGGGAAACAACAGTGAAGGAGCAAGCAACGTCATGGGAAAGTGGAGAGAGACAGAGGATGCGAACAACCAACGACTGGAAAGAAGAAACCGCTTTTGGGAATCAGCAAAGGGCTTTCAAACACCACTGCTAAGCCTTAGTCCTAAAATGTATTGTGCAAACTTTTTATTTTCAGCACACTTGTAATCAAACAGGGGTGACTCTTCGCAATAGGACAGACTGGCAGTGGGATACCTGAGCATGTAAACAAAATGATAAATGTGCGACTGGTTGCCCAACGCACCCATGTGGAGTTTCATACTGCTGCTTCCCCTCCCCAACAAAACCTCCACATACACTGGTTTGTCATGGATAGGGGGTGCAGTGATGGCTAGGAGCAAGTACCTACCTAACTAAACAAGAATTGAACACAGACACTCAGACCTCTGAGGCATGTCAGTCTGCCAATGGGGAGGGTCAGTCATGGTCAGTTAAGTTGGATACTATTCGGTTACCATATGCGGCACCCAGGAGGCCTTGGAACATAAAACCGACACAGTGGCTCTAGATCTGGGCCAGCTACAGGCAGACCAGGCTATACTGCTGGACAGAATGACAAATTGAAGCCACTTTGGCCACAATGTATCGTTCAGTGACGGAACTTCCAAGTATGCATGGCGGAACTTCTTGAGGAAGTAGAATTCCTGAAATGCAGGGTAGAAAATGCTGAGGGATGCTCCCAAAGTAACATGCAAATCATAGGTCTCTCTTAAAATATTGAGGGACCCAGAAAAAACATTTACCTGCGGGACTTTAACACAGGTTGCGGCCAGAAGTTCCTTACAGTAGAGAGAGCACAGGATTCTGGCTGCTTGGCCTAGGCCCGGTGCACCCTGCCACCCAGTAATGCGCCATCTGCCTAACTACAGGGAGGGAGACAACTGGCTCCAACATGCACAACACAACATCCCCCATTTGGTATTGAAAACAGGAATGTTCTACTGTTTCCAGATTTTAAAGCAGCAGTTTTCAATGATGTCAAACGTAATTTCAGGTCCCTCAGGTTAAAGAATATGCAGCTCTTTTCAGTGAAAAGAAAGATTATAAATGGAAGGATGTTGACTTCTTAATCGACCCGATGGCTGCAAGGACCAGGGCTCAGGCAATGGGAGGTAAACAGTGGGTTACACCCTCCAGACCCCCAAGGTTCTTCAACATTAAAGAAATGGTGTGGCACACAATTTGAGAAACAAGCAAAAGTCTCCTGTGGAGCAGTCCTGCACGGGACAAAGAGACTGGCAGATCTGGCTCAATGAAGAAGCATCAACTACAATATTCAGGAGGGTAGATCAGACACAGATAATACCACTGCAGGTCTGGCCAAGAAAATAGAGGGCAGGGGCAAGGAACCTTTACCGCAGGTAACGCAGGTAACTCATATGGATTCCAAGTACATAATACAGCACTTGCAGGGAGATTGGCAACTCAGCTAAAAGCTGAGCCACCTTAACATTCCTTGTTGCTGTCCTTCGCTCTGCAAGATCATCAGTGGCCACAACATATTTGGCTGCAAGAGGGATTGCACTTGTAAGGGTGCTAGCCCACCATACACCTGTGGCCCCAAATGTGGCACAAAGGCTCTTGTACTTTAAATGTTTGCTTTCTTCAATCTTGTGCGATGGGAGTTCTAGCCCTAGCTCTTTGGGACGCCCAATGGGAGAGTTCAAAATTGTTTGTGGGATTTGTTAGTTACGTTAGTTGTGCTAAGGCTTTGTGGCTAAAACTGTGTGAGCGCAAATGACAGCATCTGGTGGGCACTGGTACAAATATGCGAACAGATCATTAACTTTGGTGTTCGGGGCACCATGACAGACACCCCATTTTGTGTGGCCAAAATTCTACCACCATGTAACAGGTACGCAATGCAGGACTCTGTGGCAAATATAAAATATTAACCTGGAATATGAGGAGTGGGCAACCTGTCATTCCAAAGAAAGGGAGACCACACTTCTGGAAGCAAGGAAACAAAAGATTTATTTAGTACAACAAAAGATAATCTCTAGAGATGGAAGAGTGTCCGAGACCCACGGATTGCGTAGGTGTCAGGAGACTGTTCAAAATGTCCTTGGCATGCAGCATTTTTTATAGGATGTAGACACTCCCCTCGGGTGTAGGAGGATGACAGAAAGTTAGTTGGTATGCAGGAATTCAGGTGTGTGGAGCAGATTTTCAGGTGTTGGGCCAAAGAAAACTCAGAGGAATGCAGGAGTTCAGGAGTGCGCTGGACATATTCCTGTTTGGGGGCAGCTTTCATGCCTTGCAGCTGAGGAGGGTTTCGTGACCTGGCAAGGTGTTAGGCCGTTGGCAGGGACAGACCTGTTCTGTTGCCTATACAAGTTCCAGAGATAAATGCGTGGGTGCAGTAGAAACCGGCCCAGGGCACCAACACAGGGTCACGTAGGAGACAATCTTGTGAAAGGTCAAGAAAGCGTTTTGTGAGCAAGATGTAGGTCATACACGGCAACATTTAGAAATACAGTTATTACAGTCCCTCCTCTTGCCGTGTGCAACGTCATTAGTAAATGTCAATTTTACAGAGTTCTTCAAATGTCTGGTGATATAGTATTTTGCTGTTTTCAGTCTGACTGGTCATAGGTGTGGATCTGCAGGTAGATGCACACAGAGAACAGAGTGCTGGGCCACAATGGACGCACAGGCAACAGAAGAAGATGGTACCCAAGGGGATCGTGAGGAGCGCCAGTATCTTCCATCCCCAGGTGATCAGAATGTTCCATAAGCCAGTTGTCCAGGTCCAAGGGGTCCCATTGTCTGGTTGTATTTCGGTGGCAATTCGGTGTAGTTTGGAGATTGCTTCATAGACGGAGGGCGATGAATCAGGAATATACACATAGCAGCTAGCCCCGATGATGCGACAGGCCCCTCCTCGATCTGCCAGGATGACGTCGAGCACAATGCGATTCTGAAGAGAAACCATCCGTGTAGCATCGATTTCGGCCGTGTGCTGGGTCAGTATTCCTGCAGTGATGTTGGCAGTAGCTTCCAGGACTCTGGTGAGTCGCCTGGTGTTGAGACTGTTGGACATGGGACCCCAAAAGGTAGAAGGCCCTTCAGGGCATCGCCGAATTGCTGGTTGCTGGTGTCGGTCTGGTCTATATCTGGTACCCGTCTCCTCTGTCTGTGGTACAAGTTGTTCCTGTTAAATGTGGGTGGCAGCAGGAATGCAATATAGCATGTGCCACTCCAGTCAGAAGGCAGCCAGGTGTAAGCTTTGTTTCCACATACAAAGTGCAGTCCTGATGGAAGGCTGAGGTATGGGGTGAAGTTGTTGTAGGTTATGGTAGTATTGCACAGACTGGCTCCTATAGGTATTGTTCCTTGACCTTGCAGACACAATGTACCAGGACGTGATGTAACTGAAATGGCAACTTCTTTCTCTTGAGTAGGAAAGAAAGTGTAACCCCAGGTGTCCTGCATAGGGGTGGACATAATAGCGTGCATTTGTGGCGGGTCAGAGGCATTGCAGAGAGTATTGTTTTTTTATGAAGAGTCCAAAGAAAGGGTTGGAATGTTGTAAGGTTGCCTTTGTCATAACATGATGGAAAAACGTTCGTCAAATTGTACATCAGAGCACAAGTGTAGGCCGGAGTGGCGGGAAACACCAAGAATGAGATAGTGTGCTGAACTGCATGAGGTAGGAGTCCACAAACATAACGGTCTGTCGCATTGGAAACCTGATTAAACTGGTGTAACATTTGAATAAAAGTATTATTATGAAACTCCAAGTGTCTGTTGAGATGTGTGTCTGGCCAAGGTACATGAGAATGTTCAGGTGGCGTTGGTGGAACTGTTGCTTGGGGTAATACAGTATGTTTGGCGGGGACTATTTCTTCGAGGATCCAGAACACTACGCTGAACAGGACAAAAATGGCAGTCAGGATAAACAGTACTATTGTCCGGGTACTACAAGTTCTCATTTTAGCTTTCTTCAGCCTTGGAGCTAGACTTGTTCTTTAGCTTAGCCTTGGACCGGAGGTAGTATCCGTCTGTTCCTTCGTCACAAAGTTCCAACTCAGTGTCCGACTCAAGGCGTGGTGATGCTGATTTTTCGTGCCTTAAGACTTCTTTCTGGGTTTGTAGTTGTTCTTTGGTGACGGGGTCCACTTTCCTGCAGTGGGACGCATGTACCCACGACTTTCTTCCCTCCACTCTGACGGCTGTCCTTGTGGCCAGGAGTACCTGCAGAGGCCCCTTCCAGCGTGGTTGTAGGGATTGGGTGCGGGCGAAGTTTTCACCAGGACAAATTCGCCAGGGAGGATGTGATGGCCTGGACCCTGGGATCTGTCCTCAGTAGTGGCCCACACCTGTTCATGGATTAAAGACAGGGTCTCAGTAAGTTCATACAAATAATCGGTCAATATTTCCTGTGGTAGGTGTGAAATGGACTTTGGAGAGGGTGCATTCCAGATATTCATGGGCCTGCCAAAAACTACCTCGTATGGGGTAAGATGGGATTTGGAATGTGGGACTGATCTAATAGATAGTAGTGCCAATGGAAGAGCATTGACCCAATTCAGTCCTGTTTCTGTTGTTATTTTAGCCAGCTTTTCTTTAAGGATCCCATTGTACCTCTCCACCAGCCCTGCTGCCTGTGGGTGGAATGCTGCATGAAATTTTTGTTTGACCCCAAGCCCTCCCAGGATGTTCTTGACTGTCTGTCCAATGAAATGGGACCCCCTGTCACTTTGCATTAATCTACAAAGGCCATATCTAGGGAAAAATTCTTTCAATAAGAGTTTAGCTGTAGTGATGGCAATGTTATCCTTTGTGGGGTATGCCTCAACCCATTTGCTAAAGGCACAGACTACCACCAATGCATATTTGTAGTGATTGACTCTGTTTAACTGTATATAGTCTATCTGAAGTACTTCAAATGGTGCAGTAGGAAGGGCGAATCCTGCCATTGGGACTTTAGTTCCCTGACCTATGTTGTGTCTGAGACATGTGAGGCACTGTTTGACAAACCGCTCTGCTGCTGGGCGGAGTCGGTGGTAATCCCATACTTCCTTGAGCATGGTACACATGGCCTGGGAACCAATATGTGCAGGTAAGTGAGTCATAGTGAGCAAGGGGATTGCGTAAGCCTGTGGTAATTTCCATTTTAGCATATCTTGGGACCTCCAGCACCCCTCTTCATCCATTGTTCCCTCTGTTTCCCACTGGGCCTTTTCTTCAGGAGTGGCTGAACGCTGTATGTCAATTATCTGCTGTCTAGCGTCATGCCATTTCTCAGCTTGTGACTTTAGGACGTATACTCTAGCTGGTACTTCCCCCAATGCTGTTTGTCTTGCTATCTTATCTGCTAAGGCATTCCCTTGCCCTACTTCATCTGTCACCCTTTTGTGAGCTGCACATTTGATTACTGCCAGTTTGGTTGGTAAAGTGATTGCTTCCAAAAGGGCATTGATAAGGTCGCCATGCTGAATAGGGGTGCCATGTGAAGTAAGGAAACCTCGTTCTTTCCATAGTAGTGCAAAATTATGTACCACGCCAAAGGCATATTGACTGTCGGTATATATATTGACTGACATATTGGTACTAAGGATGCATGCTCGTGTAAGGGCTGTTATTTCTGCTGCCTGGGCTGATTTCTGGAGAATTCTAGCTGTTTCTATCACTGTAAGGGCTGTAGTGACTGCATAGGCAGCGGAAGTAGTACCGTCCGGTATTTTTAGACATGACCCATCCACCCATAAGTGGCCTTCTGCCTCTGGAAAAGCTGTATCTTTCAGATCCACCCGACTTTTTGTTTCAGCTTCAGTATGGAATACACAGTCATGGTGGGCTGGTTGTGTGAGGGGATCAGTAGTTGGTAAGGGTAAGAGTGTGGCTGGGTTGAGGGTGGTACAACGTTGTATTGTGATATGCGGGTTAAGAAGGGTGAGTTCATATCCATGTAGTCGGGCACTGGTGAGATGTTGTGTCTTGGTTTTGTTGAGCAATATGTCCACTGAGTGTGGGACAAAAACCGTCAGGGGGATCCCAAAACAATGCCCTCCGTCTGTCGCACCGCCACTGCAGTGGCCGCTACAGCGCGTAGACAGGTGGGCAAAGCAGAAGCAACAGGGTCCAGGACTGCATAAAAGTACGCACATGGTCGCTTGTGTGTGCCATGTGTCTGACAGAGGAGCGAGAGGCTGCATCCAGATCGCTCGTGTACAAAAAAGAAAAAATTGTTTGTGATAGTCAGGAGTACCTAGTACGGGAGCAGAGCACAGGGCCTGGCGTAGTGTCGTGAATGCTTCTGTGTGTTGGGTGGTCCAGGGGACGGGGTCAGATACATCTCTGGTGACTAGAGAAAGAAATGGTTTAATGATGAGGGAGAAATTAGGGACCCATTGTCTACAAAAGGAAGTCAGTCCTATGAGTGCTCTGACATCTCGTTGGGTGACAGGAGTTGGAAAATTCAGAATAGTTTGAATCCTATCTGGTGTAAGAGTGCGTCCCTCCTCAGACAACAAGTGACCCAAGTAGGTCACTTGTTGTTTACAATACTGTAGTTTGTCTTTAGAGACCTTGTGTCCCTTAGTAGCAAGAAACTGGAGTGTGATCATGGATGCTTTGCGGGCAAGTTGTGTTGTGTCTGCTGCTAAAAGAATGTCGTCAACGTATTGAATTAATACTACTCCTTGTGGAAGCTGGATCTGATCCAGTTGTGTTTTTAAAGCCTGGCCATAGATGCTGGGACTTTCAGTGTAGCCTTGAGGTGCTCTACAGAATCTATATGAGACATTCAATAATGTAAATCCAAAGAGAAAACGGGAATCCTTGTGTATAGGAATAGAGAAATATGCATTTTTAAGGTCTATAACTGTGAATACTCTAGCTGTTGGTGGGATCATGGTGAGAATGGTGGTAATGTCAGAAACTACAGGAAATTGAGGCTGCACTATTTTGTTAATAGCTCGCAGATCGATCACAAATCTATATATCTTTTGTCCTGTAGGGGAACGTTTAAGAACTGGGAGAATAGGACTGTTACAGATATTTCCTGATACCTGTTCCACTACACCAGCGAGTATGAGGTCCTGAACAATGGTTTGAAGGGCGACCTCTCCCTCTTTAGATATTTTATACTGTGGGATCCTTGGCAGAGTTGCTCCTGGTTTTACGGTGATATGCACTGGAGGCATTTGGATGGATCCAACATCCGTGTCTGAGGTCGCCCATAGACAGGGGGAAATAGTCGCCAAATCATCTTGTATGTGTGATAACTGTAAAAGCTGGGTAGGAGCAGAAGGAGCATTGTTATCGTACAGTATTAACCGAACGTTATTCGGTGAACACCGAATGGTAGCTCTATAGTGTTTTAACAGATCTAGGCCTAGTAAGTTCTCTGGGCATTGGGAAGACAGTAAAAAGGTAGCTGAAATTTGTTCACCTTGCATTGAGAATGGTGTTGGGTAGGACAAGGAATTGACAGAGGGCTGACCATCGAATCCAGTCGATGTAATGAGTTTGCCGGATGGAGGAGCCCTCTGAATCAGTGGTGTGGTTAGAGTGCTACGGGATGCTCCTGTGTCTATTAGAAAAGGTCCCGCTGACCCTGCAACTGATGCTGTAACATATGGTCCCTGTTGATCTACAGGTACTTCCACTGGTTCCTTCCCCCATCCTAGACTGTCCTATGCTGCCCAATACAGGGATGACATTTCAGGATCATCCACGGTATAGTCCTGAAGGGTAGCTTGAAGTTCCTGCTGTCTTGGGCCTCTATCAAATCTATTCTCCCTGTAAAGTGGTGTAGCTCGTGTCTGGGTATTATGTGTTCTGGGTTGAGTTTTCCCCGAAGCGATGTTGGCTGCTAGAATCCTACAATCACCTTTCCAGTGTCCTGGTTTTTTACAATAAGCGCAGATGTCAGTAGGTTGGGGGTCTAGTCTGGGTAGTTGGCGTGGGGTATCTGAGGTATATGGTCTGGGTATGAGACCGTTGGTCTGGGCATATGGCTGTTTGTGCGACGCGTATCTATTTGACTAAGCAACACTTGTTCTTTTAATTTCTTCTTTTTGTTCTCTTTCTCATCCTCCGCTGTTTTATTCTGTGTCTCGTAATATTGAGCCATAGTCAGAATAGTGGCCGGAGTGGCCGCTGGCCAACTACTTTCACTAGATGTTAGTCTGTTCCCTACTGAAGGTAACAGACCCTTTACAAAAGTTTGAATTAAGAGATGTCTGCCAGTTTCAGTGGTCACATCCTGACCACTGAAGTCAGCGTATGCTTTTCCCAGCCTTGTGAAATAGTCAGAGACCGACTCATCCTGGTTCTGTTTACAGGCAGCAAGTAATGTCCAGTCTATTTTCCTCTCAGGTGCCATTGTTTTCAATTTTGTCAACAATCTTTGGGGCAATTTTAAAATATGGTCGTGTGGCTTTTTGCCTGGTTTCCTATTTGTATCTTTGAGTGCTAATTCTTCCCATGTATCCCCAAGGGCTGCCTGGTCATCTGTAAACCGTAGGGGTTTCCACAGTTCGGCTGGAAGTATAAGTCCAAAAACTGTATTATGTCTGTTAGAGTCAGTGTATATGAACTCAGAACCTGTTGGACGCTTTCATAGAATCCTGTGGGATTCTTTCGGATATCAGGGATGTCCTTCCGCAGTTGCAACATTTCTGCTTTGGTCCAGGGGGTGTATACAAAATTAAACAGCCATCTAGAACACGCATTGGGATCATTAGGGTTAGTAACATTAGACCCATCGCCCCGAGGTGGGACAAAAACGGGTGCTGCTTCTTTAACAGGCATTTGCTGTATCCTTTCAATAGGTTCTACCTCATTGGAAAGACTTTCTTTATGTAAAGCTGCTTTAATCATTGTCAATAAAGTATCTCTTTCATCTTTTGTTGACCCACCACTTTCTACCAAACGATAGAGTTTGCGAAATGCTGTAGGTGTATCTACATATGTATCATCATTTTTAGCCATTAGGTGATAAGCCATCCTCTCTAGTAGATAGTTCTTTCCTGCTACTTGGATCTGCTCATTGGTTGCACTGTGTATATCTGCTGGGGTGGCACCTTTGTATATTAGCTGCTGGGCTCTGAGATTTATTCTTTTCCTGTCGTGGCTTCTTAATCGTGGGGGATGGTTTTGTCTATATTCACTAGTATCTGATTCATGACCTAGTACCAGGGATTCTGACTCGGAGTCTGAATCTGCAGCAGACGGGGCTCGCTTCTTTGTTTTTTTATTTTTAATCTCACCACTGGTTCGTTAGCGGTAAGAGGCACGGAATCTGATTCGCTAACCGGGGGAATCGGGGCAGTTGCTTCAGATGGCTGAACAGGTTGATGTTGCGGGTTTGGGAGTACATTAGGAATGACAGGTGGAGGCTGTGGCGGTTGCATTAACAATTGTGGTTGATAAGCAGGAGGTCTTGAATACAATAGTGTATCCTCTTCACCTTGTTTAGTTGGTAGTACCGGATATTGACCTGTTACATTTAACCTAAATTCTCTGTCATGTCTCTCTTTATTCCGCTCTATTTCCTTCCCTTTAAGGGCTGCTATGTCTGATTGGGGTGTTCTCTTTTTCTGGTTATTTTCTTTAGCCTGGGCCTTCCTAATTCTCTCATGTATTTCTTTCTTCCAAAGGCTGAAAGAATCAAACATACTTGCTCTAACCTTCCGCCGGTGAAGTTGTTCTTCTAGGTACGTTATCTGCGGAATTTCAAATGACCCAAACTTTGGCCATTGTAATTCTATATTTGATTTTGTGTATTTCCGCCACGATTTTGTGTGAATAATGCCGGAATTACCATACTTTATGTACATTTCCTTATTAGGGGTCCCTTCCGGAGGAGCCAGCTGACTGTCTTCGAGAGTATCTTGGCCATAAAAACAGCAACATAATTTCCTTAATCTGTTAGAGACAGGCATGTCTAAGATATGGGTATCAACAAGGATATTCTCTTATGACTGCAGTTTTGTTCAAAATTGAGAACACATTACCTGCTCTTCGGTGTTTGCAAAGACCGAATAATTAATCCAAAACCAGAATAGTCAAAGGCATGCTCAATATGACGTTCAGAATAGAAAAAACATGTCGCTCAAGACGACCTTACCAGAATACTGATGTGTCCTGTTTCCAGCGGGGTCTCTTCTTTTTCGAAAACAAATCAGGTGGACCAAAGAAGGGATCCCCAGTCAGGACCGGGGCTACTGTTGTAGAGGACACCGTTGAGGGAAGGAGATACTGGCGACGTTGGCTACGGGGACTTGAATCTGCTTTTCCGTAGGTGCGCTCCTAAGTTACCGATATTTCCCTCCTCTCCGGGTCGTCAAGCCTGGGCCACCGAGTCTCTGACGGGTTCCACGTTGGTGCGCCAAATGTCATTCCAAAGAAAGGAGACCACACTTCTGGAAGCAAGGAAACAAAAGATTTATTTAGTACAACAAAAGATAATCTCTAGAGATGGAAGAGTGTCCGAGACCCACGGATTGCGTAGGTGTCAGGAGACTGTTCAAAATGTCCTTGGCATGCAGCATTTTTTATAGGATGTAGACACTCCCCTCGGGTGTAGGAGGATGACAGAAAGTCAGTTGGTATGCAGGAATTCAGGTGTGTGGAGCAGATTTTCAGGTGTTGGGCCAAAGGAAACTCCGAGGAATGCAGGAGTTCAGGAGTGCGCTGGACATATTCCTGTTTGGGGGCAGCTTTCATGCCTTGCAGCTGAGGAGGGTTTCGTGACCTGGCCAGGTGTTAGGCCGTTGGCAGGGACAGACCTGTTCTGTTGCCTATACAAGTTCCAGAGATAAATGCGTGGGTGCAGTAGAAACCGGCCCAGGGCACCAACACAGGGTCACGTAGGAGACAATCTTGTGAAAGGTCAAGAAAGCGTTTTGTGAGCAAGATGTAGGTCATACACGGCAACATTTAGAAATACAGTTATTACAAACCCAATCAAGAGATATAAAATTAATTCCTACCTGCATAGGTGTGGACAGGACATTGTATACATAAAACTCCCTTGTCTAAGCTAGACGACTCGGAAATGCACAATAAATTGAGGGGCAACTGTTTTACAACACCTATGATCAAAGTAGGAGTTTATACCACACCTCACTCAGACGGACCAGGAGGGTGCACTTGTGGTGGTCAAAGGATTACTAGATGGTAACCCACTCGTTTTAATAAGCAGAACACTCAACAAATGCTGACCGACAGAATTCTTTGACCTGCTGCAAACATATCCTTCCACATACTCAAACTCTGATACTATAGTTTAGGGGGGGGGAGGATGGAGAGGAACTGGAATTGTTTACACTTCACTGAAAAATATAGATCCTTCCCCCTGAATTAATTCCCCAACTTAAAACGCGTCACAGGGCGTGTTTGCACACATGTCACCTCAGGCCCCGCCCCCTCCCTTCAGCACTGTGCAAACGCGCCCCGTGGCGCGTTTTTAAGTTGGGGGATTAAGTCCCCTTGAATCCTGAGGGTCCCTGGGTGCAACTAGCCCACCAGGTACTTCCATTAAGCGCCACAGAGTTGCGTTGCAGAGAGGTGTAAAAAGGGGCGTGGCCTCTGAACACCTCTCTGCAACGCAGCTCCCTGGCACATACTGGAGGTTCCTGGTGGGCTAGTTGGCCCCCAGGGACCCCCAGTATTCAAGGGGAATTAGTTCCCCATCTTACAACGCGCCAGGGGGCGCGTTTGCAGAGTGCTGCAGGGAGGGGGTGGGGCCTCCGGCACGATGCCGGTCTTTAAAAAAAAAAAAAAAAAAAAAAAAAAAAAAAATTTAAGAAGGGGGCTGTGTGGCCCCCCTTCCTTTCCTATTTTATTGGCCCTGGGGACCCCATCCCCAGGGCCTGACCCCTATTTTTTTTTTTTTTTTTTTTTAAATTGGAAGGGGGCTGCGTGGCCCCCCTCCAGAGGCCATATTCGGCCCCGGGGACCCCATCCCCCGGGGCCGGCCTTTCCATGTTTTTAAAAAAAATAAAAAAAATTTAATGGTGGAGGGAGGGCCGCGTGGCCCCCCTCCCGGGCCACTAATGGCCCCGGAGACCCCATCCCCCGGGGCCTGGCCTCTCGTTGGGGACCGTGGGGGTGTCCCCAATCCCCCCACGGTCCCGCCGGCTCCCCGCATCCTACGGGAGCCGGCATTGCTTTTCCACGGAGAGCTGCTGACATGAGCTCCCCATGTGGAAAAGTAATCTGCTTTGCTTCATTTAAGCGAGAGCAGGTTTCCCTGCTCTCGCTTCAATGAAGTCAGCAGTTTGCAATGACAGGGCGGGAGCCGCGAGGCTCCCGCCCTGTCATTGCAAACAGCAGTGTCCCGGAGGTGGGCACCCCGGGACACTGCAGGAGCCGGCCCTGCGGGGTGGTGGTCCCCAGGGCCATCACAGGCTCCAGGAGGGGGGCCGCGCGGCCCCCCTCACACCTGTTGCACAGCCCCGGGGAGGTGGTGGTCCCCGGGGCTCGGGGGTCCGTAACGGACCCCCAAATTTACATTTTAAGTGCCCCGGGGAGGTGGCGGTCCCCGGGGCGTGTGGGGGGGGAATCGAGCCCCCCCCCCCCTCCCCCCAGGTATTTTTTTTTTTTTTTTTTAAATGAAGCCCCGGGGGGTGGCGGTCCCCAGGGCTGCGTGGGGGGGGCAGTGTGCCCCCTGCAACTAATTAATCAAGCCCCGGGGAGGTGGCGGTCCCCGGGGCAGTGTGGGGGGGATTGGGGCCCCCCCACTTTTTTTTTTTCACTGCCCCCGGGACTTGGCCCACCCGGGGGCTAATTATTTACGAAGCGCAGGAGCCCGCGCTTCGTTTTTTTTTTGTTTGGCACGCATTTTGCCGATTTTTTTTTTTTTAATGCTTTTTTGGGCCCTGGGGTCCTTGTGGGACCCCTAAGCAGGCCTAGGGGTCAGGGTGTTTCTACCCTGCCCCCTTTCCTTTTTTCGCGTTTGTTTTACTCTTTTCTTGTGACTCGGTTCTACCGAGTCACAAGATGGCTGCCAACACTTCCTGGTTTGGAGTGTTGACAGCCAATTAGCATGCAGCTCGTGGTCGAGAGGCTGCGCGGATCCACCGCGGCCATAGATATCGAAACTTTTATTTTTTGATTTTCTCAGCAACTACTGAACGGATTTCCACCATTTAAAAAAAAGGGCGCTTTCTGAACCAAGCACTACCTTTTTGCCAAATTTGGTGTAATTCCGTTCAGCAGTTTTGGCTGTAACCGTGTCTAAAGTTTCCTATGGGCATTAACATGGAGAAAACACGTTTTGGGACCCCCCTTTTTTCTCGGCCCCGCTTAGCGAATCACCCCGAAACTTTCAAGACAGGAGCTGACCGGAGCGCCCACTAGTTTTGAAAATTTCGCGATGATTCGTCATCCGGCGCCAAAGTTATTGGGAAAAGAATGTTACGAATTTCCTATGGATAATAGGTCCTAACTATAACTATCTACAGGCGACCGCCAGTAGATTATATATATATATATATATATATATATATACATACACACACACACACATACATACATACACACACATATATACACACACACACACACACACACATTACAAAAATAAACACATTAAAAAAAAATCTAAGAAGATTCCTCCTTTTTTATTTTAGTGAAACAGCTCATGTAGTCTATTCGTACAACACAGCATCATACTGAGAATTATTATAAGTTATTTAATGCTCAATTTAACAGGTTGGCTGACAAATACATTTCTTCCTAATCATAAACACAAGTTTCCTCGCAATAATGATGCACATAGCCCTATTGCTGCACTTCAAACAGTGAAGGGCGTAACAATCAATACCTAAATGCAAATAAATTATGAAATGTTGGCATACCAAGAATAAGTCTACGATTAACTGCTCCCATACCAGAGGGAGACCCTTGTTGCAAACATCAAATCTGTGGAACTGAATAAACTTTTGCCCTTGGTTACTGAAGAAATTAATGCCTCTCTCACTGTACCACGTGAACCAAGCTGCACACAACGGACAAGCCTCAATCAGGACGAAACCAGCCTTGGGTTGCTTGTGTACTAGTACAAGGAGGAGCTGGCATTGCAGCTCAGGTTGGACTGTTCATATTGGAGCAAGGTCAAGAATAATTTGCATATGGCTGGATCCATTCTGAGGTGGCATGGTGTGCAAAATAACAATGGACTGGGATGTGGCCCTGAGGAATTGCCAGTATTGGAGTTTAATTCAAGAATTCCATCCATTACTTTTTTGTATACCTCTCGTACTTGAGGCTATCTGTCCAGCTATGAAATGCTTCGCATCTAACAAAACATCTAGCATGGCGAAAATGTTAGCGTTTCTCTGGCCCAAAGATTATTTGTCATCTCTGCAGATGCCTTTGAATGGGGTGTTCAGCCTCCCTCCACAACAAAAGCCATAACCAATACATTGCTGAAACCACTGAGGGACCATTTGGATGTGTCATCACATCGCCCTCTTTCCCTGCTCAGTCTAGACTTAAAGATATTAGGCAAACTAATGGCCAGAACAGATTATCCCCATTCTGGCCTACAGTGATCAACAAGCTCAATAAGGCATCAAAATGTTCAGAAAAACAGTGCTGAACGAGAGGCATTTTATCCATGCTCCGACTGAGTGCTTGCCAACTACAGTGCTCTCAGAGGCAGTCCCCATAGATGGAGAAAATCGGACAACTTGAATTTGGACTATCTTTTTGTGGTCCTGGGCAAATGGATTCTACACAAAGGATGATAAAGTGGATCAGATAGCTCCACTCCCACAATGGCCAGGGTTAAAACTGTAAAGAGTGTCTCAATTATAGGCAATCCACAGGGGCACGATCCAAGGCTGCCCCTCTCCCTTTTGCCCAAGCCACAGAGTCCCTGGCAGCTAATTTCAACAGAAAAGTGTTAGATGGGGCATTACAACTGAATATGATCACATATTTTCCCTTTAAGTGGAGGACATCCTCCCATTCTTTAGAGATGCTCTGAGTGATCTAGACAACGTCTTACCAGTACTGGATATATTTGGCAAAGTCTTGGGACGAAGGGTAAATAACCCTGCCTGTTCCCCCTGAGACCCATGGATATCCAGCCGAGAGAGGCCCTCCCTGAGCAGCCTCTGATTTTGAAACACAACACTTTCCGCTATCTAGGTATAATGCCAACACTGGCCTCATAGCGGAAAACCTGACAAAGGCTGTAATGAGCATTTGTTCCTCAATTATTGCCCTGGTCAGCATTGTGTAGGACTGCATTGACTGAAATGGAGACCCAGTAGATGGAGATACATCACATACGTTTCAGAGCATTTGTCAAATACATGAGGTACCTGCGGGACAGTTTTTGAAGTTTAACGGACTGACAAATTCAAACATCAGTTTAACAGACTGACACATTCAATCATATCATCACTCCAGAAGAGAACAGGGAGTTAAAACAGCAAGGATGTATATCCAAAAATATATAAATATATATATTCATTGAAAAAAACCAAAGGCCACAGGGACATTGTAGTTAGGCTGAGATTTCACTTGTACAAAACCCATGAAATTCAGCGGTTATAGTTACCTGAGCTAACTATATCTTAAGCCCCTGCAATGCACTACTTATGAACTCACATATTACATCACTCATGACATGGTCAGTGACCGCACTGATGGCATCTCACGAGTGAGTCACTGTGTTTTGACACTATAGCAGAACAAGGCTATATACCACTTCCTGGATCTGGCTCTCTGCTGGCCCTGCAATCCCTCACACACCTTTGAAAGGCCTGTACTCCCCTGTTAGTGATCACCTGAAAGGAACTGTTTTCATCTGGGTTTTCGAGCACAGGCTTCGTCCTTTTTTGCCCATGCGATGCGATCCCAAAGACTTCCCCCTGCCCTTCCTTGTGCATGTTCAGCCAACCCTCGCCTAGAAAAACTGCCCCCTAACATACCGCACAGGAAGCTCCTACTTGTGGCTCTCTCTTATAAGCTGTGGTTGCTCACCACTGACCTAGTTTAGTGACTTAAGAACCGTGCTCCCAATCTTCACAGTTGCCTGTGCATGCCCTAGGTACATACAAATAAAAGGTCTGCATTTCCTCACTACAGTTTGATTTTGTTTCAATGATTGTCATTTTTATTTTTTAATCGTTTTCTTATGTCTGGCAAGGCACGCCGCACTGATATCAAACACTTGTTGGGCGGTCCCGGCCCCCATAATACCAAGGACAATATTGGCATATACTCTTGTTCCACCGTAAGGTGCCTTAATGCATCTCTCTTTATTAATTGCCTCATGAACCTGTTTCACCGGTTCCACCTTTGTGTCTCTTGTTTTGAACATATGTGTACTGGCATACTGTCAGATGTTAAAGAAAAATGCTCAATAAAAACAATTCGGGGGAAAAAGAAAAAAAAGTGGCACCGAGGCAAGTTTGAGGACAGAAGAAAAACACTTTACCAAAAAGTACATCAATAAGTTCCAATTAAATCTCTATATAGTTTACTGTGTTCAATGTTCTTTGCGAGGTGCAAGGAACATAGTAGTCTATGCCCCAAGACTGTGGGGATGGGTAGAGCAAAAGTCAGGACAGGAGGGATCAGAGTTAAAAGCAAGCAATTGGGATACCTAACCTTCCTGGAGGTCAAATGGGTAGACTGTGGGGTGGGGGAGAGGTGAGGAGGAAGGGAAAAAAGTCGCAGCTACTCAGTAAGCACAAATTTGCAGCTGATGCAAAACGGATCTGGCTGTTTTTAGGAAACAACTTAAAACTTGGTTATTCTGCAACTAAGGGGCCCAGGGGAAAGTGGAGAGCTGCCTGTTAGCGCCGGGACACTCTTGATGAGTAGCCGTGCGCTTTACAAATGCTAGTTCATTCATTCATGATGTCAGGAGAGGAATTTAAGCCGCTGTCCGACATTAGGAAGGTACTAAGATTAGAGTAAGCACAAAATAACTCACCATACTGACAAATAAATCAACTTTATTAGAGAGGTGATCAAAGGTAACAGCAATAGCTCATCATGCATGGATTAGGGTTTAGCCCAGAGGAGGTATGATCTGATTTACAGATAGAACATAGTCCAAATGGGGGCGGGGAAATTAAGGGGTTCAAACAACGGTGCTTTGGCGCTTAACATATTGCTAGCAGAGTATTCCAACCAGTGACTGATCTCATCAACCACTAGTGAACATTCAAAGGTGACCTAATTGGCTTGGTCTTGATAAATATATGAGACAACCTATTTAGCTGGTTGCATCCCAAGCAAATATGGATGAGGAACCCAGAGCAATGGAGCTGACTGAGTAAAACGTGGCAGGTAGAGTGCGGTAGTGAGAACAGAGTAAAAGTCAGAGAAAGTGGGGTCTGGAGATTGTGTTGGGAGACAATGACAAATGGGGAACAGAGTAAGCAAAGGAGAAAGAAGGAAAAGATGTGGGATATGAAAAAAGAAGATGAATGATGGGGCATAAAGATCGGTCAATGGCAGCAGAAGCAGAGGATGAATTGTGGTCAAAGAGTTCAGGTTGATGGTATCCATATTTCTAGGAGAAAAGTGAAAATAGAGGTGAGAGCAGAAATATTTAACATCAGCCAAGTTGAGTTGTGGTTGGAGTTACAAGAGACAAGCAATTGGTAATCTGGTTAAACTACAAGGTGTTCAGACTCTTTATCCAAACTCTTAAGAGTTGGGAGAGGAGCCCCTACCTCCAATGTTCAATGTATTTGTAAAGCGCAATTGTCACTCCGGAAGGAGCATCTTGGCGCTATGTGGAAGTAAAGATGAAGGTCAAAGCAAGCATGAACTGGGTCGCAGTTTAAACAAGTGAAGAGCACAGGGCCTTAGTGGCTGCAAAACTCCAAGTTTTCAATAATTTCTTAAAGAGTTTCTGATTCGGTCAATCTTAGATTTGTAGGAAGAATGTTCCATGCTCTGGTCCCAAGGGCTGCCAGGGATTTGCCCCCTTTAGTCTTATACCTGAAAACAGAATGTTTAAGCAGATTTTCGGAGGAGGACCTGAGCGTCCGGGCAGCGACATACAGGGTAAACCTAGCAGTTAGGTATTTTGGCCCGGATGCTCCGAAGGCTCTGAAAGTACTTCGGAGGATCTTGAATAGTATTCTTTTTTGAACGGGCAGCCAATGTAGGGTATTAAGAGCTGCAGAGGCCGAGGAATGGCAGGGCAATTTCAATACTAAGCAGGTGGCTGCATGTTGTACTATCTGCAGCTTTTGAATCACTTGTTTGTTGGCATCTGCAAACAAGCTATAACAGTAGTCTAATCTTGACAAGATTAGTGCTACCGCTACGGTCTTCCTTGCAGGACAGAGAATGAGATCAAAGAACTTTTTGAGAGATTTAATTAAGCTAAAACACATCAAAAGAGGAGGTAGAGGACTCAGGAAATGAGCAGGTGAGGGGAAGAAGTGAGAAGGAAAGTGTAGGTACCAGAGAGATGAATGGTGGTGGACAAAAAGAAGGAAATAAGACACAGCCTTACAGGAGCTAAAGAGTAAAGGCAAATTAAGTCTTAATAGAATATGGTCATCATAAGTTGGCTGAATAATGATCATACAGTTATTAAAAAGCAAATCACTATCTTACATTCCTGTTACAAAACGGTTAAAAAACATGAGAACTGCCCCTTCCGATAGGTCCTTGCCAGGCCAAACCCACCTCCCCCAGATTCACAGGATTGGCCAGACAACTGTATAACATTGGAGCCATGAAATGGATTGCAGAATTTCCATTCTGGAACAGTCTGCTAAATGTTAAAAATGAATCTACAGCTTTCCATCTGCAGATCTGTTCCTGTGTGGGACACAGGGATCTATGCCATTGCCATTTGTCAGTGAGGATGCCCGTGTTTATTTTAAATAAACTGCCACTAAAATATCACCATTAGCCAATTACCAGACACACCGAAAAAAGCCTTACCAAAATTGTTATATTAATCAACCTGCAAAAACGTATAAAAAAAACAACACCAACAGATCACTGCATCTAGTCAAATGATCTATTATGTGCTTCTGATTGGGGCAATCCGCACATTAGCTCTGAGGTAACCAAAATAAGTGAGGGCGAGCAGAGAAAAGAAAAATTACACCAAGGCACGAGAAGATACGGTTCGTATGTCCCACATTCAATCAGCATGATTGACCACTGGCATACTGCTTTGGAGATACAGCTGACCAAAGAACATTGAGCAGACAGAGTTGAAAAGTCTCACTTCATAGCGTCTTTAGGTCGAGCCTAGAGGCAGCGCGCATGCGCTGCTCTGAGAGGCATGCTGTATTGGAGTATGCTCTTGAAGCCCCGCCCACTCTCCACCCATATTTGTCATTGGCTTGTGTCATTGTCCTTCGTAAATGCTGGCTTCTGATTCGTAAATAGGGTTGCAAGTCCCTCCTTAGTACCGCCTTGTCTTCATTTGTAACCCCGCCTCCTCCATGAGACAGTCTACGTTGCTTCTATCCTTGCTTGTTTGTGTAACAGTCTCCAAACGAGTCCTTCTTTCCAGAGCAGAACATCAACATGTAGGAAAGGGAATATCAGAATAGTCATTGGGATGTTGCTGAAATGGCGAGAGGACAAGTGACCATTTTATAGACCCGACATTAATATCTGATCTAGATCGTGGCACAGAAGTGGTGTAATCCCATGGTTCACTTCTGCCACTGACTGGCATAAATAGATCATGTTCACTTCTGTGACTACATTACCGGCACCTGATCTGGAATGTGCTGTCTAGCCTCAGTACGTTTTTTTAAGTAATTTTAACACACATTGTAGGTTTCTGAAATTACATACTTTATGCGGGTTAGCTAAATACCACATTTCTGCGTGATATAGCTAGTTAACATAACGGTAACCATTTCGTTATCTGCGATAATTACAAACGTTCTGCTTGCCCGGCAAGGACAATAGTATTTAATTCTCTGCTTTAATAGAATTGGATTGCCTCTAAATGTCAAACTATTCTCAAGACGGCTACGTTTGGTCACGAACTGAAAGCAATTAGTTCTGCAGCCGTTCGAAAATGATAAATGTGCTGATAAAGATAAAAGCGAGTCACATGGACAGTTAACACCTTATGTGACATTTATCAGAATTGCAGGCATAACATTTTCAGGGCCTTTTGTAGACATCTAACGGAATAAGTTGCATAAATATTTATGGACATTTACTGCTGAGCATTATTAACACGGAGAAATACAGGATTGGCTGCGTTTTATGACCAATCTTTAAAATCAAAGACTTTTCCTTTGATAGTGTTCGAATTATATTTTTATCTCAGTTTATGTACACAGGATTGGACTTCGCTCTGGCGTGGAACTGCCCCTGAATTTTACCTGAATAGTTGAAGCTGCGAGTATCACACCATTTGACTACAGACAGATGGATAACTGGGAACGTGCTACACTAGGTGCCCCGGGGGCGCAGTGGGCATTTGTGCCCCATGTATAATACGGCCCCTGATGTTCTTGCTTACTTCATATAAAGGGAGGTGCGAGCTAAGACTCCCACACTGCACTGCTGGCTGTAATAAATGTATTTAAAAATATCTGTCGTTCTGTTACGTATACGGACTCTGTTTTATACGCAAAACCTGCACCCACAACAGAGCTCAGGTCTACATCACACCGTCACACAAAGAATAAAAGAATCAGGTCGAAACTCATTTACAGTGCCAGTTTGAGTTCCCAGAGAAAACACTGTGCCTCAAAAATGTAATATTGGCAGCAAAAGAAAAGTATACAGCTGTAAAGAAAAATGCAATTCAGAAATCAGATTATACAGCCAGTCTCATTTTATTTTATACACAGAGGATCAGACTACCCTGAACAGTAATGGTATTTATATAGCACTTCATACCTCTTTGGGTGGCGTCCAGGTGCCTTATCGAACGGGTAGCATGTACACTGTGGGGAGTGCGTGGCTGGCTAAATACGCGCCGATATGGAAAGCGTTTTGATTACATGCAGAAGTGATCACAGAAGCACTGTCATCTGGCCTTGGAGTGCAGTGTTTAATGGTTTGATGGAGAAATAATTGAGAGCTAGGCGCCCTCAGATCAGGATTACAATTAGTGGCTTGTTCCACTTTGCTCTGCATAACCTTGTTGAATTTGTGGGGGTTACAGAAAACCTTATTCTCTTTTTTCCTGAATCTACGTCCCAAGCTGTATATAGCAACTTGGTCACCGGTCCCCAAGTCTTGTTGCTCTGAAAAGGAGGAAAGATGGGTAAAGATGAGAGAGAAGGACAGAGATCTGTCTGGGTGGCCTCTGTTACAGTCAGCCCCTATACGAGGGTTACTATAGGCCATCAGATTTTATTTTAGAGTGATGGAGACATGCAGGAATGGACCATAAGGAAGTCCTCTATACCAGCTATATGTAGCAGATATCTTCACAACAATAACTGCCTGTCCTATTTGGTATTGAGTGATCAGGTTTAGGCGGATAGTGAGTGGTTTTCTGATAGTATGAGTATGTCCAGTGGCACTAGAGGACTGCCATGGAGAATCCAGTTAAGGCTAGAGTAAAGTACCTCTAGCCTTAACCACTAATCCAGCCTGTAATTATTACAGTCTTCCTTGGTAGGCAACAGTTGAGGCGATTCCTGTGACACAGTTGGCCAGCCTGGACTTAGTACATTCAGCCATGAGCATACTCAAATTGTAGCATAGCAGTGACTTTTGGGAATTCTGAGGCAAAGTAATCTGTTCTGACCGCAACTTTTGCACTGTTGTGAGGTCAGATGTTCTGGGCGGTCATCTCGAGAATAACTAGGTTTTTGCTTCTTTCCTGATTTTTTGCATCTGGGATATTTGGCCTCTTGACAGACAAGGAGTTCGTAAATTCTGCCACCTGCACCAAGAACAAGGTTCCACCACTAGTAACTTATTTTCCCATACAGGAAGGCATAATGAGAGGAGGTGCTAGTCCGGAGTGTAGTGTAGTATTCTGGGAGACGCTGGAGTTTCATTTGCTCATCTTTCCCTTGTATGGCTCTGCGGACAATGCTAATTCCCTTGAACGCAAATTGTCTTGCAGCCAGTCTACTACTTAGATCACCAGTGTTGTGTGTTTCCTTAAGTGAATATTCAGTATAACCTTCCTGATGTCTTTTGGATCCTTCATATAAAAAGCAGGGGGAATATAGGTACAGGCCATTTGCATAATTATATAGCATAGTTACAAGTGGGGAAATGGCTGATGGCATCCTGGATGAGCAAGGGAGACCTCCAAATTATTTTAAGGAGGATAGTTTTTAGTCTATGATGACACCAGGGATTATTTTTTTTTTCTTGGCCTGATGTTGCTGTGGAGTCTCAAGTTTGTTGGCCCGAATCATTATCAGCTAGTGATTTATCCGTGGTCCAGCAGTCATTATCTCATTTTTAGGTCGAGCCTGGGCAATGCCTTTTATTTATGTTTTAATTATCAAAACAGATAAATAAAAGGCATTGTCATTTGCACTGCAAATATCTTAATCTCTTGCAAACGCGAGACCTATTGCATTGAAAATGCTTGTTTTTAAATGGTATTACCTACATGCTAAAGTATGTCCCATTATTTAGGACTTCGCAATGATGTTGTAGTTAATTAACATCAGTGACTGCTAGCATGTCCTAGAAATAATTTGTCACAGGTACAATTATATGGTGAGGTCTTCTAATGAATATATGGGTCACAGCTTTAAAAATAAACAGGTACCGATACGGGAC
This sequence comes from Calotriton arnoldi, assembly GCA_963921515.1. Classification (NCBI taxonomy): domain Eukaryota; kingdom Metazoa; phylum Chordata; class Amphibia; order Caudata; family Salamandridae; genus Calotriton; species Calotriton arnoldi. Next base: position 3,060,469 of record CAWUFW010000950.1, on the reverse strand, counting down.
TACACCTGTAAGATTACATAAACGCTTATTTTTGCTTTTGAAACCAGAGCATCCATTTCTCCATACATGGAGGTCTATAATCAGCATATAAACCAAGTCTTAAATAAGATGCTCTGCTAACCACAGGCTCACGCTGCGATGTGGAAATATCACTACTAAAATAAGAATAACAAATGTTATTGCTATACAGAATGTTCTTTACAGAAAAGCAAAGAAGAAAAAAAATTCATATGCTGCCTTTTGACCAAATGCACAATTACTGAGATTACTGAAAGATTCTGCGACGCTGCAACATTTACTAATGGATCTTAATCAACATTAACAGTACAAATACGCTCTCACCCTCAATTCTAAGCAGTGCCTGCCACACAATGTAATTCACAGCTTCATCCATCCATCCCAGCTACTTCTACTTTTTGTTCCAACATCCAATTTCACCAGCTCTAGGAGGTAGAATGGACACTACAAGACATTTAACATAGACATAGTACCATGTAGAAGGAAATAGTTGTATGTTGCCTCCATTTACAACTGTTCATTTTACTAAGCCAACAGCATTTAATACTTAGCTCTAATCTTTTTAGATGCAAGCACAAATCAACCTCTTGATCAAACAAGCATTGAAAATGCAATAGGTCTCGCTTTGATTAAGTTAAAGCCATTTGCTTTGCTAATGGTATTATATAGCAAAGCAAATGGCTTTAACTTAATCAAAGGCGAGACCTATTGCATTTTCAATGCTTGTTTGCAGTGGCACCAGTTACGCCCCCGGCGACCAGATACCTTATCACTTCCTGCCACTGGACACAGATACAGGAATAGTGGTGAGTCCTTGCACAGGGAAATACCTCCCCAATCTTCCCGGCCCTCTAAATCCACAAGCCAGCAAGAGGCTGTGGCGTAATGGCCAGAGCTGCTGACTTTAAAGCTGGGGAGCCAGGTTCGAGTGTTGGTGTGGTCTCAACTTCCTGTGATTCTGTGAAGTCACTTAATCTCCCTGTGCCCACTAAAAAAATTAATGTGTCCTTGTGCAATGTAACTGGTGCTCGTGTAAAGCGCCCTTGTACCTTTGGGTCGAGTTCGCGCTATATAAAACTGCAACAAAATAAATAAACTCATGGTCCGTTCAATAGCTGTATCACCTTCACCAGTTCAAGGGACACCCTTATACGTCACTTTCTCAACATCTGCGACCATTCGAATCCGATCCTGCTCTCTACGTTTCACCGGAAACGGGGGCACTCTGTGGCTTCCCACAATGCACCTCACCACTTCTGAGAAAGTGGTTTGCCGTCCCGGCCCGTTTTGTCTGAGTTTGAGGGGGTGGCAACCCAAAGTAAATAAAAGGACCCTTTCCGGCCAGGGTGCCATTTCGTGACTGCACTTAAAATGTTGGCTTCGGCGGGTTTAAAAAGAAAACAAACAAGTCTAACTTATGGTGTAACATGCAGGTCCAGATCAACATTTCATGATTTCGAGCTACATGAATTGACTAATTACATTCATTGTGGCGTAGCGGCCCGAGCTGCCGACTTTAGAACTGGGGAACTAGGTCAGAGTCTGTGCGTCAGCTCCTGTGATTCTGGGCAAATCATTTAATCTCGCCATGCCCACAGAAAATGAACGTGACCCCCACCCTGTAAGGTAACTGGAGCTCATGTAAAGCGCTCCAGTACCTTTGAGTTGAGTTCGCGCTATATACAGCAGCAAAAAACAATTTAACCCGCTGCGTAACTCTGGATAAATGTAAAAATTCAAGCCATCTTTGCACGATGCACGTGTGCACGCCTGTAGCCTCTTGGCTGCGACTGTGTGCCCACTGCACACGTGGCTTTGCCATTCGGTCATGTTTTATTTGGCCCTTGTAACTTGTAAACCCCCAAGGCAGGGCCCTCTTTTAAACAATTTCTGTGGGGTTTAACAGATGTCCTGCACCAGGCTCTGTTTACTGTGGGCCCTTACAGTGAGATGGGGGTGTGTGGGGGGTGTGTGGGGGGGGGGGGGTGGGCGGGGTTAGCAACAGGGAATCTGGAGGGGGAAATTACTCCGAGGCGCCGGTGCTCCGCTCCTAATGGGGGGGGGTCAGCGGTGAAATACTGTAACCAGACACTGAGCCCCCCTGAGGCCCTTTCTATGCCAAGGGCCCCTCCCCCTCTCAGATTGTCTGGGGATCAGCAGGGTTAAAGCGGCCCACGGGTGAAGATTTAGGGCAAAATAATTAACTTTTGCAGCTTGGGAAGCGTTACCACATCTACATAATAAAACCCGCGACAATTCAAAACTCTGCACGGTCTATTTAAAGAGAAGCTTGCCTCTTGCTTGTTAATTACCTGGTACAAAAAACAAGCATTTGCAATGCAATTGGTCCGATTGCATTGCAAATGCTTAAGTTTAAAGCTGAGCGCGGCGCCGCTTCACGGACACCGCGCTCGGCTTTTTAAAAAATATATTTCTTAACTTTAACACTGAGCGCGGTGTCCTTGAAGCGGGCGCTGCGCTCAGTTTCAAAGTTAAAAAAACCCAAAACAAACACAAACAGCGTACATACATAAAGAAACCTATAACAACAAAGTAGCGTAATAATAAGAATTGAATACAAAGTAGCGTACAAGCATACAATGCATTCCACACAGAAACGCATGCAATTGTTTAAAAAAAAAAAAAAAAAAAAAAAAAAAAAAAGTGCAGCAAGCTAATAATAAACCTACTGTGTCACGCCGCCGGTGAGAGATCCAATCCCGCTAGGCGTGGATAAAAGGAGACAGGGTGGCAACAAGGAGGGATTGACATGCCTTCGGTGCAATCATTGCACTGCCTTTGGCATAATTTGTGACGCCAAACAACGCGCACGAATGAAAACTGAAGGCGGAGCTGGGACACTGCTTCGGGAATCGTATCGATTCCAAGAAGCCCTTGTATGACGAGAGCAGCGCATGCGCTGCTTACGTCAGGCCGAGACCTAAAAACGAACATAAGGAGGATAGTCGGCCTAGCTCAGCGCCGACATCACCTATTCGCCGAACTTTGATGGTGGCTGATGTAGCAAAAAGGACTGGCTGCGGCGGCCGAGGAGGAGCAGCAACCTGCAGTGGCTTATGGGATTGGGCTATTTGTTTCCTCCCAGAGAGTCGATCTGTGCATGTCTTTCATCGTTATTAAAAGTCTATTTTGCCTGAGGCAGCCAAGTCTGACACCAAACCCTCTGGGTCAAAAGTTTTGAATGCAAATATGTTTAGCAAAATTATGAAGAGGTGGGGAGGAACATTGGGGTTGTACAACTGACCTGCAACCCTGCCTGGCGCTTTGTTGAGTTAAGGGGCTCACAAACTGGGCCTTGCTGTTCAGCGTCCAGACTCCAGACCTAACAGCAGTCGCTTCCGAGCTGGCGGATTAATAGTGCGCTCTTACGTCTCCAGTGAAGAGCGTTCCGCAGCCCTTAATTGTTAGGAAGGGTAAAACCTTGTGCCTGGAAACTACTGCTTATACTACTGTTTGTCGACACGTTACCCGCTTCTTCCACAGACGGTGGCGACATTGTTAGGGCACACGTCATTGTCCAGGCTCCATTACTCATGCCTTGGTCAGAAAATGAGGAAAAATGCGAAGGGCAGCTGTATTTTCTCAGCATATTTGCCCATATTCACCCCAATTTCAAAAAGTTGAAATGAGATTGTGAGTGGGAGTTGAAGGCCAGAGAGCTGAAAGGAGCCCAGCGCACCACAGGTAATGCAAATGATTATACGTTTACGTGTCATTATCTCGGCTGTGAGCAGCAAAAAAGTCACCCCACTCACATTTGGGTCCTTTATGCTCGATATACAGCAAGTATGGAATGACTGTTGTAAAGAGTTATGTGGTTGGGTACACTGCCCTCTTGGTGCCATGTGTAGTTTTTCTTTACTAATCACATGTAATCCTTGGCTGCTGATCATCAAAGCATGAATGAATGGAAGTTTAAATAGCCGACACCGAATTAGCCACAAAAATTAGGTATTTGATTTTTACACCTAGGTCTAGCGGTTCTTTTTTACTATTAAATAAACAAACGTCTTAATTAATTAATTATTTAGTTTACTGTGTGGTTAGTAAAAAAAAAAACATTAAAAAGACTGAATAAAGTCCTGCTTGATCACAAAATGCCTACCGTGCCCAAAATGTACAGAAACAATAACAAAGTTAGTCAGACGGACAGGGATAGATATGAATACCCCTAAGAGTAAACCATCACAATAACAACAAAAGTTATAGACGTCTCGTCATTTTAGAAATTTGCATTGAACTAAACCAAGTTGGTTTTTTTTAAGTCCAGTTAGGTGGGGGTTAGTGACACTCAAACACGAGTTATTTTGGTGGCTATCGGATCCTCTCTACATCTTGCTTTCCCTAGCATTTCCACAGATAACTTCTTGATAGAGTTTCAGTCTGTAATGAAAAGCTGAAAGTCACTTTAAGTTGTTGGAATCAGTAAAATTGAATGACGTTTAAAGTGCTTAACATTACCATAAACACGTTCTAAATGACTACGACCTACCAATTTAGCACTTTATTGCGACGTCGCAGCCATACACCTCCCTTAAGGAGCGGCGTAAAGCAAAGTGAAGGCCGCCCCTGTAAAATGTGAAATGGAGCCCCGGGTCTCGCGTATCTCACAGGTATTCATTGGCCTTCAGATGAATGGGGGCCCATGACCGGTAGTGGGCTTCGGAGTGGTTACTGCCTGGGCTTGAAGAGCCAGGCACCTGTAAAACGCGTCTTCGATGAAAGCCACTAAGCCTACGTCACTCCGCTCCCCAGTGACTCCTGTCCTCTATAAACTGAACGCAGCAAGCACTTGCAGGCCATTCAGTCACCCAGAGGTGCGGCGCGGTTCACGGAAAGGAGTGCGAGGATTTATGTCCTGGAATTAGGACACAGAAAAGTAACTGAGAAATGTCTGAGAGGAGGATTTCTGAGAAAGATGGAATACAAGGGCTCCAGTCTGGATAAAGAGATAAATGCGAGGGCAACAAAGCCCCTAAATACCTCCATTAACTTAATTTCTATACATCCTGGACTGTTGGAAACAAAAAGTAAGTGCCTTTAAACGGGGCTTTCAGTGGGCCGGGTCTCACCGGTGCTGAGCACCGCCAGTTTTTTAAAGGAGCCCTCGAAACGGGTCTCTATCGGGCTCTGTTTTGTGCCCTGGCACAGGCGGTCCGTTTTTTTCCAGACTGTGGTGACAGCAGGCACCTCATGTGCGCGTGCTCACTTCTCTCTAGTGGAGAAGTTATGGCATGATGTCATGCCAGGTGAGCGTTGTAGGGGGAAGGGGAAATCCTTTAAAGAGTCATTTTCTCTCTGGATTTCCCTTCTCTTTTTGAAACTCAGGACCAGCAACATCGTTGTGTTGTCACCAGGGCTTTAAGTGGAAGCTTTTTCAATATTATATACAAGCCATAGTTGCTGCTTATTTATCTTATGCAACTAGCAACCATTGACAAAGCCAATAATCATGACTTGTAGGTATGATGTTACTTGTTGTATGATATATCTGGATGCAATGACAGAAACAGCAAAATACAAGTCGGGCGGCACACTATGCTAAGCACAGATTTTTAGTTTAGGTGTTTTTAAGCCACGCCCTTAATTACTTTGGCCACGCCCTTTGAGAGACCCCCCCAGTTTTTTCATCCCACTTTAAGCCCTGCCTTTAAATGTACCCTTTAGTTAATTTTTACGGTTGGCCAAAGAAACATTAGTAAGATTTTGCCCACAGTCTGCAGATTTTGCCTCTCCGTTTTCCATTGCAGATTGCCACACATTTTCCCGCAGATTGGGATTGACTCGCTAGACCAGCAACCTATGTTTGGTTAATAAATGTGGCACTAGAGGGCAGCATTGTAATATTTTTATAACGTTCGTTCCATTTTCGCACGCTTTTGAAATAAAAGTGAATTTCGAGTCTACCAACAGGAATGATCCAGTTCGTGGAGTCGTTTCAATTAATTGATTAGCTGCCTCACTTTCGATCAAATAGTAGTTTGTCTAATTGTTTTCCCTCTAAATTAGAAAGGGGAGCATGCAAGCGTGCCACAGGAACAAATGCGTGACTTCTGTTGTATGACAGGACTGCAGTGAGTAGGTTTACGAGTGCAAACGAGGCCACCTCTCGGGTCTGTTTTCGAGGCCAGTCCAGGGAGGGCCAGTGAAGAGCTGTCATAATGCTGAGAGTCAAAAGACAGCTCCTGCCCTTTTCTAACATGCTTTTACCTGTGCTAGAGAGTCCATGTTATCCTTGTGTCCCTTTGTGTGTTGCGTGTTACTTCCTCATTAGTACAGGACAGCGAAAAGGGAGGCGTACACTTGTGTGCCTAGTGCACAATTGTCCCAACCCGATCACTTGAACCAGCGAGCTGTTGTGTGCAAGGATTGTTCTTCTTAAGTTCTGCTTGATAACGTGAAAGCAAAATTCGGGTTCCATAGTGCGCGTTCTCCTCTACTAGCGCGACAATTCAGATATAAAACCCCATTTTATTTTTGTATTAGATTAAACTATTTCTCCACTGCCGTCGCCAAAGAGACGCCGTGCGCGTGCACATCGGATGTCCGGCCGCTAGCTGGAAGCAGAGAGGAGACGACATGCGCGTGAACATCGCCTGTCCAGGCGCGCACATGGTTTGTCTCCCTTCGCTACCAAAACCGACAACAATAGTCTCGCCAAGGCGAAGCAGCGCATGCGCTGCATTCGCTAGGCGAGACCTAAAAACAACAGAGCTACGAAGCACCTGCTCATCCAATTAACAGTTTTGGATGCTGGCTCATCCAATTTACAATTTTGACTGCTGGCTAACATAAATGGGTAAAATACACATGGGTGGGAAGTCTCATGCGGTGTATGAATACAAACAGAGTGTGAATCTCTCACAGACACATCATGGGGTTACACCTCTTTTCTGGAAAGTATGGTAGTGCTAAAAGTGGCTGAGACAAGCATTTCACAATTTCCGCCTAACATTCTAAACATTCTATTAATAAACTAACGCTAGCTTTCATTTGCATCATGAATGTAAGAACAAGCAACGCTAAACAAAAAGAAATCGTGGTCCATCGCATTCATATGTACATTACAAAAGTACCTGGTTCTCCTCCCCAGACTGTGGCAATTTCTGGTTTCTGGAAAGCGCCAACATCTCAATCAGCTCTCTAAAAGATAATGTCCATGTTATTCATTAATTAAGTGATTTGAACCAATATTAGCCAAAAAACTGTTCGGAAAACAAAGAAAAGGTCTGGAGTCTTAGTACAAAAGCACAACATTAGTACTTTGATCCAAATGTCATTTTTCCAAAGCATCCCCACATTTGTCTATACTCCACCCACCCTCAAACCCACCCCCCACCCCTAAAAAAAACCCACTCATTTGGATCCCTAACACTCTCTCACTGGCAACAAGTTGTTGGATCGTATGTAAATAAGGTAGGTATAATCACAGGAAGTTATTAACACATTGTAAAAAAAGAGAAGTCACTACCTCTTGCGCCCACGAGCAATACAGAACTCCAAAGCTGGTGAAAAAGCTAAATGGGCTGGATGCCGAAACACAAATCGGTAGGCAATGACTTTGTATCATGGGTCGACCAACTCAGCTTCTCAATCATTCAAGGTTGATAAATGAATCACCAATTAGGTGGGAGCTATTTTCTACGTTCAGAATGCCATTCAATATTTTACTTTGTTATTGATATAGCATGGACTAAGCCAGATTGCTAAGGAACATTTAATAGAGGATGAATCTATAAGTTGTAAGCAATGAGGAACTTATAGAATGTAACAAGAACCATCAGAAGAAGTCAATGATAGCCTTTAGGATAAGATTCGAGATTTCAAGTTTTTTTTCTGAAAAGAGTATATTCATGGGATTGAGGCTGAAGTTATCCGGCAGGTGGTTCCATAGTACTACGCTGAATGGTAAAAAGGGTAGCTTCAGTGTTTTGGATCTTTGTGTATTATGGATTTTTAGTAATAGTCTTGCTTTATTCCTCATCTTTCTATTTCTACCCGTTATGTAGAGTTGGTTGTGAGGATGTGGGTGTACTATATGATAGGGCTGGGGGGCCCTATCGTGCAGTACACTTTAAGATACCATCTTGGGTCCAGTCAGACTTGTGTACTTAACCTCAACCCTTGGTAGCTGTGGCAGCGAGCAGTTAAGCTTAGCAAAAGTATGTGTGAAGCATGTAACAACAGCACCAAACAACGAAATTAGAAAATCACAACACACGAAAGAAAGAGGACACCAATTTATAAAAATATAGTATATTTTTATGAATGTTTAAAGACCTTGATGAGCAAAATTCAACAGAGTATTTCGGAGACACCGATTTTATAAGATATTAAAACTTTTAAATACAATTGCAAACAAGCACTGGCCCCCAAACCTTGTAAACTTCTGAAAACATTTAGTTCGGCTACTCCGGCCCGGGTGGGGTGACCAAATCCACAGGACAGGGGTCTAGGGGGCCAGAGTGGAGAATTTAGACAGTTAGCTGGCCACCAGAGCATTTTTGGAGCGAGATCCCCTTCATAGAACAAACGCCATAGGCCTTAACGGAGTGGTCCTGATGCTGAGGGATGCAGGCAAAAGATGCTCAAAGGATGCTCCAGTTGTGGTGCGGTCGATGGGAGTGTGTCTTTGTGGTGGCTCCTTGGCCCACGGGTGATGGATGACGAACTTGGCCACAGAGATTGGGGTCCCACGAAGTCCTCTACATTGCAGTAGCAGGCCAGCCTATGCTGGGCTACTGGTCAATCTGCACCGCGGTTGGAGCCAAATCCTTTAGTGGGGGCTAGTGTCCCTTGGGGGTGACAAATCGGGTCTTGGACAGCACTGCCTGGTCAGCAGACTCGGTTGCAGGCTTTGGCCATTTCAGATTTGTTGACTTGCATGCCCGGCGACTGGTAGTGGCAAAACTTCAGTGGTGGCTACCACTTTCACTATTTAGGCAAATTCAGTTTCAGCCCTTCTATCCCTTAAGCTGGTTACAGGGGATCAGTAGACTGAGATTATATTGTGTAATTCCTCCATTGATTCACTGCTGCCAGATTTTAGACTTGCCTATAATACTCGCCCAAAAAGATATTTAGGGATCTACGTGACGGAGAAAGTAGAGGACATATTCCACTTGAATTATACTCCATTGCTTAAAAAAGTGAAACATCTACTTGCACGATGGAGCCAACTCCCATTATTAATACTAGGTCTAGCTGGTTACAGGGGATCAGTAGACTGATCCTTGGAGTCACTGCTGTGGGTGAAGGCGGGAAATCAACTTTTTCCTGGGTCAGGAGCTGTAGAAGCAGTCCCAATCTCACTAGCCGAAAAGTGCAGCAGGTGCAGTCCTCTCAGCGGTACAGCCTCTCTTTGTGCAGGTTAAGTACAGCAGGGTGGTCCTTCTTCTGTCCTCTCTTCGATTCCAGCATGATCTAATCTAAGGGTCAGAGTGCCAGGGGTGCCATATTTATCCCAGAAAGGTGCCTTGAGGGGACCATGTGGTCACTAGCCAATGGGCTACTGGGTCTCCTCCTACCTTGTAACGTAGTTCCTGTGATGTGTGGCATCTGGCTATCCCAGAGTGCCACATTCTTGCCCCTTTCAAGATGGCACAACCCTTTCTTGGGCGTAAGGAGCTAGTAGTCCACCTTAGATGTGTGGTTACCAGAGGGGTACACGCCCATGGTAGAAACGGTTTGGGGAGAGTTTTTCCCTCCTTGGCCCTGTCTCCACTTTGTCTGCAGGAACAAAAAGAATCTTGCTCAGGTGTGTTGTCGCTACTTCCTTTCCAAAAAAGGCTTTACCTTTAAAGCTCGCTTTCTGGCTAATCCCCCTGAGTGGCCATCCTGTGGGAGGGAGTGACACCTCTCTCTGCGGCTGCCTTTGTTCCTGGGCTGGGGAGTCATTCACACATCTCCCCAGGCGGTCAGAATGCCGTCTGTAGTGCTAGGGCCTTTGTGAGGCCACTGGAGTACAGAGTGCCAACTTCTAAAAGTGGCTTACCTTTAAAAGTGGCATAAATGTCGACATGACCATTAAGTTGCATTTAATGTCACAATTAATTTGATACCTTACATGAGCCAGTTAGGTAGTCCCTTTTTCTCAGGAGTTACTCAGGTTGGGATGCCAAACAGGAACCCGGTACTGGGAAATGGGACTACTAACTTTATCCACAGAAAAACAACAATTTGGAAGTGTTGCTGTTAAGACATATGACAAATAATAAAAATACAGCTCCATGCCTTAGGACCCTTAGTGTTTTCTTTAGGGGAGACTTCCATATATTGATAAGGGATGCAGTTGTCTTTGCCATTGGGGTTAATGGCAAAGTCAAACTGGCAGTGTAAAACACTTTCTTTCCAGTCTGCAGTAGCAAGCTGAGAGCTATTTTGTACTTTGTCACACACGGGGTGGCACAAATAGTGCTGCAGCCCTGGGTGGACATTCTGTCTTTCATGCCCTGGGTACCATATACTAGAGACTTATAAGTAAGTCAGTCCTTGCCAATTGGGGGTATCCAATTCGACATGCAATTTTTATAGGTTCAGAACACTGGCCCTGGGGTCTGGTTAGCAGGCCTTAGTGCACTCTCAGAGTCGAAAAACCAGCAGCATCAGTCCAAAAAGTGGGGGGTGAACATGCAAAAACAGGCATTTCCTTACATTGGACAAATCAAGTTACTGGACAGACAGACATGAAAAACTCTATGGGTAATGCAAACCGTTTGGAGGTGGAATCTGCATTCAAGCCAAAAAAGGTCAACCTAATGGGGGTTGTTTTATCAGATGTCTTAGAGCCTTTCACAACTTGTCCTGCAGCAAGGAGAATCCCTTTGTAGAAGGCAAGGCTGAATTCAAAAGGCCAGCTAGCAGTGCATTCCTGCCACCCAGATGTGATAGGACTAATGCCTTCACATTAGTTCTGATGTCAGGGAGAGAAACAGGTTGCCTGAGGTTACTAAGGTAGATTTAAAATTAAGCAATTTTATTAAGGATGGAGAAGTGCCGAATCATTTTTAACTTTTGGTCAATGATGAAGTCAAGAAACAAGTCAGAAAGAACTAATGCAGCTAAGATGCCAAGATCAGGCATTTTGATTATAGTTTGGAATGCTGATAAGTAGTAGAGCCAGCATGCATCAACTTGACCAGACAGCTGTGATCCACCCCCCACTTCCTCGCAGACCCCCTTCCCACCCCCCCACCCCCGATCTGTGGAGTCAACAGCGAAGGAGGCACCTTCTCTCATCTGGTGGCCAAAGCCTGGAATGCCCTTCCCCTGCACCTCAGTACCGCCTCATCACTCCAGGAAAGGACTCAATACCTGGCTGTACGAATGAACAGAGCACCGCGTAGCAGTTAGCAACTCAAGCGCCTAGAGACCCTCACCGGTGATTTGCCATGCTTTATAAATCCCGATTGAGAGTAGTCCCTGGTCTACAAAAGTAGCAATTTCGGTTTTACGCTTTAAAATTACTTTTCCTTCTACATGAAGCACTTCATAAGCGTGCATTTGTTTTTAGGTTGACATGCTCCTGATTTGCTTCGTGCTGTTTCCTTCTTGTTTCGTGTGTTCACTCTTGTTTACTTTTCATCCTCTTCCCTTATGCTCTTTAGTGCAGCACAACAAAACCAACAGCCCACAGGGTGATAGTCATTTTTCACAATAATTTCTAAATACATTAATGGCTTTGCACTACTAAGTAATCACTTCTTTAGTTTGTGAGCAAGTACTTTTTTGGTACATGTTTCATGATTTAGAGGATGTTATGCAAACAACAGGTTGTGATTTAAATTGGTTTATGATTGCATGATTACAGGTTGAAGAGAACAGTCTAGTATGAATATAACATTATAATGTAAAGTGCTTATTTGGTCACTACTATTGCGCTTACTCCCGTAGCTTAATGCGTACATTGTAACAAAGATTATCAAACCATACAATACTATGATGGGCTGTACCATACCATCGCATGCTATACAATTACAGGAGATACCATAGTATACAATGACAAGGCAGATCATACTATAAAATGACAGGTAACAGAGTCGGCCTTTGGCAGGATAGCGCCCTAGGCGGGAAGAAATTTGGCACCCTTGCTGCTGGTGAACAAAATGAAATAGCAGGGAGTTCCTTTTGTGCTCCGAGATCTGTCCGCGGCTGATTACCTCAGGCTTGTGACTGGCCTCTGAACACATACATCTCGGCACCTCCCCAAACTCATCTTCATCACTCACAGATTAGCTCCACAACCTGGTGCAAAGTTGTTTGTTGGATGGGTGAGGGGTTAAAAGTGTGGCACTAGCGGGGTGAGAGGGAGATGGGAGAGCAAGAAAGCAGGCTGATGTGTTAAAAACAGCACTTGAGTCAGGTGACGGGGACTCTGCTGTTTGCATGACCTTATTGCAGACAGTTCCTTCTGCCCCTCTGGAGAAAGGCCGCCTGGGCCTAACTCGCCTATACCAAAAGCCAGCCTTGACAGGTAATACCATACTATACAATGAAAAGTTAGCCTAATTCAGTTGAGCGCTTGCCCCCACCACAGAGTAGCACGAAAACACAGAGCAGCAGGATTTAACCCACATATACTCAAGTTTGTGCAGGCGCCTCCGCGACTCAACTCACATTAGGACTGCGCACATGGAATTTTACAATGAGCTGCCGGGTACTGCAGGGCGCAGCCTCAATTGCGGCAAGGAGACTGCCCACGCGGTGTTAGCGTCAGGAAGACACTAGAATGGGTAGGGTAGCTTTAAGTAAAATGGTACTATTACCTTGTTGTCTTTACCTGATGCAGAACTTGTTCTGTGTACTGCCACCCACGTTGTTCCAACACCTAGATTCGCTGTTGATAAACCTGGTCTGGGCGATGTAAGCGGAGTAGAGTCCGATTGGAGATCCTGAAACTGGACTTCAACAGGGGCGGCCTTGGGCTCCCGGATCTTCAACTGTATTAATTAGTGGGTTTATTGCAATATGCAGCAATGTGATGTGAAAATGGATCTAACTGGGAGAAGGAATTACTTTCAGGATCCACCGAGGTGTCCCACCTTCCCAGTTGCTGATGAGCGGTAGTAGGTTACCAGAGGGGCCTCTGTTTATCATTTGTCAGGTGGCCCAAGCATGGGAAAAAGCAGTCACAAAGGTTTTAAAGCTGGCGCCTTATACTCAGCTCCTCCTGATCTGGTGGCTGCGACCCTTCATACATATCTGAGATTCTATGGATGTCGCAAGAAGAGGCTGCCAGAACGTGGGCAATCTCTTTTTAAACTGTACCTTTATGTCAGTGGAGGAGGTTGAAACTCACTATGGCATCGATCGGAGACATTTTTTGCAATAGGCGTGCAGATCCCACACAGCCCGTGAAATCTTGACTTCCTTTCTTGAGGAACCAGAGCAATCCCATGTTCTGCAGGTGATTTTAGAACCCGGCTCCATAAGGGCATCATTTCCCGACTGAATACAGCCTTAAAAAAACGACAGGCAGACGAATACAGCACTGAAGCGGGCCGCTTGCGATGGAGCGTTGGAGTCCCTGCTTACAGATGGGTAATGGCATAGAGCTCAGGCGTTGGTAGCAACGCCCGATTTAAGTTAGTGCACTTTTATTTTCTCTATAGGGGAGATCGGACTCCAAAGCGCTTGCACAGGGTTTACCCGACACGTTCGGCGAGCTGTACTAGATGCGGTGATACCCCAGCAGCTTTCGGGCACGTTGCATGGGACTGTATGCAGTTGCAGACGTTGTGGGGTGGGATATAACAGGATGTGTGCAGAGTGATAAAAGTGGCAGTGGACCGCAAATTCCGGATGGTCTATTAGGGCTGTTGCCTCTTCCCAAAAAGGGGAGAACACATTCACCCAGTTGGGCATACTGCTAGCACAATGACGCATTGCCATACACTGGGCCAGCCCTAACCCCCCCCCCCCCCAACTGACGAAATGGAGGGCTGACTTTTTGGAGTGCGTGACTGCAGAAGAGTGCCGGCTCTAGAAGGTACACACTAACGGACACGCAAAATGGGACCTAGAGAGCTGGGGTAACATGCTGGATACATTGGGCAGACATGACACAGCCCTGGGTAGCAGATTAGGTTTGGCCACACCAGAAGGGGAAGCACGGCCTGACAGTGATCCCCGACTCTGAGGCTGGATTGATTGAGCAACTGCCGTTTTTGCTCGTGCGCTCACATACTCCCTCCACAACCAGTGGGACCTCTTCTGAAACATAACTGGCCTAGACTTATGCACAACTCCCTCACGAACATGTGTGAATAGATGGATGCTTGGGCTTTTGGATGCGTGTCCCCCTATTTCTCTGTTCTCACCTGTGAATTCCTACTTCTGTACCCACCACGTCTATAGTGTCTAATTGCTTGAAGAGGCTATGCTGCACTGTTGATTTCTGTATGGACTTGAAAATTGAATACACAAATTTTCAACAACAAAAAAAAAAACTTCAAACAACCCAGGTTTGCTGGAGAGTCATTGTCCAGATTTCCATTCCTCATACCATCCGATAGGAATACTGATCTTCTCTCTCTGAGCTATTACTATTGTCACCTGTATCAAGCCCCAAAAGAGTTTAATGACCATTATATAACCAGTCATTATCAGTTGACTGCCCACCATATATCACCTTGTCCAATAGGTTCCAGGCTTTGAGCACTTTGCAGGACATAGGCTGACTTCCTACTATTGAGGAATCTCTCCCTTCCTACCCACGTTGACATTCTGACCAACCAGGCTATTTTGCTTCTATGCCGACCCAATGCCTATAGCTGAATCTGCTGCCCTGTCCTTACTAAATCTCTGTTGTCATCAAAGCACACCAATCTAGGTTTACTTAGCCCTCCGGTCTGATCTTTAAAATCAAAACATTTAGATTATAAAGGGATCTGTCACCTCACGGAACATTTTTGGGCTTCAAAGCAAAATAAGTTTCCCAGCTAGGCACTATGTTATTACAGCATCAGACATAATTTCTCTGCAGGAAACTTGGTGTGTGGATCCAATTCATATAGAAGGGTTCTTCTCCCTTTTTACAGCAGCTATACCGTCCTCAGCAGGGTGGGCCAAAGGAGGTCTACAGATTCTAGTACTGAATTTGCTACCAGAAATTATCAGAGGGTAAGCTTCTGTTTCTCCTTATTTTAAACTTTTATGGTTATCTTTTAAGGGTGGCTCTGATCTGGTGGTGGTCAATTTCTAGAATAACTTGTTTGGTTCTTCCTGCAGTGACGCAGTCCTATGCCTTGATGTTGGTTTGGATGCATTTTTACGGCCAACTCATACCAATTATTTTATTTTTTGGGCTGGCGATTTTAACATACAACAATGCATATTTGCAATGCAATAGGTCTCGCATTTGTGAGAGTTTGAGCTATTGGTGTTGTAAATCACAATGCCCTTTAGTTATGTGTTTTGAAAACCTGCCAGCGTGCGTAAACACGTAATTTGTACTTATAGTCTTTGCTTAAGAGAGGCAAGGCTGGGAGTAAAAGAGACGCAGTTACTGCCAACCTTGCTTCTCGTAAGAAACAACTATAAGTTCAAAGTGCATATTTATGCATGCTTGCAGGTTTTTAAAACACATAAATAAAAGGCAATGTCATTTACAATGCCAATAGCTCAAACTCCCGCAAATGTGAGACCTATTGCATTGCAAATGCTTGTTTTTATTACGCGAGTAGATGTGACCAAGTGACCGAGCTACTAACATGGATTCTAATTCCTTAGTGAAATCTGATTAAATCACTTAATCTTCCTGAGCCTAACGTTGTAAACATTGCATGATATGTGAATGTGTAATTCACATATATTAAATCATCACTAGATGTACAGGATTGTCTCTGCTCTCTAGCTTGCCAGGTAGGTTTATGCTATGTGAAAATCCTTACCTGTACACATCTGTACATCAGCACAGTACTTGTGAATCACATTCAAGTCTCCAAGATGTTAAGAAAAATCCATGTTCAAGTCTATTTGAAGACAGCAGAGAGATCAAACAGGGTGTAACCCATCCTGTCCGCAGAAGATATTGCTCCGCGTCACCTCTGTTAATGCGCCTACACCCGTTGCGCCTCCTGCCCAGCCCCCTGCTGTGCTGGAACACCTACCGAACCCCTAGTGTTCAGTTACACTTTGTTGTGAAACCCTCCAGCACAGCCCCTCAGACTTACCATGCACAGCAATCTTTATCATTGATGCCTGTTTCCTAGTTGCACGACAACAGGCCACGCACTCTTCTCCTTTGATTTTTTTTTACAATTTGCCTTTCTCCTCAGTGTTTTCCGTCTCTCCACTTCCGTAATCACCGAGATTTCGATATCTGATCTACTAGAAACCCATCTTCTAAGAGCACCTGAACATTTCACAGAGAACATTTTTATTGTAGCAGGCGTTTCTCATAAACCCAGATAGAGTGCATATGGGCCGACGGACACCAAACTTGAGAATTCATGACGTATGGACAGCAAGGTTACTAGAACCTAAATTAAGTATCCCAAAACTAATTTTCCCAAAACTGGGCGATTTTTTTTTTGCTTCATGGCCAACTACTGATTAGTCCCACATAACCTAAACTTATCCCCATCAATAAAATGGTGGAACCAGATCGATTACTTAAGAAATTAATGTAGTCTTCATCACAAAAATAAGGTACTGTATCTATGAAAAAAGTATGCAATAATTATTGATTTGACAGAAAATAAAGACTTGTCATTCAAAATTTAAATCTGGTGCCTTAATAGCCCTTGTTTGCTATGTAGTAGTCGGCATTTGTGGAGATGTTTAATCTAGTTTGCTCTTCATGGATAAACAATAGAAATATTTATCTAGCAGCAGTAGAAATATATAAATGTAATAACACTAGCGCTCACACTTTCAATCGTTTTTTACATGTTTACATTGTACAATTTAATGCACACGGATGTATAGCGGTTCCCCAACAATCGCACAGCATTGTGAAACCTGACTCCCAGGAGCAGCGCCTGCCCTCTGGTGTGCATCCTGGTACCAAACTGTCAAGGGAGTAGAGAGAATACGATGACATTTCTAAGAGTCAACGCTACCAGGCACCGTGCACTCAACCAGCTATAGCGTGTGCTTACTTCAAACACTGGCAACACAAAAAGAGGAGTATTTAAAACATCCGAATGGCAGCCAAGGTGGAGACCGTGAACCCAGGGGACTTACTTGGTTCTTCTCCATTTTACAAGTTGGTCAAATTCCTCACTCCCGTGTATCTTGGCTACCAAGCCTGACGACACTACCCAGGTATTAAAAGAATAAAAAACAGGCTATCCCACAGAAATTAACTGCAGAAATATAAAACCCGGATACTGTAGGTACCTCGTGCAATCTGATCACAGCTTCCAATGTGGATACGACTGAACCGGTCTTTCATCCTCTCGATGTCGATAAAAGGAGAACTGCGACGTCGAGAACGATACCGAAAGTGTTAAAGTGCAACTCCAAACGGAGGTGTTGCCTGCAGAAAGAGCCAGCAATAGCCTTCACAAATGCAGTCCAAGTCCTGGTTTAAGCAGTGGAGGGTCTTTGAGACAGTCTGATCACTCGGACATTATTTGTTTTTCTGCTTGTTTAAGATGCCCAGAAGCTGTTTTTCGACAGCGGGGGATGGTGGCTCATCAAAGGCAGCAGCCGTGCCATGAGGGCTTTGGAGGGCAACCCGGCCCAGGGGGTGGGTCATTTGGCTCCTCGAAGTCAGAAGACTAATTACTGAACACTTCAAACAAACAACTAGCAGACCCTCCCAGTTTTTTTTCTCCCAAAAAGCGATTTGGGCAATCTCAGCCCCGCCAGCAGCCAGACTCAGATACAACCATTTTTCCTAACGGTGGATAAAAACATGCAGTGCCCTCAATAGAAGCAGGCCTTTGAGAAACACACTTTATAAAAAAAAAATTAAAAAGGGGGAGGTTCTGCCACTTTACCTAGAAAACCAAAACGCGCGAAATGACATACAATTTGCCCCGCTCTTCCACGTCTAGCTCTGGCTATAAATAACGGCACCACGTTCTTGAATTGTGCAGTGTCCTTTGTGCTCTCTTCCTGCCCAAACCGGAAGCACGGTGCGCCACGCACTATAAACACAACCTTCGCATCAATGTGCAGGATTCCTAAGGACGGGGATGGCACAAAGACCGCCTCACCCAGGAACCGAGTAAAAATACAGCGTTTCCTGTGAGTTACTGCGCACATCCCACACGCGGGCCCTGCGGCCAAGCTCAGCCCTCCAGCTGCCGGAATGCACAGCCCGGGGGAGGGAGGGGCGGGCGCCCTAGGCTGCAGGTATAGAAAGGCACTCTACTCTGGAAGAACACTCAAAGTGTCATTTATGTAGCACCCAAAGCCAACATGCATCTGCTAATTTCAGAAGAAGCTCCTCTCGAGGAAAGGTGGGTGCACCCGTCACCCCCTCGCTCCAGAAAACGGCAATGAAAATGACTCTCCATAGTACCCACGTCATTGTTAAAAGGGCTGTGTGTTATTAGCCATTTGACAAACCGCGAAGAATGTCCGATACTTAATGTCAGTAGAATATAAGAAGGAGTAATTCCAAATAAACAGTGGTGCGCGCGCACCACAGAGGAGCGGGGGGAGGGAGCGCGGCAGCGAGGCGAACGCGCGCTGCTGCGCGTTCTGGCCACCGTCGGGAATGGGAGGAGCAAAGGCGGGACATGCGCCCGCCTTTGCCCAATCGCGTGCCGTTTTTTAAAAAAAAACGCACGCTCCAGCCAATGTGGGCTTCTGAAAACAAAACCACACACACGAGCGTGTGGGTCGTTTTCAGAAGCCCTTTCTAAAGGTCTCGCGCTGCGCGAGCAACGCTAGGCGCGAGACCTAAAAATGCCCTCTCCCAGCAAGACGTGTGTGTAGTCTAACTGATGTAGCGGGTGAAGGATTATCACATTTCCCCCACAATGTTTAAGGGAAATCATTTAACTCCCTAATTTGTAAGTATGACCCTCTACTATTGGAAAGTAGAGCAATGATCAGATCCCCTCTTATTGATATAGATGGCAAAACCACCACTGATCATGTCCTGATATCTTCTACTGTTAGTGACCTGGTTTGCAATTTTAGTTATTCCGACCTCTGTGAATAATCACAACCCATTAGTTGCATCTATGCTTTTTCAGGCAGAAAGCCCCATAGAAACCTCGTGTTACCAACATTACCCCAGTTATTCCCAATGGTGTATGTTGAAATGGGCTGGGGTAGATCCTCATTGTGTGCTGCAGAAGTGATTATCTACAAGCTCACTTGAGTTTAATTACCGTCTGGGTATTGAGGTAGTCCATGACAAATTGCTGTATGCCTTCTGTAATATGATCATGTCCCTTAATGCACTACTTCCACGATCACTCGGACCAAGAATTAAAAAGAGCAATGGTTGGTTCGATCATCAGTGTTCTCATGCATCCAAACTTCTAGGGACTGCCTTGCATAGCTCCCCTATGGACTATTCAGTCATTAAGCAATTAAGGAAGAACTACAATCTGGCACGGGTTTCCAGGTAAAATGTGCTTAGAGAGGAGGCCTGCTCATATTTGGCGCAGGCAGCAGAGATGATCAATGTCACCCGGTTTTGAAGCACAGCCAATGCCCCATTTTTTAAAAGCGACAAAGTACCCGAATTTACCTCATTTGTTCAACAACAAACGTGGGTTAATCATTTTTCATAAAGTTTTGATTCTCAAGGATATTGCTCAACCAACTGTGGGTGAAAGTGTGAACCACTTATGTTGTAGTACTCTGGCTATCACTTTGGAGGAGGTTCTCCTTGCTCTTGAACATAGGGCCGGGGGTAAGGCACCGGCCCCAGATGGTGTCCCAGGCAATGCCTTCAGAGTGACAAGCGATCTATGGGGCCCCATTTTGACTAGAGTATTTAATGCAGCTGCTGAGGGCACGATCCCTCCTAGTTGGGCTGACTGAGTCATAGTGCCTATCTTTAAGAAGGGGAACAAATCTGACCCTAAGTGCCTCTGCTCCATCTCAATCCTGGATTCCTGGGCTGAATTGATGGGCAGGGTTCTTCAGCAGTGATTAGAGGAGTGGGCAATGGATAACTATTCTTTTGGAGGCCCAGTATAGATTCAGGAGGGAGCGGGATAGTGGAGCAATGTGTGAATCTAGATTTACTCATCTGGAAATACACCAAAGCCAAGTCAGAGTCTCGCAACCTCTGTTTAGCCAATCTTAGCAGTGCCTTTGCTTTGGTGGACCATCGATTTCTGGTCTACCTTGTCTTCTCTTGGTGCCCCAGGGAATATCATACCTTTCTTATCACGGTTGTTTGAGAACCTGTGTGCCAAGGTTCGCAATGGCCTGAATGGGGAATGCACCCCTTCATTCGGGCACCTTTTTTCTTTTCTGTTTTTACTAATGGGGTTGATGGTGTCCTTCAGGCTCTGTGGACCAGTTGTTCGGTCCATGTGTTGTTGTACGCCGACGACACTGTACTATTGTCAAGGATCCCTGTCGGCCTGCAGAGACTGATGGACTGTTTTAGTGATTTTATGGAGGCCAGGAAAATGAAGATTAACAGATCAAAAACCTATACGATGATCTGCAGGAAAAAGAAGCAAAAGTGTAGGACCTTTCATATCGGAGGTGTTCCGATTAAGAGAGTGAATTCTTTTAGTTATCTGGGAATTCCATTCTCCAATAATGGCTCATCGTCTCAGATACAAAATGCCAGTTCGAAAGTATGCAAAGTCTTCAGGTTCTCCCACAAAACTTGGCGGCCGCCCAGCTTAAGAAATTATTACTTTATATAAAGGCAAGAGCGCCGTCGATTGTCATGTTTGGTGGAGGGCTATGGGGTTATACACCCAATAGCCCCCTCCAGGTCGGGGAGTACGCCTTTTTTAGGTGTGTGCTGTGTACCCCGACTTCCGTACCAGCTCTTATTGTCCATAAGGATGTTGGGCAATCCTACCTGGAAGACTCCTTCTTGCTGAAGCCTATACTACTTTGGCACTATCTGGGCAAAAGCCGTTTTACCAAATCTATTATTCTAGACTTTTTAATACTAGAACACACTTTTAAAATCCTCTGTCTCTCTCACATTAATGAAACTTTTAAATCACTGTTTAACTTGTGTTATATGGGGTTATATGGCCCTAAGACACATTGTCGACATTGCTAAGTTAACATGAGTTTTGCTTGCCCTATGCTGCTGCTTTTACGCACGCCTCTGCTAAGCGTACATGATAACAGATTGTTTTTCACGTTCTCAGCCTTCCCTTCAATTCTGTCTGAACATAATGTGCGAGGTCGGTCAACAATGTCTCTTGTTATTCTGTTCTGGTCAGTCCCTATTACCTAGACAAAACATGTAACCAACATCTGCAATGCCGAAGAATCGCGCTTTGATATAACGTTGTTGCATGTTTTTGAAAGACACTCGAAGAAAGGCGTTCCATGGAGCTGAGCGCTGCAGTTCCTATGATGTAAACCCTTGGGTTTAGGCTTTCAGGTAGGGGTCTGCAAATAACGACTAGAGATCTTCTGTTATATAAAATAACTTCTTACTGCCTTGGGGAGGGTGATTAGGCCCAGTTATTTAGCCTTTTTCACAGTCTTTATAAAATGACGACTCCTTTTATATTCTATGGTATTGTAACAATGCTAATGCTTCATGCTTTATGCATTTTGCTGCTAGTTGTGGTGCGCATACTGTATCATGGATCACTATAGTCAAATTAAACATTTTGAACTTATTTAGTGACTGATTATTTTTATTGTGGACAAGTACGTGAGAGCGAAAGAGTGTCTTGTTCCCGCGACTCTGAGGTGAGTCGGGAGTGCTCGTGTTCTGGGTTGTCTAAACATTCGTAGCTTCTTGATATTTGTAGGAGACCGAATGAGACACTATTGCTAGTCGGGTGGGATTTTGGGTACTATGGTACACCCCTATTTACTGAGGTCCTGTTTTCTTATGCATAGTTCTGTGTATGAGCAGAATCCCTGCAACACTTGCCTGTACCGCATGACCCACATAGTATGTTAGTTTTTGACAAGAGCGTGATAAAGGCGTCACTTTTAAACTCTAGAAATGAAAAAAAGAGTCCTTCTGGAATCAAAGAAATCTACGGTTGCCTCCTACATTTCAAACATTTCTCAGGGAGGAATATCAAACATACCTTGCCTCTGTCCTGTTTGGGTTCCGGAGTAGCGTGGTACTCCTCGAAAAGCGCCTTCATGCTTCATCAAGATACCAAGCGCTATATAAATGCAATTACAATACCCGTCTTGAGTGACCAATACCCAGCATCGTTTTATTCTTACTAGGGTGCGGTTGGGCATAGCACATCTTTTAGTTGCCTTTCTTATTATGAAGCAACGGACACAGACCCTTGTCCATGCGATACAATCTCCAAACAAAGCACACAGCACTTTATTTAAGGAAATATTACTTACAACCGATTTTCCTTGCACAGAATATTAGGGACCATAATGCTGCTTTGCAATACCCATGTGCATCGGGGACACCCTTTATATGACTCAGCATTGCACTCTATATACAGGTTGCGATTCGACTTATGAAAAGCATTATATTTTAACAGCTAGTGAGCGAGGCTGGGGTTTATCCAATTGTATTGTTTTTAATCTAGTACCGTATACTGATTTTACAAGTTTCATTATTTATTGTATAGGGGTTTTTTCCATGTACTTTTATGGCCATTATGATTGCGTCAAATAAAGATTTTGAATCGAAAAGCCACCACATACCATACAATGACAGGCCGTGCCATACCACGCAAGCATTTTTGTTTTCTTCTTTGAGCCGTGCTGCACAGCAACCGTGCTGTTGTACAACATGGCTAAAATAAAAAAAGGACAAAGCCAATAGATCTTGCGTAGGCAAGACATATTGGCTTTGCCAATGCTCGTTACAAACTCTGATCTTGATCTGATGAAGGAGCAGAATCATTTCAGAATGTGGTCCTCCACCCCCGTTTTGCAAGTAGGGAGGTGTCAAATGACGCCGATAAGTCCAATACCACTAACAGGCAGACGTCTACTTCATTTAGTATTTGTAGGGTGTCTTTTGATGGGTGCTGTTTCAGTGTAGCATTTAATAGACAGCTTCCTCTATGATTTTTTTTTTTAAGGTATGGAAGAAAGATTTTACACTTTGGAAGTCACGAAGACTTGTTTTCAAGAGAAGAGTGATCTTCCCTGGTTAAACAAAGGGTACTTGCTTTTTTCTAGTGAGAAATTAACAATTTTGATAATTAGGACAGCTTTGTCATGGGCATGTGAATTTATCAGATGTTTTGGAATGCAGTAATCAGCATATGTTGAGAATTTTAATGAGCTAAGATTTTAAAGAGGAACATGGCGTCTATTAATACAAATGATTAATATCTAGGAATGTTTCTTTTTGGTATGGATGACCGAGAGGATGAATTGGTGCCTTTTCAGAGCAACTTGTACATTTAGAGTGTCTGCATAAAAGAAGTTGGCAAGGTTTGTTGCTATTGTACTATAACTTGGGATTATGGACTTCAGAGTTTGGTTATTACATGGTCTGATAGTTTGGAAGTGCTTTGGATTCTTTAAATCCTTGTCATTTGTTTTTAGGTCTTGCCTAGGCAGAGCATGCGTTGTCTCTTCGAGACATGTTCCTAGATTATGGACTTTAAGCACTGCCCATGTTTTCAACTGGCTCCTCTTACTGTTCTTTGTAAATGCCGGCTTTTGATTGGTGAATAGGTTTAGTAGTCCCTCCGTTTGGACTTTTGTATCCGCCCATGAGGACTGCCCCTGTTATGTGCTCTTACTCTTAAGGTTATTTAGGAAACTTGGAGAGCACTTTTTTTTTGTTGGCCTGCCTCTGCTCCTGTTAAGTGTTCTGTTTACTTTGTGCACCGGCTTCAAGAAACGCACGCAGACGCCACTCGCTGTGCTGTTTATTAAGCTTTTCTGTTATTTAATCTCCCTGTGCTGACACCCCCAGCCACCCCTCCCACAACACTGCTTTTTTGTTTTTTGCAACAATCTTTGGTGTTTCAGCTTTGCTGCTACTTAATCTCCTGTGCCACCCCGCCCACCCAGCCACCACCCCTCCTACAACGCTGCTTTTTAAAAAATTCTTGTTTTATTTTTTAGGTTTAACTCTTTTTTTATTGATTCAATAAACAAGACAGAACAAAATGCTTTTGGCAAAGAGCCCAGCTAGAGGGTCATGCTCAATGAAACGCTACATGGTGCATTTACAACGATATCAACAAACAGAAAAGAAACAACCCACCGCCCCCCTCCCTCTGGACCCTCCCCTCTCCTCCCAGTCCCCCTCCCCCTCACATCCAAGAAAGTGGCTAGAGCCTACAGTCGATAAAATTAGGCGTCCTGCGATTGGGTGCGGTCGTGTGTGAGTGAAGAAAGTCGCAAGAGGCGCATGTACCTAGGACAGGTGAGTTTGCGGAATTCGGAGCATAGGAGAGCGATGAAAGGACGCCACAATTCCGAGAAGGAAGCTCCGTCACCTTGGAGGGAAAAGGAAATGTGCTCCATCCCCAACACATACCACAGCCTATGCAACCATCCCTGTATCGAGTGTGTCCTATCCGACCCACATGCTGCCAGGACCGCCCCTAAAGCTATACCCATCTGTTTCCCTTTGCGTGATTTGAGGGGGAATGTGAGTCTGAGACGCCCAGTATGATATATTCCGGAAATCGTAAAATAGTAGTGTCGAAGTGGCTGTCTATTTCATCTAGGACCGGAGTCCAGTACGATTGGAGCTTAGGACATTCCCATAGAATATGCAGCAGGGTGCCGGTCGCTCTACATCCCCTCCAGCATCCCGGCGAACGGTTGGGGTCGCTCCTGTGCTATCTGTGCGGGGTGAGATACCAGTAAGTCACTATCTTGGTAGCAGACTCTATGCTAGAGATATTGGGTGCTGAATGCCTAACCCTATAGTGGATATCGTCCCATTCTTTCTGGGTCAGTGGGCGCCCCAACTCAGCCTCCCACCGTTTCTGTCCCGCGGACCTACTCTCATGTTCCGGAGGGCGTAAGATATGATAGAGTTCTGTGATGAGTCTCTTAGTGGATTGCTTAGTTAATAGCCAACGTTCATAGGGAGTAAGCTTTCTCCGGCTCCCTGACGTACCTGGGGCTGCATCACCCAATACCGTATTTGCTGGTAGTGGTACCGCTCAGTCTCTGGCATGGCAAAATCTGCTCTGAAATCTTCAAAGGACAAGGGTCCCCGCTCATTAAAAAAATGTCCTATTGACAAGCGGCCGTGTTGTTCCCATTGGCGAAAAACCATCTGGTCTACTCCTGGGGTAAAATCCGGGTTGCCAGTGATAGGAGTGAGAGGCGAAGGGAAAGTGGTGAGGCCGTTACGAGTGGCCGTGGCGTACCAAGCCTTGAGAGTGGCTCGTGCTATCGGGGAGCCGTAGAGACCCGGAGGCCTGAAAGCCTTACGCAGGAAGGGGATCCTCCACAGAGGCTGCCCAGCCAGCGCTCACTCCATAAAAAGCCAGTGCTTCTCGGACTCTGGCTGAGCCCACTCCAGCAGATAGCGTAACTGAGAAGCCTTGTAATAAAAATCTAAGTTGGGCATCCCTAGGCCTCCCTCGGAGGTAATCTAAAGCTCATGTCCCTGCTCATCCTCGGCTTCCTACCCGCCCACACAAAGGAGAAGAATTCAAACTGGAGTTGCGTAAGCATTCCCGGGGGAGGCTCGACATGCAGCTTCTGGAAAAGGTAAAGGATTTTGGGGAGTGCGTTCATTTTGAGAGCTGCCACCCGGCCCAGCCACGAGAGGCTGAATGGGCGCCACCGTTGTAAGTGGCGCCGTGTCTGCGCTAGCAAGCGCGTGTAGTTAATGGAGACTGTCTCTGCCGTTTAGACCGCTAGCGTAATTCCTAGGTACGGGATAGTTTTTTGATCCCATCTGATGGGGCATGCCAGGGCTAGAGAATCAATGGTGGACGGCCGTGGAGAGAACCCTAGGGCTTGTAATTTAGAGACATTTACACGAAAGCCCAATGCGGAGGAAAATTGTTCTAGTTCCGCAAGGAAGGCTGGGACGGATGACTGTCTCGAGCGTGGCTATGATATCATCCGCGAACAGGCTAATGGTATGCCTTTCGACTCCAAAAAGAACCCCATTGATCTGATCATTTCCCCTGATCTTCTAAAAGGAGAGATTGAGACCCTATGAAATAATCCAACCTGGCATAAACACCACGGGAGTGAGAGTAGAAGGTGTAGTCCCTTGACTGAGGGTGGAGATGACGCCACACGTCGAGCAACCCCATATTGTGTAACCAGCGCCGTACATTGTCAGAGATAGCGCCAGATTGTCCCTGCCTCGGAGCCGAGCGATCCCACTGCCCATCGAACACAATATTCAAGTCGCCCCCTATGAGTACTTGTTCATCGGAGGAGGTCAGGTCCGCCACCGGCTCCCGCAAAAATGCCTCTTGGCCCTCGTTGGGAACATAAATGGTAGCCAGCATGAACTCACGCTGCCCCACCGTTAATGAAAGCGCCAAGAGTCTCCCCTTGATCTAAAGCGCCTTTGCCCCAACCACCCGAGGGAAGGAGCGAGAAATGAGAATGGCCACTCTGGCTTTTTTAGTTGGGAGGGAGGAGAAATATTGCTGAGGGAAGGCCTTAAAGCGTAGCCTATGTGTGTCGCTGCGCAATAAGTGGGTCTCCTGCAGCAGGCGAATGTGTGCTTTGGAAATCTCTAGATAAGACAAAATGGCTCTGCCTTTAATAGGGTTATTGAGACCCTTCACATTAAGGGTCAAGATTTTAATACTCATCTGGGCAGGTCAAGTAGGACGCAGCGCGAGGTGAGTGATACGGGACGAGACGCACCCTTCCAGGTCGGGCCCGTGGGTGACAACCCCCAGGAGATCTCAACTAGACCAGTGTAGCAGGCGTGCAGACAGATCAAAGGATGCATGTGGGGGAGGGAAGGGAACCCATAGCATACAAGGAGTGGGCAGGGGTTGTGCGCTGGTAGGGGAGATAGAAGAGATACGGCGGGAGGGAGAGGGGACCCATCAATAAAAACAACAAAACCCCAATAAAGCAAGAACATGAACATAGTGAAATAGAACAGATAGTCAATGTCCGGTGCGTCTTGCTCCTAGGAGAAAAAGGAAAGGGTACCTGTGGCCTGTAGCTCCCCGCTCCCCCCGAGCAAGCCCATACGTATGTTGATAAAGTTACCAACGACGGGCAAGTGTGCTCACGACGAGGTGACTGTTCTCTGCCAAAGCGAGTCCTGCCTCACTCGGAGGGTGCACCTGGAAGGGACGCCAACACTGCTTGCCGCTCTTTGGCCATGGTGTCAGAGTCAGGTCGTGCCGACGGGCTTGGGGGCTTGATAGTAGTCCATCCATGACTGCTCCAGCGTCGACATCAACGGTTGTTCAAGTGTGACTGTTCCGCCGCTGGCTCCTCAATGCCCAGAAGTTTGTAGGACGCAGAAAGGGATTGGATTTGCCTCAATTCCCCCTTGAAATGAAAGATCAGTCTGAACGGGTGTCCAAGAGTACTTTATGCCTGCTTCTCGGAGGTGGAGCGTGATTGGGCGGAAGGTCCTACGCTAAAGGAGGGTGGAGGCAGCCAAATCCTGATATAACACGGGCCTCTGAACTTGGTAAGTAAAGTCGGTGTGGCGCCGGGACTCGCGGAGGATCCTCTCCTCTAATTGGTAACCGTGGACACAAGTCAAAATGTCTGCAGGGGGAGCGACGGCCGCCCTCCGGGGACCCACCCTGTGAGTGCGATCTAGCTTCATCAAAAAGTTCGAAGGTTCTCCGAGGATAGAGCGGAAAAGGCCCATCACCAGCGCTTCGATGTCGCCATCTCCATGAGCCATGCCCCGGATGTGAATATTGTTCCGCTGGGACCGGTTTTCCAGGTCCTCCATGTGGGCCTGAAGGTCCAAATTCTGCTCCTGCAGCCGCAGGACCTCTTGTTGGAGGCACTCAATTTCTTCATCGCCCCCAGTTTCGTGCTCCTCCAGTGCGTTGACCCACTCCCCCATGGAATCCATATCTCGGCGCATCTCCCGCATTCCGCCGACAGCTCACGCTTTATTGCGGTCAGGTCTTCGGAGGGAGAAGAGTGACTCCAAGAAAGATCAGCTAACCGGGGCCTCTGGGCTCTCACCTCCCTCTGCCTTCTCCACATGCCTTGCTCCAGGCTGGCCCTCGCCTTGACGCGCTGATTTAAGCAGTAGGTCCTTCACAGACCTGTCCTTCCTACCCTTGGGGGCAGCCATAGCTCCTCAGAGTGTGGGACGTAGATATAAGCGCAGGTCCAGTTCGGGGATCTCCACAGTCGGAAACGTTCTGAGTGCAGAGACAGTGCGCTGTCCTAAGGGCGGCGATGCAATAGGGGGTGGCTCTCGGGGGGGGGGGGCGCCCCGGCCTTGCCAGATTCACTGCTAGCTCCCCAATGCAAACGCCACGAAGAGGGAGGGGCAATGCAATCAGCAGCCGCCCACCAGGACCCCTCCGCTATGGCCGCGTCTGGCCTCTGCTCGCCTCGTAGCTGGGCCTCCTGTCAAGGTGCCGTCCCACCTTCGCCACTCCACAGGCCTCACCCCAGGCAGGTGCAGAGTGAAGGTTAAGGTCTCTCAAGGGCCACTACTCTCCAGGGGGCAGTAATAGCTGGGCAGAGAGCAGGGGGACGCTGCCAAGTACCTTCCGCCAAAAGCGCTTATGCCCCCATGTGTTCTGGACCCCCAAGTGGGCAGTCTCTCCGTCCGGGCTCCGCAGGCCGCACCGCAGGTCTCGTTGTAGGCCCAGCCGCACTGGCTGCTCGTGCGTCTCTCCAGGTCGCGGGAGACTGCCAGGCCCCACGCCGACGAATCCAACAGGCAGTCACACTGGGTGGAGGGGAGCTGCAGATGATACGGCAGGCCGGAGCCGCCGCGCTGCTGATGAAAGCGCCGGCTCTGCCCCCGCACAACCTCCGAGGATGAGGCCTTCTGCTACGCTGGGGCCTCGCGTGAATCTCGCGGCCCAGACCCGCCCCCAATCAGGGGAGTGCAGGTCTGTCCCTTGAACTGCCAGAAGGCGCCGCTCCGGCCGCTGTGCTGCAGCAGCAGCCCCCCCCCCCCCCCCGAGCACACGGGGGACGCTAAGGGCCTCCAGCTAGCGCCCTTCTAGCAACTCGGCACCCCTCACAGGGCGATTTCTGAAGGCTCCGGTGCCCCTCCCGCCACTAGAAGTGCAGTAAAAGGCCCGGCGGGAGCGGAGAACCACACATCAGCGTCCTAGCGAGACGCCATCTTGGCCACGCCCATGTTTTATTTTTTTGCAGTTTTATAAAGCGCAAACTCGACCCGAATGTATTAGAGCGCTTTACATGACCAGCAGTTGCATTACAGATGGACACATTCAATTTTCAGGCAGGGCCGACGCAGAGACTCGAACCTGGTTCCCTAGCTTTAAGGTCGGCCCTTTTGGCCGGTATGCCACATCCGACTGCTGCCCCCTTCTCTCCTGTTCCTCCCTCTTTCCTCCTCCTCACGTGGTCACTCCCCATGCTCGTCCATGTTTCATTTGCGCTGTCCATCATTGGCTGCACAAGGGGAAGGGAGGGGCCAACGGGTGACGGAGGCAGAGCGGTTTACTCGCTCTCTAGGGCTGCTTGACCCATATTCATAGAAATGGCAAACAGTTGCAAGTGAGTCATAAGCGCAGGCTAGAGAGGGTGCACAAGACTCCGGGAGCAAACACAACAATAACAGACTAGAGTTGTTGCCATTTTGGAACGGGGGATTCAGTTCATTACAAGGCGAGCATCAGTTCCGCAGTAACTTTGCGATAGGATACGTCAAATCCAATCAATCAATCAGGGGTTTGTTAAAGCGCGACTACTCACCCGTAAGGGTCTCAAGGCGCTAGGGGTGAGGGGGGTGCAGGTTCCATTCCATCAAGGAGGGGGTCTGTCGAAGAGCCAGGTTTTGAGGTTTCTTGCGAAGATGGGGAGCGATGTTGTCTGTCCGAGGTGGAGCGGAAGGGCGTTCCATGCTTTGGCCGCGAGGAAGGAGAAGGAGCGGCCTCCCGATCTGGTCTTTCTGGTGCGGGGGACCACGGCGTAGGAGAGCTGGGCTGATCGTAGGGTCCTTTGGGGTGCGTGGAATTTGAGTCTGCTGTTCAGGTATGCTGGTCCGGTGCCGTGGAGGGCCTTGTGTGCGTGGGTGAGCATCTTAAAAGGTGATTCTCGCCTCGACGGGGAGCCAGTGGAGTGTGCGCAGGTGCTGGGAGATGTGGCAGTGTTTTGGCAGGTTGAGGACCAGTCTTGCGGCGGCGTTCTGGATGTTCTGTAGCTTGTGGGTGAGGTTTTTGTTTATTCCGGCATAGAGTGCGTTGCCGTAGTTGAGTCTGCTGGTGACCAGGGCGTGACGGTCTTTCGGTGTTCGAGGGGGATCCATTTGAAGGTCTTACGAAGGAGGCAGAGGGTGTGGAAGCAGGAAGAAGAGACCGAGTTGATCTGGCGGTCCATTTTGAGCTCGGAGTCCAGGATGATTCCCAGGTTGCGTGCGTGGTCTGTGGGGGTTGGCGGGTTTTCGAGGGCGAGGGGCCACCAGGTGTCGCTCCAGGCGTCGGGGTTTGGGCCCATGATGAGTACTTCTGTTTTGTTGGTGTTTAGTTGTAGGCAGCTGTTTTTCATCCATTTGGCGACGGCTTCCATGCCTTCTCGAAAGTTGCGTCTGGCGGTGTTGGGCTCGTTGGATAGGGAGAGGATGAGCTGGGTGTCGTCTGCGTATGACATGATGTTGAGTCCGTAGGTTCTGACGATGGGGGCAAGTGGAGCCATGTAGACATTGAAGAGCGTCGGGCTGAGGGAGGAGCCCTGGGGACTCCGCAGGTGGTAGGTGTGGGGTCCGAGAGGAAAGGGGGGAGTCTGACCCGCTGCGTCCTGCCGGAGAGGAAGGAGCGGATCCAGTCGAGGGACTTGTCCTGGATTCCTGTGTTGTAGAGTCTGCGTATTAGGGTGCGGTGTTCGACTGTGTCGAACGCCGCTGATAGGATGAGGGCTACTGTTTCTTCTTTGTCCCGTAGGGTGCGGATGTCGTCTGTTGCGGCGAGGAGGGCGGTTTCCGTACTGTGGTTTTTTTCTGAAGCCGGATTGGGAGGAGTCGAGAATGTTGTGTTCTTCAATGAATGTGGCGAGTTGACTGTTGATGGCTTTCTCGATGACTTTCGCTGGGAACGGGAGCAGGGAGATGGGTCTGTAGTTTGAGGTCGGTGGGGTCCGCTGAGGGTTTCTTTAGGAGGGGGTTGACCTCGGTGTGTTTCCAGTCGTCGGGGAACGAGGCGGTCGCCAGGGAGTGGTTGATGGTGTGGCGGAGCATGGGTGCGATGGTGTCGGCGGCTCTGTTGAAGATGTGGTGGGGCAGGGGTCCGTGGGGGCCCGAGTGGATTGACTTCATTGTCTTCAGTGTGTCTTCGGTGGTGAGGGCTGTCCAGTCGTCAATCGCTGGTTTCCGGGTGTCGGGGGTGGTTGGTGAGGGTTCAGTGTGTTGGTTGTCTTCGTCGAAGTTGTCGTAGATGCTCTTGATTTTGTGGTGGAAAAAGGTGCTGAGTTTGTCGCAGAGGTCTTGTGAGGGAGGGATGTCGGTAGACTCGCTGGTGGGTTGGGCGAACTCCTTGATGATGCTGAAGAGTTCCTTGCTGTTGTGCGCGTGGGTGGAGATTCTGTCTTCAATCGCTTTTTTCCTCGTTTCTCTGATGAGTTGATGGTGGGCGTTGGTGGCGGCTCTGAAGTTGTTGTGGGCTTCTGTGGATTTGGTGTTCCTCCAGGCCTTTTTGAGGCGGCGGCATGTGCGTCTGGACTCTCGAGTTCGGTGGTAAACCATCTGGCTTTCTTGGCGCGGGTATTGTTGTTTTTCTTGAGGGGGCTATGGTGTTGGTGCTGTCCGAGATCCATCTATGCAGTGTTCGGGCTGCGGTGTTGGGGTCGTCGTTTTCCGCGATGGTTGGGGTGGAGTTGTTGAGTGAGGAGGTGAGCTGGACGTCGGTGATTTTGGTCCAGTTTCTTCGTGGAAGCAGGTGCTGGTGTCTGTGGATGGTGGGTGTTCTGAAGGTGAAGTGGACGCAACGATGGTCGGTCCATGGGAGTTCTGTGGTGTGGCTGAAGGTGATGGAGTTTCCTGTAGTGAAGAGGGGGTCGAGGGTGTGTCCTGCTGAGTGCGTGGGCTCGGTCACGATCTGGCGGAGTCCAATGTTGTGGAGGTTGTCCAGGAGGGATGTGGTGTTGGGGTCCAGTTGGTTGTCGAGGTGGAAGTTGAGGTCTCCCAGCAGGGTGTAGTTGGTGGATGCGATGGCTTGCAGGGAGATAATGTCCGTGATGGAGTTGGCGAAGGGTCAGCGGGGTCCAGGGGGTCGGTAGATGAGGGTTCCTCAAAGGGTGGCGGTGGGGCTGGCCAGTATCTTGAAGTGAAGGTGTTCCATCAGTTCTGTGGGCTCGTCGGGGAGTGTGCTCAGGCGGAGGCTGGATTTGTGGACGATGGCGATTCCTCCTCCTGGGCGGGTGGGGCGGTCCTTCCTGGAGATCTTGTATCCTTGGGGGATGGCGATGTCCGGTCCCGAGGTGGTGTTGGGCCAGGTTTCGGTGAAGAACGCTACGTCCGGTGTGGTGCTGTCGAGGAGGTCCCAGATTTCTGTGGCGTGTTTGTGGAGGGATCGGACGTTGAGGAGGATGCATTGCAGGGTCTTCGGTTCGGTTGTGTTCTTGTGCGCGGGTTGTGCTGGATCCGTGTTCCTGGCGGTGCTGCAGGTGTGCCGGCAGCGGTGACAGCTGAAGGGTCCGTGGGTGTCGGCTGGTGATGCTAGCTTGCAGTTGTTGTTGAGGCCTGGGTTGAGTGCGTGGAGTGCTGCTGGGTCGTAGCGTTGGCGGGGCAGAGGTCCAGGGTTCCTGGCGCTGGTCGCAGACAGGTCGCAGACGGGCTTGCCTTTGACGCGCCTTCGGTACACCAGCGGCTCGATCACCAACACTCAAGAGTGCAGGGGCAGGCCTCACTTAATGGTGGAGCTGCGAGGGTGGGAGAGCAATTTCACTGACAATGAGTCAGTGGTCTTGATCGCCTGTCCCCGCAGTGGACGCCATTAAGTAGGGGTCGGGAGGGCTGGACAGCTGGATTGGGCCGGTCGCGCTGGGGGGGGGAGGGGCCGCGGGGGCAGCAGCGGCGGGGTAAGGGAGGAAATAAGGGATAAAGAAAAAAGGGAAAATAAGCAGAAATAAGGCACAAAAGAGTAGAGATGCAGAAAAGTGCAGAAGGGTGAAGGATAAAAAGGGTAGAAAAACGAGTGAAAACGAGTGAAGGAGCAGAGTGAGAGGAAGGAGACAGCGGTCCACTGGACCACCAGGGATGAGGCGCAGGGAAACCTGCGGGTGGAGGAGGGCCTCGATCACCAACACTCAAGAGTGCAGGGGCAGGCCTCACTTAATGGTGGAGCTGCGAAGGTGGGAGAGCAATTTCACTGACAATGAGTCAGTGGTCTTGCCAGTGCACTTTTAAATACTACTATATTAAAGATGCCCACCAGCACAGGATATGCTCAAGAATCTAGCACAGTTTGTTATATTTTCATACAGTATCATGCCTGAGAGCAGGGAATGGCTTTTATTTTTAGGTTGAGCCTAGAGTAGCGCGCAAGCGCTGCTTCTGGCGAAGCATTATGTAGGGGTTTTCAAAGCTGACCAGACGCTCGTGCGTCATGGCCTTTTCGGGCGGTTACCCGCTCGGCCGACATCTGTTTCCCATTATCGTGCCCAGACGCGTGCGCGATAATTGGAAACACATGCCGGAAAAGGCCATGACGCACGAGCGTCTGGTCAGCTTTGAAGCCCAGGCTGCCGCGCTCGTTCTTTCTTCTCGCTGCATGGAGACTCTCTGCTGTAAAAGTGTAAGTACACAAGGAATGCTCAGCGGCTGCGGCCTGCTTGTTTGGAGGCTGTGGTTGGGGCTCATCTCCTGCGGCGTGGCTCTCATCAGCCAAAGAGTTGTGTGTGTTCTGGAAGCTGGGGTGAGAAACACAAGGGGAGGGGGCGGGGCTGCACAAGCGCTAGGGCCGCTACGGCCTTCAGCTCTAAGGGAGCTGAAACAAAGGAACGCTGCTTTGCTCTGGCACCTTTTCTTCCCGAAACACTAGAAATCAATCAGCGTGGGCAACACTCTCCTTGGCAGGGTGTGCGGCGACGCTGATGACGTGTGTGACTCTAGGGTTCATGTAAGTCCACCCGACAGCGCCACCTGGTGGCAGAAGCGTGTACTCCAGACCAGCATTAGTTTCTGCATCATGGCATCATGGTACCTTCTCATGGAGGGGAGGGGGGCTGAGCATTAAAAACTACCATGACAAACTGCGATCGGCCTCTTTTATAAGGCACTGCGCTCGTTTGTTGAATGACGCGTTAAATGTTCAGGCGCAGAGAATCTACGTCAGTAGCAAAGCGTGAGTGAAGGTCTGCTTCTGAGGGTCACCCCTGCTCTTCAGACCTGTGCCTGACCTAGGAGATTCAGGGGGCGGAGCTAAAGGGGCAGGGCCAGCTGCTGAGCAGCCATCAGGGAACTACAAGCAGCATGGCTCCTTCAGTCCCGACCAAACCCAGGGTGAATCTACCCCACTGACCCCTCAACCAACCTGCATCAGAATCTACCCCGTCATCTAGAAAACCATCAGTCCCTGTGCCGCAGCAGGGGTGCAAGCCAAGGGCCCCGGGGCCTGCAAGGAAAATGGACCCCACTGACAGTTGGTTCGGTAGTCAAATATAGCAGTTATCAGAGTCCATTGGGCCTCTCAGGCCTCTGGGCCCTGGTGCCACTGCACCTGCTGCACCAGTGATTAGAGACTTTTTTACCACTTAATGCTGTATTGTTGTTTAACTTTTGACCCATACGAATCTCCGCATGCACCTCTTGTAAAGTTATTCACATAACCTGTAAAGCGCTGTGATACCTTCGCGTTTAGGTAGCGCTATATAAAACTCAAACATAAATAAATAGCTATGCCCGTGAGCAGCCATGAAGCAGCCTTGCAGGCATACCCTACCCCCAAATCCCTCCCCTGCACAACCAGCAGAACTTCTTTCAAAAGTCCCAAGCCACAGAGACCCAGAGGGAGCAGAAAGAAAACACGACCTACCAGACACTTCTTCTCTTGCATGTGTTGTGACAAGTTTGTGTCATTTCCAGTTGTGGATTTTAATTTCATATATTTGAGAAGGTGGCATGATGAAGGGGGTGCTTAGAAGTAAGGAGGCCCCAAACTTTTGAAGGGCCTGGGCCACGAGTCAGTGCTGAACCAAGCCATCTCTGATTTGTCTTAAAACTGAACTCTTCAAGAAATCATTCATCAAAAAGCGCGCCAACAGCACTTTAAACAATTCTAAATAAAATGTCAGTGGAAGCCTTACAGTTCAAGGGCCCCTTTATAGAAAGAGTAATTCATGTACAACAGGGGTGTGTGCACGTGCTGGGTGTGTGCACGTGCTGGGTGTGTGCACGTGCTGGTGCCCCTGCAACACCCTGTGATTACAAAGGAGGTGTCAGTTCTTTGTTCAGTTCTTGCTGTAACACGCTGTGTGCTGGAATAAAGATAGCGCCTCCTAGCGGACAATGAGCTATCCTTCTTTTAAAACTGGTGGGCTTATTTACAAGCACCTTGCGCCGCTGGTGCGTCACTGGCGCACTGGTGCTCACTGGCGGCGGAAGGGGCTTGTAAATAAACCCCTCAGGGGTGTTGCCCGATGCAAAGAAGGGACACTTTGACCCATGTACAGACTGCACGCCCCATTTCACGCCTGCGTCGCAAGGCCCCGAGGGGAGGTGCTAAGTGTTAGAGATGGTCGAGCCAACAAGTATCGGGGAGAGCCGAGCCAAGGGTCGGCTGTGGATCTAAGAGCCCGTGCACGAGCCGAACCCTGAAAATGTTTGGCATGTAAGTCATGCAACACGCATCATGTTAAAATATGACGAAGTCGCTTCAAAATAAAATAAAACAAGCATTGGCATAGCCAATAGGTCTCACCTTTGGGGCCTTATAAGTATTTAGTTATGCAGCACAATATCCTTCGTGCAACAACATCAACTGTTGCATGGCTAAACACTTATAAGGTCCCAAAGGCGAGACCTATTGGCTATGCCAATGCTGGTTATTAGGATGCATCTGATTGACGATGGTCTTGGTTTATCTGAATCACATTGCATACCTTGTGAATTAAAAACACAAGCGAGGCTCAGCTCGTCCATGCCAACATCATACTAAATCCGCCATAATCCTGTCCCAAAGGGAGTGCATCAGCTATCCCTGACGTCACGAATCCTGCATCGCTCGGACACACGGGGGACCCGTAGTGGGATCGGGCCCATCCGGTCATAGTCGCGGCCGCACCCTAGGAGCCCCCCTCTGCGCGGACACCGCCGCATGCCTCCCCGTCAGACCCGAGCCGCGACTTCAGGAGTTGTGCCTCTGAAGCGGGGGACGCACTCAAGACAGTGGAGGCTTCGGTGGGGCTGGGAGTGATACGCGGGGACGCCGAGTCCGGCGCGGCCTAGTTGCGGCGCCACGCACGGGTGCCTATTGGAATTCTATTGGCATTCGGCTTCTCCGGGATTTGCACCCGGTGGGTGTGCGTCCTGGGGCCCCGCATGGCATAGTGCGGCCATAGTTGCTGAACGGCAGAGGGCAGGAGATCCGCAATTGCGCAAGCAGTAATCAAGCGCCGAGGAGACAGGCCGGGCCCGTGGAGCCAGTAGTGCCCTCCAAAATGCGGTAGACCGTACCACAGAGGCAGAAACGCACGTCTCAACGGTCGAAGATCAAGTAACGACCCTGCAGAAAAAGGTGAACAAACTTATGGTGGTGGAGCAGGAGATGGCCTCTCGGGTGGAGGATGCCAAAGGTCGTGCCAGACACAATCTGCACTTCGTGGGCTTCCCGGAGGGCTGCGAGGGCACCTCCATGGACTGCTTCATTACCCAATGGCTGAAAACACTCCTGCCAGAAGACACACTATCAGCCTGTTTCGTTGTAGAGGGCACACATGGCGCTCACAAAGAAACCCCCCCCCCCGTCCGGGTGAGAACCAGAGACCAGTGATTGCCAGGTTATTGAATTACGATGACCGGGATGCCATACTGCAGTTTGCCAGAACCCATAGAGACAAGTTACGGTTTGATTCACGCCACATTATGGTTAGGGCTCCCGGTTTTATGGTATTTATTTTTTTGCCATTTCCGTCTGTATTTATCCATATTTATTTTTTGGGCATTTTTTCTGTATTTATCCACATTTATTTTGCCACAAGCAAAAGACGACGCTACAGCTAGTATTTTTCCACATTTATTTAAATTGACAATGCACACATGCGCTCAGTTGTTATTGGTCAACACTATACATTCATCTGAAAACTTTGCCATTGGCAGAATGTCCCAAATATGCTTAAAAGTGCTATCACAAGCCATTTGTCTCAGAGCCTCCCAGTTTCTGTCATCGGCAGAGTGCCACATCCTCTCCCCCACTGAACACCATACTGCCCCACTAAGAGAAACTCACACTGCCTTCAGCTGCAACCCAATTGTGCCCCGCTATAAACACCTGGAAGCAATTCAATTCAAATTATGCACTAGACTACAGTAATATGCTGCCTGAAAAAAAGTAACAACATACTGGAAAAAAGCAAACACTCATAGGGAATACAACTTAAAGCTTTTACACTCATTATTCAGAAATCAATGAGTGTTTTTGCTTGAAAAGCTAACATGAAAAGAAAAGTAGCGCTTCACTGGCAAAATCTGTAAGGTGGCGCTAATGTGTTTCAGTGTAAATAAAACCAATCTGGCCACTTTGCGACTACTCTGTCTTGCTTTATTTAGTTATGTATTTATTGTTTGTATTTTAAAACCTTTTTTTCTCTCCTCCTGAGGCTGCATTTTGGAGTAGAAAAATGTCAGACAAAGACATTTGCAGCAAAAGTGTTTCTTCTTTTTTTGGATCCATTTCTTTGTGGTGCTTAAATTGACTCGTCTCTTGTCTCCTTTCTCAGCCCACGCACAATAAAGCTCTTTGTTTGTTTCTCATTTTTTTTTTAAATCTTATCTCGAAAACTTCTCTTAATCCCCCAGCATTCCTGGTTGGACTACACTGAGCGTTTGTTTATTCACGGCTTCGCCTCCAGCACACAGGCAGCCCCTGAGAGCCGCCTCCCTGAGTGCCGGTGTGGGGATTTGGCCGACCTGGAGAGGGGGGGGGGGGTTGAGGGGGTCCGACCCTTACAGTTCTTCGGCACCTCGACTGGGAACAATATCGACGCTATACATCACAAAAATGACCGAACTGAGGTCGGTTCCTATTTTCACCTGCCTGTACCGCATCACGGGTTTGCAACCGGAGGCTAGATGAAGATTTGCTTACTGCTGTTGCTCTGGCTGTAACTGAAGCAGTTCGCAGCGTGGGCGTGGACTGTAAACTGGCTGGTTTAATATACCGCACCAGCCCTTTTTAACCTACCACCTGTATGTGCGCGCATCGCAAGCTGCCCTTGTAAAACCCAGTCTGCAAGGAAAAGACGGGTGCTGGTGCAATCGGCAGAGTGAAGAGGCAGGGGCTAAGGGGTGAAAGAACAACAAAGCCTCATTAACAAGTAAATGGTCTTTCAAAGACCTGTGAAGTACTCGGGTGCGGCTGTGTGTGTGCCCGGGAAGCTGTCTCAGCCCGGGCTGACACCTCTTAACCCTCTAAGGAGGGGGAGACACCAGATGGTTGGGGGTGTGATTCTATTGATGTCAATGACAAAATGTACTAGTATTTTCCCGTTTTTATATATAAATACAGATAAAGGAAAACTTGTTTTCCGTCTGTATTTATATGTAAAAATCCGTTTAAACGGAAAACCGGGAGCCCTAATTATGATCTTTCCGGACTACACCAGGCTGGTGCAACAGCAACGCCAGTTTTTCATGGCAGCCAAACGCAGGCTTAGGGACCTCAACATACAGTATATGCTGCTATACCCAGCCAGAATGCGTGTCACCTTCAGTTCTAAGAACTTCTTCTTTGATACACCGGAGGCGGTCTTTGCCTGGGCGAATGAGAGGACTCATTTTAGGCCGCATACTCCGCCGCCTCTAGACTCTGACTCCTCACAAAGCTCGCAGAGAAATTGGCCGAAGAGGAACAACTCCAAACGTAGAAATAGATCCGGATCTAATTGGTTCGCCTCGGCCTCAGGCGACGCATGCTAAAAATGGTCGCGGACACTGCCTCCCCGGCGCTAGCAAAACATTCTTTGGCATTCTTCCAAAACGGTGTTCTCCGTTCGAACGCTTGGTTGGTGTGGAGGCCTAGCCACAGGAACATCGCGCCCCTGGACATTAATGTTCATGTTCCATGGGAAGTTGAGGTCCGATTGGAGGAGGCTCTCTAGGCCCCCCCCCCCCGTTGGGGGCTTGGGGATCCCTTCGCCGCGACAGATGCTCCTTGTTTATGGCAGTATCGGGGTGGGGGATGGGTATTTTTTTTTTTAATAAATCTTTTTATTGTAAAATGAAAAATGACAATACAACAACAAATTAAAGCAATCGTCAAAAGGGGGTGCATCACTGAAAATAAATGCCTCACTTTTATGATCAATATTAAATAAAATAGACAATAGCAATGACACACAGGCAGAGCGCAGTCTTCGATGTCTAAAGGGATTCTCCATCGTCAGTATAAGGAGCATCATCTACAAAGGGGGTACATAAAAGTCCTCTATATTCGTTCCATGGGCCCCACAATCTAGTCCATTTGCCCGGGCAGCCTCTACCTTCGTATATCACCCTCTCGGCTTGCATGCACCAGTCCATATCTGCAGCCCAGTCCGTACTCCGGGGCACTACTCCTCCCTTCCATGTTCTGGCAATATTCCTCTTTGCTACAATACAACCCAGTGAGACCCACCGTTGTTCGGTACGATTCAGATCTGTGGCGTCCCAAATGTTTAAAAGACACAGCCTTGGGGTGGGGTCTATTGGTTTCTGACATATTTGGGACATAAGGGATATAATCTCGTTCCAGTAGTATTGGGGGATCGGACAGTCCCACCATTGGTGCAGAAAAGTACCCCTGGCACCACAGTCACGGGGACAAAGTGGGGAGGTTAGGAATCCCATCTTAACCAGAGCTGTGGAAGTATAGTAAGCTCTGTGGAGTAATTTTAGTTGGATAAATTTAAACCGGGACCTAATGGCCACCTCCTTGGGAGAAGCCAGGGCCTCCCTCCAGTCGTCATCCGGTATGTCCCCGAGATCGTCCACCCATTTCCTACGAATTTTATCGAGTGGTTCTGGTAGGTTGTTAAGTATCTTACGGTATGTTAAGGAAATAGCCTTATCTGGCAGGTAGTCGTCTAGGAGCCTGTCTTCTAGAGGCGATGAGGCGGGGAGGTCCGAGCCCCTAGGAATGGCCTTAGTGAGTGCGCTACGTGCTTGCAGGTAACGAAATGTTTCCCCTCATGGAGCTGGAATTTGGCCTGTAGCTCAGCGAATGGAACCACCGAACCCTCCACCCACATGTCTCCGACTTCAGAGAGACCAATCAGGTCCCATTTATCAAAACCGGGCTGATTTGACAACATCCCCAAGTGACAGGATTCTAGCAATGGGGTAACGCGTGTGATTTTACCTTTCCATCCCAGCGCGGTTGTAGCTGCATGCCAAATTGAAACTGTGGTGGAGGTGGGTGGGAACAGAGGGACATGCTTGGGCCCGCCGTAGAGTGCCCTCAAGTAGTTACCCGCTGTCATATTAAAGCGGTCCATTCTGTACGCTGGGTCCGCAATAGGGCGATGGGCCCAGTGATTGAGGACCACCAGTTGAGAGGCCCAATAATACATTTTAAGTGCGGGAAGTGCGATACCGCCGTCGTACCAGCTATGCTGGAGTTTGTTCAACGCGATCCGGGAGTGCCGCCATTCCATAACAGGGAACGGACTTCAGAGTCAATTGTTAAGAAATATTGTGGCGAGACTGAGTAGGGTGTGTTTTGCAGGGCATACAAAAACGGGGGAGTGCCATCATTTTAAAAAGGGCCGCCCTTCCGAGTAAGGTGAGAGGCAACCCCTTCCAATGCTGCACATCGGCACGGAGGCGGTGCAGGGTGGAAGAAGATTCCTCCTATAAAAGGCATCCTGATCCTTCGTAACGTATATACCCAAGTAACGGAAGCCCTCTGTGGTCACATCGGCCGTACAATCTCGGGGAAGTCGTGGAGGATTCCCACTAAGGACATATATCAAGGATTTGTCCCAGTTGATAATGTAGCCCGAGTATTTCCGGAAAAGGGCCAAGATATGAAGCACCGAATGCAACGATGACCAGGGTTTGGCTAAATACAAAAGAATATCGTCGGCATATAGGGATATTCTATCTGACCAATCCGGAGCCCAATTTAATCCACGAATAGATGGAGCCCCTCTAATCCAAACCGCTAAGGGCTCCAGTGCTAACGCAAAGAGCAGCGGTGACAGAGGACAGCCCTGCCTCGTACCTTTCCCCAATTCAAAAACCACCGATCTGCCACCGTTAACTGTTACGCGTGCCAAGGGCTTAGTATACAATAAACGTATCCAGGCCAGAAAATGTGAGCCAAATCCGTATCTCTCCAAGGCGGCGAATAAAAGGGCCATTCCATCATATCGAACGCCATTTTAGCATCTAAGGACACAATTATTGCGTCTTCTCGTATGGTGGAGGCCCTGCCCAGCACCCCGTAAAGACGACGGAGATTGAGTGCCGTGTTTTTTGTCGGCATGAAACCGGATTGGTCCGGGTGGATCAGCTTATGTAGGTGGGGCGATAGCCGAAGGGCCAAGAGCTTAGCTAGGATTTTGACCTCCGGGTCCAGAAGGGAGATCGGTCGATAGGAGCCGCATTGGTCCCGGGGTTTTCCTTCCTTATGTATAACTACGATATTAGCCAGACGCTGTGTCTCGGGCAGGGCCCCATGATCTACACTTTCGTTATACATTCGGAGGAGATATGGAGCTAGGACCTGTGAGGCCACTTTGTATAATTCGATTGGGAGGCCACTAGGTCCCATGGCCTTTCCAGAGCGCAGTGCCCCTATTGCTTTAGACACCTCCTCAGAATCAAAAGGTGCATCAAGATCAGTCGCATCTTGGGGGTCCAAGCGCGGCAGGGGGAGGGTGGAAAGTAAGTCAGCGGCCTCCTCCTGGGTTGAAGTGGATGTAGGGACATAGAGACGTTCAAAGTAATTAGCAAAAATCTCCGCAATTCCGTCCCGGTCACTACGCCTCTCCCCGTCCGGCGCAACTATTTCAGCAATCCATCGATTGGCCGCCTCTCGTCTATCCAACCACGCCAGTATTTTACTGGCTTTATCTCCTATTTCATAAACCCTATATTGAATAGAGCGATAATGCGCCCGGGCTGCCTCACTAGCAATGTCATGGTATTCCTTCTGCTTCACTGCAAGCCTATGAGAGGTGTCTGGGGAGGCAGAGGCGATAAGATCACGTTCGAGGTTAGCCACTTCTAATTCAATATCTTCTAGTCGTTTATGTTGTTCCTTTCGATGGCCCGCCACAGCTGCCACCCCGCACCCACGAATCACCGTTTTGTATGCCTCCCACAAGGTTACATCGGAGTCTACGGAGCCATCATTTTCTGCAAAATAATCGGTTGTGGCCTTTATCAGCCTATCTCGTATATCCGGAACTCGGAGATACCATGCGTTAAGGGCCATCTCTCGATGTGAGCGGGACGAAACCCCACCGTAATGTGCTAAGATCGGGGAATGGTCGGATATGCCCCTGGGTAAGAAAGATATGTCACCAAACATGGAAAGTTGAGAGGCCTGGCAAAAGAGATAATCAATACGGGACAGACTCCCATGGACCCCGGAGAGGAAGGTGTAATGTCGATCTAAAGGGTGAAGAGTACGCCACGCGTCAATCAATCCAAGGGCCTCTAAAAAGTCCGATAACAATTTCCCCTGTGGCTCAGGACGTCGGGATGGCAAACGGTCTATCTCTCCGACTATAGCGGCGTTACAATCACCCCCCAATAAAAGGTCTCCCTCAGGCAAATTCAGCAGGTGCGAGCCCAAAGCTGCCAATGTGGAAGAGTGAAGTTTAGGGGGAATGTACAGCGAGGTCACATTGAGGGAACGGCCCTCCCAATCTCCGGACACAGTAACAAAACGTCCATCAGGGTCATGTGTGGTTTTCTTAACATGAAGGGGAAAGGAGGATCTTGCAAGGATACCCACCCCCTGGATCCCCTGGTATATCCTGCATGCGCAAGTAGTTTGTAGCCCCAGCGGTTCAGCGCCTTATATGTCGTGCCCGGTATGTGCGTCTCTTGTAGAAGTATAAGGTCTGGGGAGTGTCTCTTCAGATACTGCAAGACCAAACCCCTTTTAATCCGGTCGCCCAGTCCATTAACATTCCAGGTAATCAATTTAAGTCGGCCCAGGGGTGTG
Organism: Calotriton arnoldi; assembly: GCA_963921515.1. Lineage (NCBI taxonomy): Eukaryota > Metazoa > Chordata > Amphibia > Caudata > Salamandridae > Calotriton > Calotriton arnoldi. Next base: position 3,016,916 of record CAWUFW010000950.1, on the reverse strand, counting down.
GAGAAGACAGGGGTGTCACCCATTAGAATCCTGAAACAGGGACCCCAATTCCCATTGGGCCCGATGAACCAGTGTACACATTAAGACACAATGCGAAAACATACAGATGTAATCTCTATAGGCATCAGCTACCATCATAGAATTGCACAAAATCGACCTAGACAGATTGCTTAAAACATAAAACAAAAAACAAACAACCACCTTTGTGGAACACCCAGAAACCCCCCCCCACCCTGCCTCCCTGCAACGTGGACTCAGAACTGCCCACCACCCCAATTTGCAGAGCGCTTGGATACCCATAAAGAACCTAAAAAGAGGAGACGCTACCCAACCAACGTACCCCAAGATTCGACCCTCTTCCCCCCAAAGGACAAAATAGCTGCCCCAAATAGAAATCAAAATAGCTGGCAACTGTAAGTGGGAGTCTAGAACCCCGAGTACAACAATGAACCATGTCCCAACATTCCTATACTTCCCAGAAATCAATGTCAAATAAACAAAAATTGTGCGAAAAATACATATTGAAAGACCCATGTACTTAGGACACTATGTGAATAACAGACGGTTATTGTTCATAACGGGTCAGGAGTGTGACCCAGGGACGTAAGCAATGTCTCAACCACTCGCCAAATCCAAGAAACATGAGTCACAGCCTGTAATGGCTGTTACGATACCTGCAACATATAAGTTCAACTAGACCTCCCTGGAGGACGTTCGGAGTCGTGTGCGTGTTCCCGGGAGGCAGTGTCCCGATCCGGAGTCGACCTCCACCCCTCCAACCAGTCCCAGGTCTCCTCTGGGGAGTGGAAGAATAGTGACTTGCCATCTGCCTGCACCCGCAGCTTCGCCGGGAAGAGCATGGCATATTTCAAATTGTGCCCCCTAAGAGCGCGTTTGACTTCCAGGAAGGAGCGACGTTTCAATTGTACCTTATGAGTGAAGTCTGGAAAAAGGTTATACTGGAATCCTCAAATTTTAGGGGTGGTCCATTCCTAGCAGCCTGAAGGATGACATCCCGATCCCGAAAATTGAAAATGCGTGCCAGGATAGGACGTGGGGGAGCGCCCGGCTCGGTTGGCCTCCAGGTACTCTGTGGGCGCGTTCGACGGAGAAATAATTGGAGAGGGATCGAGGTTGTAGATGGTTTTGGATTAAGTCCTCCACGAAAAGATCAGTAGCCGCCCGTTCCGCCCGTTCAGGAACACCTAAAATACGTATGTTGTTCCTTCTTGCGCGCCCTTCATAGTCCTCCAGCCGGGCCTCAAGGTCAGACGTCTGGGCTTGTAAGTGCTTGACCACCGACTCCAGGTGTGTGGCGGAGGTCGTGAGCGTCGCGATGGACCCTTCATTTACCTTGACTCGTTCCCCCATATTCCGGAGGTCAGCACGGATCAAGTTGACATCAATGGAAACAGTGTCAATTTTGAGCTCCAGGGCCGTGCGAACCCCCTGTACCGCCTCCATTATGTCCGCTAGCGTCGGGCCACCCTCAGTAGACTGTCGTGTTGTTTCCTCATCCGGGTGTCGCACCTCAGAGTCCGTGGTTCTGGAGTTGGCATACTTAGATAATTTCTGAAGCGTGGATGATTTGGGTCCCCTTGATGTGGCCATTGTGTCTTACGCTTCCACCCAAAGCAAGAAACAGCAGGGGTCGATCTCGTCAGGAGACACGCAGTGACGGCCGGTCGTCGGTTCCTCGGCCCCTGTCCGTATGGCGATGGGTCCCACGCGCCTCAAAATTGCGGCCGGCGGGAGTGATGTCGGGCGCAGCCTGGGCCCCACGGAACTTTCCTCCCCGGGCTAATACCGCCCTGATAGCAGTAGGCGTGAGAGGTCGTAGAGTGTCACCCTTCTGTAAACAGTGCCCCCACTGAAGGTGAAGATCTTCAAACGGTCCTACTGCCCCCAAGCGTCCACAGGCCTTCGCGCTATCTCCCAAAGAAGGTGGGGGCGCAGGATCGTAGAGGTCGACCCTCAGCTTCCTCCCAGATATCCGGCCGCCGGGGCAACAATGCTCCGTATACGTTGAATAGGGCGCCCCAGGCTCATGCGACTTACTGGCAATCCGGGACACCGTGCATCAGCTCTCGGTGCAGGCAGATACGCCCAGTCCGCGCCTTCCGTCCGCAGTGCGGTCCGACCGCCACAGGCGTTTTCCAGGGCCGCTAGCTTTCAGCGCGTTCCCGGGCCGCGCCGCAGGCCGCGCGGCGTCTCTGCCAGGTCCGCCCCGTCTCACGGCTGCAGGATAGATTGAACGCTAGCATCGGCGTATGGTCACCAATTCGCCTCGGGGAAGGCTTCGAGCAGTCAGTAGCTCAAGGTACTCCTCCGACCTCGATAGTTACGGGCATCCGGATCTGTGTAGCGGATTTATTTGGGGAATTAGCCGGTGGCCGACCGGAGCTCTACCCCAGAGCGGCCATCTTGGTTGTCGGCTAGCCACGCCCCCCGGGGGATGGGTATTTTTATACGTTTTTCATTTATCAATGTTACCATTACCTATGCACAGACGTTACGCCATGACCTCCCATCATTAATCAAAACGATCATCCACATAGACGGCGGATGACCACACAGACACGCTCTTCCCTATTCGGGGAACTTAATGTAGTTAGCTGGAATGTCAGAGGGCTACTGAACAAAATTAAGAGGGGGACTGTCCTTCGTCAAGCCAAGCAATACGAGACAGACATCCTTCTCCTACAGGAGACGTACATGCTTGGCAACAAAGCCCCCTACCGCGCCAGATTTGGATACCATACAATACATCACTCCGGGTTTACCAGGGGCTCCCGGGGCACAGCCACCGTTATACATCGCCTCATCCCGTTTGTCCATACCAAACACTGGCTAGATCCCGGGGGTCGTTACACCATCATATTGGGGACATTACACGGAGAACAAATTAACATAGGCAGTATATATGCCCCTCCCCCACTGGGAAACATCTTCATGAACAGAATCACACGGCTGTGGGGCGAACTCCCTGAGGACCTGACACTGCTGGGTGGGGACTGGAACGACATCATAGACAGGCGGCGCGATCCTGGGTGGGAACCCCCGATGGGTGGGTCCAAATTACATCCTCTTGCCAATACACTGGGTTGGGCCGACACATGGCGCGAATACCATCCCTCTGAACAGGGATACACATACATGTCCGCTGTCCACGGAACGTTGTCCCGACTAGACTATGTTTTTACACCACATAGTTATATCCACCGGATCTCCCACATATCTCACCTACCGCGGGGGCTCTCCGATCACTCTCCAGTCCTATTCAAACTCTGCACCAGTTCTCATAAACCCCCCTTCCGGTTGCGTATGTCCCCCCGGCACTTCCGTGACACAGAGTATCAGGAGACCCTGGCTCAGGCGGTGACAGATTATCTCGCGACTAATGTGGTTTTGGCCCCCCTCCAAAATTATTTTATGGGAAGCTATCAAACCTACAAACCGTGGGGTGGATATAAGCTTCCGTGCGGGTGATTAACGTAAGCGCGCAGCGCAGTTAATCGACTTGGAGAGCCACTAAAGAAGTTTAGAAGCTCAGCTAATCATTGATTTTTGTCCAACCCTCCAATGAAACCTACTCCCAGCACAACAGCGCATGCAACAATATCTCACACACGAAGCAAAGGAAATCTGGTTAGCCTCACAACACTGGATTTTCCAATGGGGGATAAATCTAGTAAAATGCTCCACAGATTGTGCCAGGCCGCAAAGTCTCCCTCGAGCGTTCAAATGCTGCGAGGAGTAGATGGAACCTTGTGCTCCTCTCCTGAGCTAGTTGCCAGGGAATTCGCACAATACTTCTCCACGCTTTATACACGCCAGGAGCAGCTCTCAGAAGACCAGATCGCCGAATTCCTCAGAGACACCCCCCCCGTACACTCACAGACCATATGAGGGATCAGCTTGATGCCCCCATTACAGTGGACAAACTCAGTACAGCGTTGGCCAATATACGCCCAGGTCGGGCCCCTGGACCAAACGGTTTCCCCGCTGAATTCCTCAAGCCACGCATGGGCACTTTAGGCCCGCACCTATTAGCGGCGATACAGGAGGCCCATGACCAACATGTATTGCCCCAAGATTGGCGACATGCGGAGATAGTCCTGTTCTTGAAGCCCAGCCGTCCACCAGAAGAAACATCGTCTTATCGACCCATTTCTCTTATTAATTTTGAGCCCAAACTTTTAGGTAAGGTTCTCGCGGACCGTCTCCGTACCTGCATTCAAGATTTGATCCACATGGACCAATCCGGCTTCATGCAACACCGCTCAATTCGACACAACATCCGACGGGTACACAACGCTATGGCGAAGGCTGCTGGGCTGGGCTGCCCCGCGGCCACTCGGTTAGCCGATCTCAATAAGGCTTTTGACTCCCTCAGTTGGACGTATTTATTCCAACTCCTCGAAGTCATTAACTTCGGCCCACACTCCCTAGCCTACGTACGGCTACTGTACACAGACCTATCAGCCTCAGTTCAGATCGCGGGCCATCGGTCGGCCCCCTTCCCTATCGGCCGTGGCACAAGACAGGGCTGCCCACTGTCTCCGTTATTATTTGCTCTGGCCATGGAGCCTTTGGCGGCATGGGTGCGGAAAGACCCCCTAATCCATGGCTTCGAGTGGTCACAGTCTCAATCCGACCGTATTGCACTTTACGCGGATGATGTGCTGTTTTTTATGGCTGACCCATAGTTCTCGGGCCCCGAATCCAGCAGATTCTCCGAGTGTTCGGACAGACATCCGGCCGTAACACAATTCCCACAAAATCAGTACTTTTTCCTGTGTGCAGAGACCAGGGACGCAGCGCCTGGGCAGCACAGCTGTCGCACGCGACAGAAGGATTTAAATATCTGGGCATTTTTGTCTCGCCCTGCCCAAAAACCTCCTGGGCACATAATATTGATCTACTCCTTGCCAGCCTGAGAGACGAGACGGCGATCTGGCCTCACCTTCCGCTCTCACTGTATGGGCGCTCAGCGATTTTCAAATTGGTCTCCCTACCCCGCATATTATACCGGCTACAGAACTACAGAACTTCCCATATGACATACACATGGTTCGCACAAGTCAATGCTTTACATAACAAATTTTTATGGAACGGAGGGGCGGTGTGGGTGGTGCTGAGTACATGTACGCAGTCCACATACTGCGGTGGAATAGCAGCAGCGGATGTATACGCCTATTACGCGGCATCCCACTTACTCGCTATTAACTAAAGGTGGCATAACTCGCCCACGGACCCTGCGTACGCGCTCGAGCACATAGCAATGGAGCGCACCCCCCTCCTCCAGCTTTTGTATAGCCACGTGAATTTAGACTTCCTGCCTCCCACTGGCAGTACCGTGGTTCGGCTTTGGAGATGTACGGTCCGGCGTATGGGGTGGCAGGGCCGCCAGACGAGCTATGGCATGGCACATATCTATGCCCTGTCACGGCCCTGCCGGGTTTCCGTAGGTGCGATTTGTTGGGTATATCTACTCTGGGTGACGTCACGCAGGGCACTACCCTCAAATCATTTCAACAGCTGCAGACGGACTTTCAGCTAAATAGGAAACAATTTTTCAAATATCTCCAGTTGAGGCATGCCCTCGCCCCCCTTCTTCATTCACTTGACACTCTACCAGAATTCCATCCTCTTGAAGGCGGTCTGCTAATGGCAGACTTAGGGGCACATAAGATACGCCAGCTGTACCAGACACCGACCACTCACGCCCACAACACTGCACAAGATGAGGGCGGCTTGGCTCGTGGACCTACCTGACATGACTGACAATGACTGGATAGAAGCTCTCGCCAGCCCCCGGGGTGCGGCGGTGTCCGCACGCTACCGCCTAATCCAATTTAAATATATGCATCGTATATATTTCACTCAATCCCGCCTGTGGCAGATGGGGGTCATCCAGTCCCCAGTGTCTTCGATGCGAGAGGGAGGAGGGGACTTACCTACATACAGTCTGGGGCTGTAGCACGCTGCAGCCATTCTGGCGCAGGGTAGCGTCTTGCCTGGGCCAGGTCCTCTTGTGGGACCTCCCATATGACCCGAGATTATTCCTACTCCATAGTACCAACAGGATTGGTGAGAATAGATACAAGCAACATTTGCTCTTCCTAGCCCTCACTCTCGCCAAACGTGACATTGCTCAGCTGTGGAAGGGTACGTCCCCTCCAACAATCAGCGGATGGAAGAAAGCCCTGGATAGATGCATGGGAGCAGAGATCGCTGTTTTCCAGGCCCGGGGTTGTCCCCAGAAATACAGGAAAATATGGTCCCGATGGGCGATTTTACCAGGGTATAGAATTACCTCCCTTACCATCTACAGACCCCTCATGAGTTTGTCCTCCCATACACGACTGGTCCCTGAACAGCCCATACACCATCACGCTACCGTCTGCACTCACATACATCCAGATTTAATAAGTTTTGTGGAGTCTGAGATTATCTGTGCCATGTTTATATTGTTTTGACTGCAGTTTCAGCAGGGGCTACAATCTCATTCATATATTGGTACTCCGGATACGTTTCATGTTCAAAATGTATACAGCGGCCCACTGTCCTTTATGTATCTTGAAAACTCAATAAAATATGTTTTAAAAAAAAAAAACACAAGCGATGTTTTCAATAGACCACATTTGAGAAGTTTTATCCTAAGTTCTTGTTTTAAAAAAGTCATTTCTTAACTAAAACCTGGAATATAGTTCATAACACTCCTGCCCTTTAGGGTACCTCTGAAATTTTCGTGACACAGTCCCATACCCTTAATCATGTAGCCATAAGTTCAGAGCTTTCAACTGATGTACAAATGCGGACTAATCCCAAACAACTCGTCACTCTCTCCTCTCCCTCTATGCACCAACTCCCCCAGCTCTCTCTTTCATCCATTCTGCTCTGATCTCTTCCTCACAAACTTGCAACCGCCCTCCTTTTCCCACTCCCTCTCCTATTCCCTTTTACCTGCCCTATTCTTCTCTAACATCCCCTTCTCCCTGTCACTCAACCACACTTCTCTCTAAACCCTCTTTCGCTCTCTGTCTCTCACACACATATCCTGCTCTGGTATCACGCTCTCTCCCATCATGCATTATCCCGGACCCTTTACAGCAACTCTTTCCCTATTTGTTTTTTATTTTTTTCCATTGGTGTAATTTATTTTTCACCTCCCCTCCTTTGTAATCTATTTTCCATTTTCTGGTCCTCCAGAACTGCGAGGTCATACGAATGGCAATAGTGTTATGCAAATATGATCATTCAACTGCAAACAAAAAAAACAAAAGTAAAAAACAATGTCATTTACTACGCCAATAGCTCTAACTTTCATAAATGCAAGACCGATTGCATTGCAAATGCTTAATAGTTGGCATTTGTTAATAGAACCTGATATTTGTGCCTCCTTTGCTCTTTCAGAGCATGTAGTGTATCAGGAGTTTGACGTTTTTTCCACTTTCATCGTAATAGACATTATCACGATAGTAAAAACGGACTTTACGTCTAAGAATGGAGACTTATTGTTCTAATGATAGATCTTCAATGAGACCTCAAGCTAAAAGAGAACAGCTCACGCTTGGGTGATCAACATGGGGGTCAGATTCTACGCAGGAAATCGCCAGCAGCATGTGCTATACTTGACAGACTAACAGGGATCTTGAGGAAGTAGTGGTGTTGCAGGAAAACTGTTGTTCTCTCATGAATCGAACACCAATAGAAAAATCTGAGGAAACCAGTCTCATTGTGGTAAAAGTAAAACATCCATGTAGAATACGATATGGCGTGGCCCAGCACTCACAACGATTAGTATTTATTAGGTCAGTTACGTTACAGCATAAATGACAAACTAAATAGAGCAATCCTTTTTCTCAAAAACAAAATATTTTCCAGTTGTAATGGTGTTTAATTTTGCTGAATTTCCCAATCAAATGCCAATAGTTACCATTTTGTGTAGCAATTTTCTAACATAGGCTGCATTTTTCTTAATGAACTCCCTGAAGCAATAACTGACATCAGAGGAGGACAAGAATTTTTCAAACTTATAATTTAATTTTTCACTTTTGCGGGTGTAATGCACCTACAGAGTAACTCCACTGATGCACCTCCTGCTGCAAAAAAAACAAGCATTTGCAATGCAATAGGTCTTGCATTACTGTAAGTTTGAGCTATTGGCGTTGCTAATAATAACAACAACAACAACAACACCCCAATAGCTCAAACTTTCAGTAATGTGAGAGCTATTGCATTGCAGAGCAATCGCGTCACTCGCGCTTTAGCTTTAAACATCTTAAGCTAAAGCGGGGGTGCAGCGATTGCTTCAAAAGTAAAGAGATAGAAAAAAACTTTTTTCTATTACTTTACTTTGAAGCAATCAAGGAACCCGCGCTTTAGCTGAAGATGTTTAAAGCTAAAGCGAGGGTGCTGCCATTGTAACAAATGTAAATAAACAACAACAAAAAAGACATGCGGCTGAGTACAGCGTCGCAAATAATAAAAGAAAGGTGCTGCCGCCATTATTCCAGCCGAGGCGTGCCGCACTGGGTACATTAAAAAAAAATGTGTTGCGGTAGAGCGTGTCCTGTCTGCAAAAGCAGGCAGGAGAAAGCCATTTAAGAAAATAGTGTTCAAAGGCTGTAATTAAAACGTACTGAGTAACAACACATGTAACTTGGGGTGTCCTCATGGGAGGTTACAAGAAGAGAAGGTGGTACTAAGGAGGGACGACTAATCCTTTTGACCAATGAAAAGCCACCATTTACAAAAGACCGTGACAGGAGCCAATTAAAAAGATGGGCGGAGGGTGGGCGGAGCTTCATGCCCATATCCTGAATACAGCATGTCTCTAAGAGACAGCGCAAGTGCTGCCTAGGCGAGACCTAAAAAATGGGAGGATTATAGACAAGGAGATGGGGGCACCCTGACTGCATGTCATTCGGTGGTAAATCCCTGGTGTTTTGTGAGTTGACAGAAGACTCCTAGGGGCCACGGTATCACTGACACAAAGTTAAAAAAAGACAGACGGGGAGGAAAAAGGTATTGTCAACTTCTCCACTTTCTTCACAAGGGGGTTCTATTTTTAAAAGTAGAACCACAAGAGAAGTGTTTGAACTAATGCATAAAAACTAGACTTTTGAATCTGCCTTTGAGTGATTAAAACCCTGAAAGACACATTGCAACCACTTGTCTGACACACACTCCAATGAATATAGAGTGGGAAACAAGCCCCGTCAGAGGTTGTCTGTTTCCCCAGCCTGCCCCTCACACCCCTTGACAGGGTTGTCGTCATTCCAGTAACGTTCACAAAAATGTGTCTCAACAATATAAGCCCGCCTTGCTAGGCTCCCGCTACTACCCGACCTGTCCTAGGCAATCAACCTCCCCATAACTCAGGAATTAAACAACAAAAGCAGACATTTCTGAAATTAATAGTAAGCGATTTGCTAATTTTGTGATAGTGTCACTCAAAGTGCCAAATACAAAAATGCTACACGCATGCCATATGAGAACTTGACAGCTCTGAATCTTGTCAGGATTAAGACTTTAGAATAATTCAACACATCACCTTCAGCTTTAAGAGTGTTGGAAAGGTAACTAGAATGAAGAAATAGTCGGAGTCAAGGTGGTCTCAGGAAATCCGTGTTTATTGGCAATAAGCGACCATGAGGTCCAAGGGCCAGTAACGAATGAATACACATTCCCATTCCACATTCCCCCCAACCTTCCAATATTCAAAGGTAAACAAAGTTGTTAATCACAAGGCAGCCACGAGCCATGACACGTAGTGCCATGCTCGTGTCCACCTCGCGGTACACAATGAAAGCGCACGAGAAAGGAAACCTGCGTGCACCCGACACACCTTCCCCCTTAAACAAAAATAAATAAATTTTAAAAAACATATCTTGGGGGGGGGGGGGGCGTGGCTTGGACGGCAAGGAGGATGCTTGCCTGAGTCTGCTGCTCCGTCGGAACGGGGAGTAAACTGATTATCCCAAGAGTTCTGACTACCAGACACGGGGCCCTAAAACACTAACGGACGTCGGAATGATGACCGCAACCGAAAACACCGACAACGAGGAGTCTGCAGCCAGATAAGAGCGGATAAATGCAAAATACGAGCCGGGTGCCGTGAGTGAGGAAAGAGGTAATGGCGGCCAAACGAAACTGAAACGAAACCTAAACCCATGAGGCTGAACCAGAGTCCCAGCTCCGGTGTTGCCACCACCACTGCCCCGATCCTGCTCATACGACTTGCCTATCCTGCCGGCTGTATGCCATTGCTGTCTGTCTGCCGATCCCGATCACTGTGTAGAGACTAGCACCGAGGAACAACTAATGGTGGAGGAGGCAGCGGTAGACTCTCACTAGTGAACGGGAAGCAACTGCAGAACAAGAGCTGGAAGGGTTGAAACCACCTCCATTTTCTGGCTACCGAGGTACGCAGATTGCGGTGAGAACGAGGAGAAGGAGAATCACCCCCCACTCCCCCAAACAACAAGGAGTTCGGAGAAGACAAAGGGGAAAATGGCGGGCTGAAGACAGAAGTGAAACCGAAACCTATCACCGCCACAACAAAAGCACCGCCGCCATTTCAACCGGAGAAACGGAGAGCCGGGAAGAGGCGCTCAGCGATCTGGTTAGCCGAGTGAAGGTAAACGGAGAGTTTGCTGATAGCAACCCCGCAGCCGATCACTGACCACCGCGGCACGCATCATGCATCACGCGAGCACAGCTCAGTGAGTTTAAGACGGGGGACCAGGCGAGGCGAAAACCCGGACATCAATGCGAGGGGAGAAGCATCGAGCCTACCCTGCAATCACTCTCCAAGGGAAGCGCGGTACGGCGGGTCCAAGGCGGGAGTCCAGGGGCAGGTCTGTGTCGGGGACGGCAGGGTGAGGGTGCGCCTCACAAAGCGATGTCGATGAGGCACACCGGAGCGGAATAATAAAGCGGAGAGCGGCGGCGCACACAGCGCGAGCTATACGGATGATACGGACGATAAGGGAGGGCTCTGGAACATCATTTACGGTCCCGATGAGCTGCTGTGATCTGTAGGCACACAACCATAAACAATTACATACAGGTGGATAGACTCGCAACCACAACAAGGACTAATGCCAGGAGAGTAACTGAAGTTAAGCGCCCCCGCGGCCAGTGAAAACCAGGTGTGGCGACCAGCGGACTGAGAGGACAGCAACCAGAGTGGGGTAAGCACCCCAGCGAGACCAGGGGGTGTCGAATCTGACCGGGCCCTTCGGGACGCTCATCAAAGCACCCACCTTCAAACAGGTACACAAGCGGGACTGCCAGAGGGGCCAGAGGAGAGGGGGAAAAGCGGCAGGTGGGGGAGACACAGACCCACAGAGCGACAGGGCAGCAAGAGGTGCGGTCCCGGCGTGAGAGAGGAGGCACGGGGGGCTCCCAGCAGGCACAGAAAGAAGAGCGGAAAGAGGGGCGCGAGGCGGCAGAGTGGAAACCGGACAGAAGCCGGACACCTCCCAGTGTAACCACCAAGCAAACCATCACCAACCGAGGGGGAGGATTGACCAAGGAGTAGAGCCGGGCCAGATCAAAGAAGGTGTAAAGGGGGCCGCCAAGCAGGAACTTCCTGAAGGTGGAAAGCTCTGCAAGGGCCACAAAGGGGTTCCCTACACACGTCACAGCCGAGGAGGACAAGAGATTGCGCTAGGGAGACAACCGGGCACAGAGCAAGTTCCCGGTATGACCAAGCAAGAGGGAGAGACCCAGTAGGCCCAAAAGAACGAGGCCAGAGACCCTAGCACAGCAAGAGAAACAGTCAACAACCCAACGGTGGAGCCTAAACAGTCCCAACAGGCACAAGGGAAGACAGCTCGAGGTCACAGAGCTCTGGGTGCAGTGCCAAGGGAGATTTGACCTACACCAGGAGAAGAGAGGTCTAGCAAACATGGCGGGGAGTGAGGCAAGACTCCAGCAACAACTAAAAAAAAAAACAAGGGCGAACCCACGTTAACCGACTCACCTATCAAACAGAAACCAGACATCAACAGCACACTAGAGATGATCCTAAAAAAAGCTGGCGGATGTTCATGATCTGGCCAAGACTACAAAACAGACCACAGACGCAATACAGCTGGAGTTAGCAGCAGTCAGGGCAGACATGCACACAGCGAACAACAGACTAACCGCAGCGGAGCAAAGAATAAGCGACATCGAAGATGCTGACCTGCAAGTAAACAAAGAGCTAAAAATTCTAACCAAAGTTACAGCAACATTCCAGAAGCAAACGGCGGAGTTGGAAGATCGAAACAGACGGGGGAATATAAGAATCCTAGGAGTCCCGGAGGGGGCAGAAGACAAGGCGGGCTCATGCTTGGCCTTCCTGGAAGACATGATCCCAAAAATCACAAACCTAAAATTCGACCATCTTTTCGAGCTAGATAGAGCTTACAGAGTCCCCACCTTCAGATCCACAACAAGGAGTGCGGCTCGCCCAATAATCTGCAAACCTCTGAGAACACAACACACAGAAGCCATCTTCAATTTTGCACGGAAAAACCAACAGATCGCATGGAATGGGCAGAAGATCATCCTCACGCAGGACTACTCCAAGCCCACAGTGGACACTAGAAAGGGCTTCCTGTCCCTACGAGACAAATTGAGAAAGAAAAACATACTGTTCTCATTTATCGGTCCTGCAAAATTCCGGATAAGCGACAACGGCCGCTCTCATGTCTTCGATGACCCGAGAGAACTAGTCAGATACCTGGATGGCCCAACAGCCCAAGAAATGGAGATCTCCCAAGCAAGCACCAGTAAGAGAAGAGCTTCACCGGAGCTGGGGGTGGAGTGAGACAAATCTGGTAAAAGACTCGTAACGAACCACTAAAGCAACCATATCTACCTCACTAGCTACCTCAACTTTAACTAACACGCACTAGCTACCTCAAGATACCGCAAGCGTCACAAAACTGCACAATGTAACCACAATGGGTCCACAGATGCTAGTAGATCTGTTTGCGGACTTTTATGCAGAAAGAGGGCTGACAAGTCTCACCGAGGCCCCTATACCCCATGCACAAACGGGCACACCCCCTCTACGGGGCACAGCCGAACAGTCACCTCAGACCGTCGTCCAACAACCGACTGCTGTTGTGTCTCCCAACTTCCGACCAGTGTCTTAGCAAAAGGGGGAACAGTTCCGGGGCACCGTGCGGGCGAACAGTGACTCAACCCTGCGCAAATGCCCCCTCACCCACAGATCACGGCGTCAACATCACCTACCTCGCTAGAGACCTCTACAAACTACCTCGACGTGACCGTGCCCAGGACAACAGACACTCGAAGAAGCAAGGAGCAAGCGGCACAACCGACACACTGCTTCCTCGCACGGAATCAATGACAATCATATCCTTTTTACCTATCCTGCCATGAGGGCAATGTAGGAGGGCGGGGGGGACACTAACACAGACGTTGCACGGCAAAGAGACTGTAAGGATGCACTCTTGGGATAAGAGAAACACAGAACTCGTAACCAACAACTCCCAGTGAGACGGAACGGCGACCCTGTCGTCGCACGTTCAGCATACGTTGCTTTTCTGTAGGGGGGGGGAGGGAGGGGAAGGGGGCGAGGGGGGGAGGGCACTGTTCTCTTTGTTTTCTTTTGTCGCTGTCATCTTTTCTATTTTCACTTCGTTATCCTCACATTTCTTGACAAGAAGGTTCAATCTGACCCGCGTAACGCTCCGAAGCGAGAGACCTAACACTGGGGCTTGCACAAGACAGACACGTGACCTACATCAGGTGGCTGGGACATACGGGAGGGAAGGAACCACAACAAACGAGAGCTGGGGACGCAGACTAGGCTTACCAGACGTGACTCACCCTAGATAATGGCCCCCACCAACAATCTCAACCTGGTCTAAAGATAGTATCCCTCAATGTCAAGGGACTCAACCACCCCATTAAACGCAAGAAGATACTAGACTACCTCGCTAAAAGTAAGGGGGATGTGGTCCTGCTACAAGAAACCAAATTGTCCCTGGATGATGTCAAACTAGTAAAAGGTAACTGGATATCACAGGTGGCGTGCTCACCGGCAGAAGGGAAGAAACGTGGGGTAATTACACTGATATCTAAAAACTCCAACCTAACCATAGAATCACAATGCCACAACGAAGTAGGAAGACTCTTGATAACACACCTGAGAAGGGGGGAGGTGCTTATACACGTAGCCAACATATACGGCCCAAACATAGATGACCCCACCTTCTGGGAAGGGGTATCGCACAAACTAGATAGCCTCCCACAGGACGACCTTACGGTGGTGGCGGGGGACTTCAACATGCCTCTGGACCACATTTTGGACAGACAATCACCCTGCCAATACCAACCCACAAGCGCACACACTACACTAAAGAACATCTGCTCCAAATTCAACCTCAAGGACCCATGGCGACTCCAACACCCGGACACTAGAGACTACACTTTCTACTCTAATACGCACAATTCGTACAGCAGGATAGATTACATATTAATCACAGGCCCACACACACACACCTTATAGAACATACTGACATAGCGCCTAGGCTAGTGTCAGACCATTCATGAATCAGCCTGAAGCTGAGTGGATGTCACAACGAAGACATCCCCCGGAGGTGGCGTTTTAACAGTGACGTCTTAGCTACCCCTGAAAATAAAGATAAGATTGGGGAGGCCATAAGAGAATACCTCAGACACAATGATACACCGGAGACTAACCCCACTACCTTATGGGACGCACTCAAGGCTACAGTCAGAGGCACAATAATCGAAATTAAATCCAAAATTAACAAAAACACAAAACTTACAGCTGGCCCAGCTCGAGCAGGACATCAAAAACCTAGAAACTGCCCATACCAGGGCCACTCACGATACTAGAACCCTAACGGACCTAACCAGAAAAAAGTATGAATACAACAAAATCTTGAGCGAGAGGGCCGGACTGTGGGTCAACAAATACAAGGCCATTAACCTTTGCGAAGCTAACAGAGCGGGGAAGCTCCTAGCCTCCTACCTAAAACACAAACATAACCAATTTACCATCTCATCCATCACAGACCCACACAACAAAACTTACACAAGACACAAAGACATCTTAAAAACCTTTCAAGAGTTTTATCAGGAACTCTATAAAAACGACCGGACCTTAGACCTGGAAGAGGGCACAAAATACCTTAACAGACTCGGCCTCCCACAGCTAACCAATGTAGAAGCACATAGATTAGGGCAAGAAATCAGTACTGCCGAGATTGAAATGGCGGTCAGGACTATGAAGGATAACAAAGCCCCAGGCCCGGACGGGTACACAGCCACCTTTTACAAGTCCTTTCTTGAGCACCTGAAACCCACCATCAAGAGGGTTTTCAACCACTGTGCGGAGAATGGGTTGGTATCACACTCCATGTCCGAAGCCAACATAATTGTCATCCCAAAGGACGGTAAGGATCAATTGCTACCCAAGAACTACAGGCCCATATCCCTAATTAATGTGGACTGCAAAATATATGCAAAAATCCTAGCTACAAGACTAAACCCTGTCCTACCCAACCTAATAAGCAACTCACAAGTAGGTTTCCTAAAGACCCGAATGTCTAATGACAATACCAGACTCCTCTGCCACATACTAGAACATACAGCAAAAATAACAGAGCCAGCTGTGGCTATCACCCTTGATGCCGAGAAGGCCTTCGACTGAGTTTTATGGTCCTTCCTGGAGCAATGCATGCAATCCTTCAACCTAGGGGAAGGATACATATGGAAGGTGATGGCACTGTACGGGGACCCAAGAGCACGAATTGTCATTAATGGATTACTCTCCGAACCACTTACACTACAACGTGGCACTAGACAGGGCTGCCCACTGTCCCCCTCACTCCTTCTGCTAGCATTGGAGCCCCTGATCACTGACATCAAGGCAAACGCGAAAATAAAGGGGGTCAATATTAATGACGTGGAAATAAAACTGGCCGCTTACGCGGATGACATTCTTATTGTGACAGAGCAATCCAAGGCATCAATTGAGGCCCTGATAGACACCATAGAGATATACTCAGGACACTCAGGATATAAGCTTAACAGGGACAAATCTGAATGCAAACCCCTCAACATCCACAGCACTAAGGACATCCTGGGGGGGGGTTCGGGTCTGACCTGGCAAACAGGGTTCATCAAATATCTAGGTATCCACTTTGGTAACTACCTCATGAGCACACTAGGCCATAATGAGAAGCTATTGATAGAAAAAATAAGGAAACTCTTGGAGACCTGGTCCCCCAAATTTATAACCTGGTGGGGCAGAATAGAAACGATCAAGATGATAATCACCCCAATGATCAATTACCTGTTGAGCATGCTCCCACTACTACTCACAGAGGACTTCCACCGTAAAGTGGATAACCTGATTAGTAAATTCCTATGGCGTGGAAAGAAAGCACGAATAAGTATAAAAAAACTAAGGCTGGATAAAAAACTGGGAGGGTTAAATCTAGCAGACTTTAGAACCTTCCAAACAGCAGTCCTAGCAAAACAAGGGGCCTGCTGGATGTCACCCCCTCACGGATACACGCCGGTATGGCTGTTGGCAGAGAGAGCCATACTAAACAGTCTCAACCCAATGGTGCTGCTAACAGCTAACAAACACACTCACGCCTCCAGCCCCATTTTCAAAAACACAAAAATTGCCCTACTAAGAATAGACAAGAAAATGGAGAACAGCGTAAAGGACTCGAAACTGGAGTCTCTTTGGGCCAATAGCAAGATCAAATACAAGGGAAAATGCCTAGCCCTTGACACATGGATTGAGAAAAGCATCTCCTACCCAGCCCAACTAGAGGAAGGGGGCCACCCCATCACGTTTGCCATACTGAAAGCTAGACATAACCTACCAGACATTGAGTTCTACAACTTCCTGAAAATCAAAACAGCCCTAACCAAAGCCAAACTAGCACCTGCAGATCCGTCAATTATACAGTATATGGCGAAAATCAACAGACTAGGTCATCAGGTATCGCATCTCTACAAACTTCTACGCCCAAACTCCACCAAACTTAACGATAAGTCAACTAACTACTGGGTAAAACAAGGCAATATCTCACTTAATGAGCAAGAGCTGGCTTTGTTTTGGACCTCTCCCTCACGCAATAAAATCTCCCCGGTACTATCACAAACAAAATTCTGGCTACTCCACAAGGCTTTCTGGACCCCAGCTCGATTAGCCTCACTAGGCCTCAGGGAAGACGACCTATGCTGGAACTGCGGCAAGGAGAAGGGGGATCTAGCACATCTTATCTTCTACTGCCCAAAACTCAAAACGTTCTGGGAGAAAATCTTTGATTTTATAAATAAGGTACTGGGGTGCACACTAACACCTGAATTCTCTTCCCTCACCACTGCATTTATGACCACAGGACTAAGATCACTGCATGACAGGGACCTGCTAGACCTCCTACTGACCGCGGCAGTGAAAATGGTCCTGTCCAACTGGAAGGACACAACTAAGACCCAGTGGCGGCTCGCATAGGGCGTGCTGCGGGGCGGTGGGGCGGGGGGTAGTAAACTCGGACATACGACGGAACGGAGGAAAGTAATAATTACTATCCTCCGTTCCATCGTATGTCCGAGTTTGCCCCTCCCCCGCCCCGCCTCACCGCACGCCCTATGTGAGCCGCCACTGCTAAGACCTCATACAAAGGCTGGGTCAATTGGGTGACGTACCTCAGAGGCGCGGATAGCATTGCCCTGCACTCACCCTGGAGGCCAGCAACCAGGGGGATGTGGAAGTCACTCGATACATATCTTGACTCCTACGAACCCCCGTGAGGCCGCTCTGACTCCCTCGCCCCCCGCCCCCCTAGTGGGGTTTCGGATTTGACACAGGGCTACAAACCCAGACTAGGCTCACTGCTATAGAACCTTTCTTGTATCCTCTCTCCACCCTGTCTTTCCTATTCTCTCTCTCTCTCATCCTTTGCCTAATTTCCCAGCAAGTCAACATAGAGGGGATTAGCTAAACATGTATACCAAAGTACCTGTAACTACTGCAACACAAGCTATGTTTGGCTGGAACCTCGTAACAGAAATGCTAATTTACTTGTTTATAAACATTTAATAAAATACTTTGAAATAAAAATAAATAAAAAAACATATCTTAATTCATGACAGTCTCAGAATCTCACAGGAAGATGGTGGATCCTTGCGCACTTGGAAGGAACATTGGTATCACTAGCAGGGGAGGTGTCCTGACACACAACATTATCATGTTCTCAGATATCCAAAAAAACATTGCTGCCAGAATCCTCCAGACTGCTTTTACCACCTTTAAACAAAGAAATTCTGTTTAAATTCCAGACGCTGCCGCTATCCACCTTAACAGCATTTCTGAAGACATCAACAACTCTTTTTGGCGATGACCAAACGGGATAACCCTTGGAGACACCCTCTTTTTTTCATGCTTACCAGGCCTCCAATCACGACTGCATGTTTACTTACAGTTCCCTGTCTCCTTCTCATATCTGGTTTCATTTTTTCCTTATACGCCTCAACTTTGTGGCGGACCTTCTCGTAGTCTATATCAATAAAGTCACTGCTCTTACTTAAATTCTTCTTCAACCACCAAGGAGCCAACCTGGCTTGCGTCCTCTCAAAAGTTCGAACGAACTGACTAAAGTTACAGAGTTAGGTGAGGTTCTGTACGCCAACAACATGGACTGTAAAGCATTACGCCAGTTCAAACCTCCTTTCACTGATAGTTGGATAGCTTCTTTTACAACACGATTAAATCTCTCAACTTGACCATTGGCCTCAGGATGGAATACAGCAATTCTTCTATGTGTGATACCACATTTCTCAAAGAAACACTCCATTTCCTTGCTAATAAATTGGGGCCCATTGTCGGTAACAACTTCTTGGATAATACCTTCCCTACAAAAGACATCATCCAAAAACTCAATAACTTTCTCTGAAGTTACATCCCTTACCATCTTAACTTCAGGCCACTTTGAATAATAATCAATTAAAACAATACCAAAAGCGTCTTGTTTGGGTAAAACGCTGAATGGCCCAATTATATCTAGACCTAGTTTCCGCCATGAAGCTGCAGAAAAATCTATAGGATGGGGTTCAGGGCGCAAGGCTGTGGCAGACTTGTCACTAGAAGCACACTTTGCATAAGTTCGCAAAACATGTTTCACACACGTGTCGATACCTGGCCACCAAAAGGATTCTCCGACACGTCTTCTTGTACATGAAATGCCTAAATGTCCTTCGTGGGCTATTGCTACAACAGTGTTCCTTAATGAATGGGGAGGGACAAATTTGTCACCTCTCACGACAACATTATTTTCAATAGCTAACTCATCCTTCACCTTGAAATAGCTCATCATGTCACCGATAATTTCCTTTCCTCTGGCCAACCTTGTAGAATATATCCTTTGACTTTATTTAACTCCATATCTTTTCCCATTTCGTGTAACCATACATCCTCTGGTAGGCTAGCCTGTTCACCGCATACCAAATTGACATCAAGTGGGGTAAAAGCAACTTCACAATCTTCTTTCTCGATTTCATCCAGCTCAAAAACAGGGGGAGGAAAACTAGACATGCAAATCAGCATGTACATTTACTTTACCTTGCACATTTTCTAATTGGTATTGAAAGTATTTCAACCTAGATGCTAATCTTGCCAAACGTGCGGACATAGTGCGTCCACCGCCCGGTGCCATTATATACACAAGAGGTTTGTGGTCAGTTTTGATAGTGAATTTGGTGCCCCATAGAAATGTTCTAAAATGTTCAGTACGCCAAACGCAGGCTAGAAGTTCCCTCTCTATACCGGAGTAATGCTTCTCTGCATTTCTTAAAGCTCTAAACGCATAAGCTACAATCCATTCTTTCCCATTGTCCTTTCGGATTAGGACTCCACCCAAACCAGTATTGCTAGCATCGACCACAACGATACACTTTTTTCCACTCACAAACGGTTTTAAGCAAGGAGCATTCACTACGAATTCTTTCAAGACACTGAATGCTGTTGACATTTCATTAGTCCAAACAAATTTTGCATTCTTCTTAAGAAGGCACCTGAATGGGTCTTCTTTGGATGCATAATTAGGGATAAATTCAGCATAGAATTCAGTAAGTCCAAGGAACGCCACAAGTTGTTCCTTAGAAGTGGGAATGGTAGCATTGGTGATATTTTCTACATGACTGCGTTTGGGTTTGATGTCCATACCACTGATGGTGTGCCCCAAGTATTCTACCTCTGTTGCTTTAAATATGCACTTGTCAAGGCGAAGAGGGAGACCCTTATTAGATAATGCAGTAAACACTTGTTTCAAATTTTTATCATGTTCGTCAGCATTCTTACCATAAACAAGTATATCATCTTAAAAAGCTATTGCTCCTGTTAGCCCCTCAAGAGTTTCTTTCATCAACCTTTGAAAAACTGAAGCAGCACTAGCAAGACCAAATGGCATGCGACAATACCGGAAGAGCACTGCAGGAGTTATAAAAGCAGTCACATTTTTGGATTCCTTATCCAAGACTACTTGGTGGTACGCACTGGCCAAATCAATACAGGAAAACACCTGTGCACCAGCTAATGTAGACACCATCTCATGCAAATTAGGTAAAGGATGGGCGTCCACCCAAATAGCATTATTTAAACTGCGTAAGTCTACACATAGCCTAAGTTCACCAGATGTTTTGACCGAAATCACCACCGGAGAAACCCACAGTGATGATTCAATAGGCTCTATGATATTTTTGTCACACAGATCCTTTAGAATGTCTTAAGAGTTTGCTCCTAAAGGAGAGAGGAACATTTCTTACCCTGTGACGGACAGGTACAGCATTGTCATGAAGTTTAATACAGTGTTTAAAACCTTGGTATTCTCCTAATTTTCCTCTTAAAACACTTGGGAATTGTGTTTTTAATTCACAAATGAGATTAGCATTGCTACTGTCAATGGCCATTGAGGGTTCTATCACATAAACAGGGGGACTGGCTCTGGGATCAAGTCTAATTACCATTTGCTTCTGGTGTGGCCATCCCAAAAGTGATTGCCCTGACTTTGCAACATACACTTTCGCAAAAGTGTGACGTCCCAAAAATACCAAGTTGGCCCAAAAATACTCGACTAAGTCGATTTTGTGCCCAGTGTAGCCTCCTGGTGTAACATAAGGAGCAGTTAACATCTTATCGGGCCATTTGTCATTAACAATGTCTAGTACAATAATGGTATACCATGCGCATGAATCAACTAGGAATTTCAAATTAACACTGTCAAAAGAGATGATACAAGAAGAAAATGTACTGATCCCCTCATTTCCACAAATGTTGATAACAGTATTAATATCATTGTCATTACTGTCATAGATACTATCACAATCATCCATACCTTGCATCATGTTTACCCTTTTGGACACTGCCCTGCATACTCTGCTGAAATGTCCTTTCTTGCCACACTTTGAACAAGTTTTGTCAATAGCTGGACATACTTTAGAATTAGTTAAATGCCCATTACTTCCACACCTGTAACACAGTAAGAGACTCTTATTGCTCTCAGCCTTCACCCCTTTAAATTTCCCTTCAGCTCTAGGAAAATTCTCGACCTTTTGAGAGAAAGGTTTCTTAGGCTTGTCAACGTCCTTAGGAACGCTAAATACTTCACTTTTATCATTGCCTCTTATCTCTTTAAAACATTTCTCAGAGTGCTCAATAGATTTGGCTAGATCAATGGCAGCATTTAAAGACATGTCGGATGTGGTTCACAATCTTTCTTGTACTTTTTTGTTATTTGTCCTCATTAAAATTTGATCCCCGAGTACTTGTTCATAAGAAATATGCTCGAAATTGCACATAACTGCAAGGGACCTAAGGACTGAAACAAAATCTTCAATAGACTCATCAGATTGTTGTTTCCTAGAATAAAAAATGAATCTTTCCATGACGATATTTTTCTTTTTCCCATACCTTTGATTAAGTTGCAGGGATGCGTACTCGTAAACATTAATTTTACTAGGGTTAACTAAGGCAGGCAAATTTTTTAATTCTTTTCAACCTATTCCACCTAAGCAATGTTTCAACGGTGCCAACTTGCTTTCAGGTTCGCATTCCTCCCCCTCAAGTACCTCAACATATGCTAGAAATACTGGTTCCCATATTTCCCAGTCCATCAGTGGTTCACCAGGTGTTGCCAAAAAAGAAGGAGGAGGTACAATACCCGACATAATTGGTAGTCAAAGTACAATGAAAGAGAAGAAAAGCAGAGAGAAGACAAAAAGAGAAAAAAAATATATAATAATAAAAATAATAATAAAGGTAGTCACCGCAGTATTTTATCGATGTGGGCGCAGTGTGTGCATATCACAGAAGGTGTATGCAGACAATAAGTTCACTTGTGCATGGAAGCTGCCTCCGAGAACAGCTGCTCGGATGACGAGGTAAACAAAAGATGGCCGCCGGAGAGGTCAGGGACTTAACCCATTGTTGTAACGTAACGCCCTGACGTTAATTCTAGTAGGCGCGAGGATCACCAGAGGTGAAGCAGCGCGAGTCGAGGCTGAACGTCGAGAAACCCAGCACGCCTCGCCTGGCAACGGCTACCGTGGAGATACCAGCACGCCTCGAGGTTGAAGTGATGCCTGGCAACAGCTACCGTGGAGATCCTAGTGAGCCCAACTATCGTTGCGTCTCATGTAAGCGGGAATGAAAAAAAAATAGGAACGAGGTGTAGGAAGCTGGCTCTGTATATACTATATTCCATCATTATGGGGCGACATTTTGCCCCAAACCCAATGGCACAGCATAATGCTACTTTTTCATTTTACATTGGAATCTTGTTACTCCATTTTAATCCATGTACTCATTCATTCACTTATTCAATCTTTTCACTTAAGTCCATTTTATTCCACACGCAGGTGATGCAATTTTCAAAAGTTTCTCATATTCATGATGTGCCTATCCGGCCTCTCTTCAGAACACGTACCAACGCATGTTGTTCATCCAAAGAAGTGTTTATTAAAACTCAATGCATTTCGGCCATTAGGGCCTTCGTCAGGGTCACTACAAGTAACAATAAAACACGCATTAATTATTTCATTCACCATTATATATGTGAAACAACAGCTAAAACATACATGTACTGTTAGCTACACCCCATCCTGTGACTATCATATTTCATAAAATCTAATGTTTAGCTCAGTATTCAATCGAATAACCCCCATTAGTTAGAACCAAGGAACTCTAACAACATTTAGTCCCATCTCTTTTATCCTTCTAGCAGCATCATATAACTCTGCCGATTACTCCACTAGATTACAACGCTCTGAACACACCCTCGACTGTACTGCAGTCTCGCTAACCTCTAACCCTCCCATGAATCCTAAGATTCACTCACCGTTATTCTCCTTACACAAAACCATGCCTCCTCTTCTTCTTCCTGCTTCCATTGTCGTCATACTCTCGCTTAGCTGATCTAAATCGTGCGACGCTCCTCCTTCTCCCGCCATTATTCAAACGACTGCTATCCTCGAGTATTCAATATCCCATACATTATTACCGTCCACACTATTCTAAGCTATCCCCAGCCTTTATTGCTTACTCCAATGTCCCCAAATTATCTATTACGAATACCTTCGCTGCACATTTTCTGAACTTGCCTCACGCACCTGCCAAAAAACAGTCCGCCGGTCCTCTCTTATTCCAAGAAGTGTTCATCCCTTTCAACTGTCAAATTTAAACCTAATCACTGTGTTCAAGACTCTCCACTTGCTGTGATCTAATTAACCACCTGCTCCAATCTCTCTCTCCAAAACCCTGCCCTCGGTTCCTGAATACTACAATTCCCACAGGAACCGAGGGCAGGGTTTTGGAGAGAGAGATTGGAGCAGGTGGTTAATTAGATCACAGCAAGGTGGGAGGGTCTTGAACACGAGTGATTAGGTTTAAATTTGACAGTTGAAAGGGATGGGAAACACTTCTTGGAATAAGAGATGAGGACGGACTGTTTTTTGGCAGGTACGTGAGGCAAAGAGTTCAGAAAATGTGCAGCGGAGGTATTCGTAAGGGATAGATAATTTGGGGACATTGGGTGTAAGCAATAAAGGCTGGGGATAGCTTAGGAATAATGTGGACGGTAATAATGTATGGGATATTGAATACTCGAGGGTAACAAGCAGTCGTTTGAATAATGACGGGGAGAAGGAGGAGCGGTGCGCACAGTTTAGATCAGCTAAGCGAGAGTATGGAGTAACGTACAATGGAAGCAGGGAAAGAAGAAGGGGGAGGCATGGTTTTTGTGTAAGGGAATAACGAGTGAGTGAATCTTAGGATTCATGGGAGGGTTAAGAGGTTAAGCGAGACTGCAGTACAGTCCGAGGGGTGTGTTCAGGGCGTTGTAATCTAGTGGGAGTAATCGGCAGAGTTATATGATGCTGCTAGAAGGATAAAAGAGATGGGACTAAATGTTGTTAGAGGTTCCTTGGTTATAACTAATGGGGGGTTATTCGATTGAATACTGAGCTAAACATTAGATTTTATGAAATATGATAGTCACAGGGGATGGGGGTGTAGCTAACAGTACATGTATGTTTTAGCTGTTTCACATATATAATGGTGAATGAAATAATTAATGCGTGTTTTATTGTTACTTGTAGTGACCCCTGACGAAGGGACCTAGTAGCCCGAAATGCATTGGGTTTTAATAAACACTGCTTTGGATGAACAACATGCGTTGGTACGTGTTCTTGAAGAGAGGCCCGGATGGGCACATCATGAATATGAGAAACCTTTGAAAATTGCATCACCCTGCGTGTGGAATAAAATGGACTTAAGTGAAAAGATTGAATAAGTGAATGAGTACACGGATTAAAATGGAGTAACAAGATTCCAATGTAAAATGAAAAAGTAGCATTATGCTGTGCCATTGGGTTTGGGGCAAAATGTCGCCCCATAATGATGGAATTTAGTACCCAAGTGCCACCTGGGCAAGGCACTTCACCAGTGAGCACGCAACGTTGAATAAACAAAGACAAATCATGGATGAAATTGAATATTAAAAAGGAGTGCATTCCCTATCTTTATGATGTACATTCTGTATATACTATACCAAAGTGAGGTATAGTGTGCACAGAGTCCAATGGAACCCAAAAGGTAGGCAGAGGTAAAGTAGATAGCACCTCACTCTCTATTTGTGGTAGTGTGGTCGAGCAGTAAGGCTTTATCAGAGGACAGTGTTAAGCATTTGTTGTACACACTCAGTCAGCAAATGAATTCAAAGAACTTCAGACCAATTGTTTTTGTATAAAAATATTATTTTAGTTATTTTATTTCCTAGAACCAAGCAAGCCTGGCACAGGTAAGTGATAAATACTTTGCAGTAAATATACAGTTGTAATACAGTTTGGATTGTAATTGTATATGCACTTTGTTTTGACTTACAGCATTATTACTGAGAAATGCAATGCTTTGTAAATACAGTACATATACTTTGAATGGGCTTTTTAGTAAAATGACCAGTACATTACTTTCAGATTACTTTTCTTACACAGTGTAGTATACCTGGATACTACACTGGGACATTTCCTGTAAACAGGTAAGTAAAAGGGTTTTTGTTAGTTAGTACAATTTTAAAGAATTTCTTTAGGTTTTCCAACTCCACACTTGGAAACTTTTCACAGAAAAACAGTCCATGTTATCCTATGGAGGAAAATAGTGTTATCGGTTTAAAGTTAAGTACTTTGTTGTGGGAGTTGGTATTCTGGGGTTAGACTCAGGGGTCCCCCAGGGTCAAGGATGCACTCTTGTTACACCCTCAGCGGCACTAGGGCGGCCGGGTGCAGAGTGCTGAGGCCCAATGTTATCCAATGGGGGATAGGAGGCCTCTGGTTGGTGGCTGCTGACGAGCAGGCCACTGGGTTGTGGGAGCAAAGCTCCTGGACTTAAGCTCAGGGCAAATGGGGGGGGTTTAGGCCAGCACAAAAGATGCACCCTCGGCAGCACTGGGGCGGCCGGGTGCAGAGTGCTGTTTTGGCGTCAGGTGCCCTGTAGCTTTCAATGGGGAGTCTCCAGTTTGCAAAAGCACTGCAGGCTCGGGGACAAAGGTCTTCTGGGTGCGACCACCACTTGAAGTGGTAAGTTGGTCCACCCAAAGCCGTGGGGCGTTGGGAGCAGGGGTGCCTTTTAGGGTCGGATCTTCTTACCAGCTCTTGGTCACGGTTGGGGGGGGGGGGGGGACTTTCCGGTTTGAGGCTGCAGACATCGGCTGGAGGCTTGAGGCAGGTCAAGGTTCGCCAGATCTCGGGTCAGTATCGCCGGGGGGGACCGCCTCTTGGTGTTGGGCCACTCGAACTCGGGCCGTCGGGTGCAGACCAGCGGATCCTTGCGGAGCTGGAGCCTGCTGTTTGACCAAATCCGGTGTTCACGGGAGACAGTCTTTGGGATTGAAGGCAGGCAGGTCCTCCGGGTTTGTTGATGTTGCTGGCTACAGGACACACCGGGATTTTGCTGGAGCAGGTTGGAGGTGGGGACAGGCCGGTAGTGCTGGGGCCAAGTCAGTGGGCATCCTCCTCTTGTTAGCTTCGGCACGGCTGTTCGGTTCTTCTTCTTTTCTTCTTGCAGGTTCTTGTCTGACTTCTTGGTTCAGGGCTGCCCCCTAAATACTGTATTTAGTGGGCGTTTTAGGGGTCTCGAGGTCAGTAGCCAATGGGCTACTGACCTTAGGGTGACTACACCCTGGGTGTGCTCACCCCACGTGGGGGAGTGAGCACAATCCCTAATCCTGATTGGGGAGTGCCTGCCATCTGCAAGATGACAGGCACTGAAGAGTGGGCTTCACCTCGCCTCCCCCACCTGAGGGGTGGGGTTGGTGGAGGTGGGCACACCTTCTGGGCTGGCTAATTTTTCCTGTCTGTCTTCCCTCCGAAACGGAGGGGAGACAGGAAGGGGGCCTGCTCCTGATAGCAGGAGAGGCTAGGGTCACATTACAAAGGCTGCAAGGCCTTTGAAGCTCCCCTGCCACAGATGGATCTTCCTGGCCTGGGGGAAGTGTGAACACCTCTGCCCAGGAAAGGCTTTGTTTCTGGGCTCAGGGAGCGAAGGCTCCCACCCTAGGGGTCCAGAAACATGTCTTGTGGTGGCTGGCTGGTGTGTACCAGTCAGGGAACCCACCAGAGGCTGGTCGTTTTTCAGGGGGCATCTCTAAGATGCCCTCTGGGTGTATTTTTCATTAAATCCCACACTGGCATCAGTGTGGGTTTAATGCGCTGATAAGTTTGATACCAAACTTCCCAGTTTGCAGTGTAGCCATTATGGTGCTGTGGAGTTCATAATGACAAACTCCCAGCACCATATACTCTTAATGGCAGCACTGCACTTACAATGTCTAAGAATGGACTTGGACACTGTAGGGGTACAGGGCTCATGCACCTGTACCCTCACCACTGGTATAGGGCACCCAGCTAGAGGGGTGACTGATCTATGCCAGGGCAGTGGGTTGTAGGCATGGCACACAGGGATGTGTGCCATGTCGACTCTTAACTTTGTGCTGCACCAAAACACGCAGCCTGCAAAGGCAGTGTGTGAGTGTAAAGGTACAGGACCTCCAAGGGTGGCGCAATAAGTGCTGCAGCCCTTAAAGGCCTTCCCTGGTCACAGTGCCCTGGGTACCTGTGTTAACATTTACTAGGGGCTGACCTGTGGCCAGAGAGTGCCAATTGGGTGTACAAGGTACAGTTTTGGGGAAAGAACACAGGCCCTGGGAACCTGATTGGCAGGGACCCAGGGCACATCAAGTCAAAAGTGCATCAGTAGTCTGGCGAAAAGTGGGGGGGTTACTGCAACAGAAACTCTTCTCACACAAGGCTCAGGAACAAGATATGCCGAAGAGCAAGCACACTCTAGGCAGAAGCAGTCCAGTGGTAACCAGTTGCGTGCAACTGTACGCTTCTCGCACACTTCCAGATATGAACAGAAGTGTCAGTCACTGTTGAAGGCAAAATGTAGAATAATGATAGTTGAGTCGGTAGGCTCTGGAGTTCATCAGCACATGCAGTGGCATCTGATTTCCTTCGTAATTGGCAGAATCAAGACCAGTCCAGGAGAAGGGGATAAAAGTAAACCCCCCCCACCCCAAAAAAAATAGAGTAATAATCCGACTTGCAAAAAAAATAGAGTGGCTCCGTGCCCGCTCGTCGCCAGTGTTGGAAAGGTAACTGGAATGAAGAAAAAAGTCGGAGTCGATGTGGTCTCAGGAAATCCGTGTTTATTGTCAATAAGCGACCGTGAGGTCCAAGAGCCAGTAACGAATGAATACACATTTACATTCCCCCCCAACCTTCCAATATTCAAAGGCAAACAAAGTTGTTAATAACGAGGCAGCCACGAGCCATGACACGTAGTGCCATGCTCGTGTCCACCTCGCGGTTCACAATGAAAGCGCATGAGAAAGGAAACCTGTGTGCACCCGACAAAGAGCGGCTTTGGCACCTTACATATGGATTTAAAAGACACAAATCCCTTTGGTCATCACTCAATAGTGCACAATAAAACACTTCTTGAGGAAAATGTTACGTCCTCCGGAGAGAAGAGTTTTAATTGTACGTGCCCATCAAGCCCATAACTGGCAAAGCAATTTCCATTTCAAAGTATTCCTCAGACAATCTGAAACGCAAGTGAAAGCTTGTTATGAAATTGCCCGGAGCCCATTTGACCTTAAGGATGATAATAGATCTATACCACTAGAGTGCCCAATCCAGGCTATTACAGTGAACCATGCTCAGGCAATGCACCAGGACGATAGGGGAGTCTGCACTGGACAACAGATTTGTGTATAGTTTGTTTACATAAGGGTACTGTGTCTGCAGTCAAACTATGGATCAGGACACAGAGGTGATGTGAGCCACCAGCGCAAAGTACTAGAAACTGTATCACAGTATAAGGTGCTCGCCATGGACGTCATCGCCGAGTGAGGGGAAAGGAATACAGAGGGGCTAAAGGTACGCTAGAATAGAAAGTTGTGAAAATGGCTTACGTTTGTTATAACGTGATCCCATTTTGCCGAACCATTTAGCCCTAAACGATCGACACATTTGGCAGCCAGAGACTACATAACTACACATAAGAACTTACACAAAGGCTCAAAAGAAGGACAACTGCAGACAACGGGATAAAACAGTTTCACGTCGTACAAGGAAGGAAAAATGCAATGTGACAACATACCGTATTACTGTGTTTATATAAAAGTGCCATTATCTACATTCAGAGAAATCAAAATGAGCACCGAAGCTCCTGTGGACAAACAAAGTAAAAACTGTAAAGCACTGGTTAACTATATCAAACATTATACGAAGTGTTTGAATTATTTCCCTACATGCGTAAAGATTAGTGCAGTAAGCAGCGGCAAACAATAAAGCATGTTGGCAGGTAAAGCCTGCTTTGCAGTGAGTGCACCTTATGGCCGACAACGGAACTGCTATCTTAGAAGGGGAGCCACAAATTTATCTCTGAACGTGAAACAGTTGTCGCTCACCGGCATAGCACCTCCAGATCATCCAGCGTGGACAATAATCTCTCTTTCGTTCCGCCCTTCTCTGGTCCACCAGGCACCAGAGCAGCCATGGCTGTTTTGTGTTTCTGCAGCTCCCTCTCTAGCCGTCATTGAGGAAGAAAGAGGACTTGAATTGGAACTACTAGACAAAGAAGACGGACAGTAAAAACTAAAGACCCAGCTAAAACGCCCTTATGCAGTACCGCCATCTTGGAGTGAATTATTTTTCGAAGACTGAGAACGGCTTCATAGCGAATTAACGTGTTGTTGAATTAGAATTTTCAGTCAGGAGTCATTAGAGCGCTTTTCAACATATTATAAAGTACTTTCTTCTTATATTAACTTTTTTAAAGTAGTAGTGATTAGAGAAAAAATACTGGTTTTAGGTGATTTTTTTGCACTGGCCAGCAGAGTTGGATTGGCACCAAAAATCGGCCCGGGCAACCCCAAAAAAGTGGCCCACTATCATGGAGTGTGTAGTAAACTTATACTCCTCGCAATATGGCCGTCTTTGGTCATTAGACCTTTCTCTATGTTCACACCTCTTAAGCCTCCCAGTATACCTATGTGCATTCTACTTTGTACTTGAAGGTTCCACACTTGTCAATTGAGGGTCTGGTCAGCTGGCGAGGTGTAACGCTCTGCTGTGCTATCTTAATAAACCTATCTTGTAACTTACTAAGAAGTGTCCTACTTCTCTCTACAACATTTTGGCGACGATTTGGCTGCCCAGACCAAGGAGGAAGCACAGCGCAGTCCGAGCAGCACCTCGCACCAAGAACCCAAGACTGCGTGCCACCCAACTGCACCAAGAAACAAGGAAAAAAGAAACTGGTAACCTGAGTAACGTGAGAAAACTTGAAAAAAAAACGAAACGAAAATAAGCAGAAACCTGTCACAAGTACCCCAATTCCTGTCAACCGTGAGTTAAGACGATCTGCCTACGGTTGAAGGCGCAGCTAAGAACTCTCTTCAGCAAGTGGAATTGACACAACGGTGAAAGGAAAGTGACAGGTCAGAAAAGCGGTTCGCAAAAAGCGGTTCGCAAGGGTGGAAAGTGAAGAGATAATTGAAACGGAGTTAATTTAGAGCGAGCGTATGTCTGTACTGTTGAAAGACATCACATTGGAGTAATTGGGATGCGCAGTGGAGGCAAGCTGTGAGAGCAATCGTTCAGATCGTGTGACAGGCGTGGAATGTGCGGTGAACAATTTCAGAAGCAGCCGAGAGTGAGGGAACTCGGAATTGGTGAGACGGGTGAAGAGAGAAGTTAAGCGTATCTAGAAACTCCGCCTTACCGTCGTGGGGCAGAGAGATCCTTCCCCTGTGGTGTAATCCTTGCTCTGATGACGTGGCAGAATTTCCGCTCGTACTAGCGGCAGTGCGTTCTTGGAGGCACGTCGTGAGCGTTTGTGTTGCCTTGGTTACCAGCGCGGCCCGAGAAGAGCGTTCAGCGCGTTATGTTGTGCGCGTCTCTTCCTGTTTTCATGGTTACACGAATCTGGTGAAGGCCCATGTCAGTTTCATGAGACGCCGCATGTCGGACGCCCACACGAGTACACTGATCACCTGTTAATCCTGTTAGCAGACAAATGGACATTCCGAAAATACTCCTCCGAGGCATTTATCAGGCGATAATCACTTTGTTCTCCGATGTGTATTAAATGTTGGAAAGGGAGTAGCGGTGCATTAAGCATAGTGCACATAGACATCACTGCCCAGGAACGGAGACCCAACAAGTCATCTCCACTAGAGAATTTGCTTCCGTATTCCTAAAGGCAAGAGACACCATGAAGCTGGTAAAACATTAAGGTGAAATCAAAGCACAAGCCGTACCGATGCGATGCGCGGTGCGATTGTAAGCTGACACACTGTTATTAAGCATTGCCGGTACCCGCCAGTTTATATTCATGCTGCACGCAGAAATGCCCTTCCAATTCCGATCATATGCAAAGATGTTGTTCATTCCAAGAATAAATCAAATAGCTTTGTGAGACACGTCGTTGCAACTTGGACATATAATCATAATAAATTGGATGTTGTGTGCACTTGTAAGTGTATTTAAAGTCTGTAACGGTGCGAAACTCTTGACAACAGTGCCACCTTGTGGACTTTGGAAGCATGCAATGTGTGGCTCCTTTTCATAAATCAAGAATAGGATGGTCACAATATGGATCTGTTTTGCATGCCAGAACAAAACTAAAGCATTTGGGGTGAAAATGAGAAGGTAGAATTGGGGAAGTCAAGAACCAGAAGCAGGTCAGTTGACCTATAACAACAGGTGCCAAGCCAGAGTAAATCCAGAACCAGGAAAGCCTAGAACCGGGGCTTAGAGCCTTAAACTGGAGCATAGAGCCCATAACCTATTGGAAAAGAGAAGGACCCTGGCACGTTTTCTTGTCAAGTTAGAGGTCCCTGTTGATCTTCTTCAAGATGAAGTGGTGGCTGACACAAACAAGCAATTCATGGTAGGCTGCAAAACGTGCACAAGAAGCGTGAACAACTGAAGGCCTCTGATGGTCTTTTGCAGAAATAAGTAGGGACATCAGTACCATGGATGAGGAGAAGGTCCAGCTGATAAAGAGAGTGGAGCGTCTTAAGAAGAAAGTGCTGAGTGTACAAGATCATCAGCAGATGCTTGAGATAGCTAGACAGCTGCGCCTTGAGAAGGAGAAAGAAGAGCCTCAGAAACAAGAGTAGAAGAATCAGTTGTGTCATGCAGAACAGCAGTTGTAGAGCACAACATCAGCTAAGAGACATACTTTATGCAGTAGATGATGCGAGCCGAGAAGTCTGATGAAAAAGGTGGAAGAAGAGATAATACTTAATCCTCACATGCCTGCTGAGAAACTTCCCAGAGAGTTGGAGAGCAAAAAGCAAGTCTTGCATTTCCTACAAAAAGTTGTAACTGAACCAGCAACAGACCAAGCAAATGAGGCCCTGTATTTCGATGGTCTGAGGTTCTAAAGGGCGATACGTTCAAACTGTATGTGAGTAAACTCCGTGGGAAGACTAGTGTTTAAAAAAAAAAAAAGTCAAGAGCTGGCAGAGCTTAAAGCAGAGCATCGTGTTCTTCAGAGAACAGAGGATATCCTGAAACAGCGACTAGAGCCTGTGCAGCTGCAGCTGCTGGCAATTGTACAGGAGTGAGGCTTATCTGGATATAGCGACGCGCAATAAGATCAAGTGAGGGTATTGACATTGAGAAGCGAAATGGATGAAGTGAGAGGCCAAACCCGAGACGACATGTCTGACATGGTAAAAAAATAAAAGCTGAATGCAATGATAGATGAAAAGAAGTCAGCCTTAGCTCCTATTATAAAAGAACTGAGACCTTTACGACAGAAGTGTCTGGAACTAACCCAAGAGTATGTTGAGAAGAAGGATCAGTTTCACAGCTGTGCAAAAATGTTCACTGAATCCGGGTGTAAACCTCGCTTTTGGATATGAACAATTTAAATGTCTCCAGTACAATAGTGTCTCAGCTACTCTTCGTTTTTTTTTAACGCAATAAAGTGACTTTTCTTGAGAAGGACACATCATTCTAGCAGCAGTCTCTTCAACACAATATGAAAATCGCAAGGAAACAAGGGCAGAAACGGGACATGGAGCCCACGATGGGGTCAAAGAGCCCATAACTAGAGTCAGAGAACCGAGATTAAGAGCCCGAACTCATAACTAGAGTCAGAGAACCGTGGCACAGAGCCCGGTAGTGGACAAAGAGTGGACAAAGGTCCCAGAACCAGTAGAGGACAAAGGTCCCAGAACCAGAAAATGGAGGGGACAAACGTCCCAGAACTGGCAATGGACAATGGTTACAGAACCAGAACAAGGAGTGGACAATGGTCGTCCAAGAGGTGACAAAGGTCGTCCCAGAACAAGGAGTGGACAATGCTCGTCCAAGAGGGGACAAAGGTCACCCCAGAACAAGGAGTGGACAAGGGTCGTCCAAGAGGGGACAAGGGTTGTCCCAGAACAAGGAGTGGACAATGGTTGTCCAAGAGGGGACAAAAGT
The DNA here is from genome assembly GCA_963921515.1 of Calotriton arnoldi. NCBI lineage: Eukaryota > Metazoa > Chordata > Amphibia > Caudata > Salamandridae > Calotriton > Calotriton arnoldi. Next base: position 2,983,340 of record CAWUFW010000950.1, on the reverse strand, counting down.
TGTCCCTGAACGAGGAGTGGACTAAGGTCGTCCAAGAGGGGACAAAGTTCCCAGCACCACGACAGAGGATTGTGACACAAAGGTTCCCAGAACCAGGACAAAGGTCCCAGTGGGTCCAGAACCGGGAAGAAGGTCCCGCAACTAGGACGGGGTCTCAGAGCCTGCAGGACCTAAACAAAGAGTCCATAACCAGAAAAATGGAAAAAATAAATAAATAAATAAAGGGCCCAGAACTACAGCAAGAAGCCCAACCGAAGAAAGAGAATCAAACACAGCTTCATCTATTTCTTCGTGAACATTGAATTCAGAAATCTTTAAGCGAGAGCATGGAAGCATCTGTTGAACCCTTGAACCAGGACCGGGAGAGGACAAAGGTCCCAGGACCGGCAGAACCAGGACCGGGAGAGGACAAAGCATGTCCCAGGACCGGCAGAATCAGGAACCGGGAGAGGACAAAGGAAGTCCCAGGACCGGCAGAACTAGAAGGGGACAAAGGATGTCCCAGAATCAGTACCGGGAGTGGACAAAGGAGATCCCAGGACCGGGTGGGGACACGACCGAGATTTGTGACAGAGTGGTTCCCTGAACCAGGACAAAAGTTCCAGTACCACGACACAAAATCGTGAGGACCGGGTGGGGACACGACCGAGATTCGTGACAGAGTCGTTCCCTGAACCAGGACAAAAGTTCCAGTACCACGACAGAAAATCGTGACACAGTGGTTCTCAGAACAGGGACGAATGTTCCGCGACTAGAACCGGGCCTCATAGCCCACAGTACTGAGACAGATGGTCCACAGAAAAGTATAAGAAGAAAAACAAAAGAAACTTAGAGGCCCGAACCACATCAAGAGGCCCACAACCAGAGAAAGAGAACCAGAATCGAGACACCTGGTCCAGAACCTCAACTTGGACTGTAAGAGTACTGGCTTCAACTTTTTCTTCGGGAACATCCTTCCAGAACTTTTTGAGCGTTGGAGGCACTTATTGAATTGTTCAATCTTCAACCATGAGCGGGAAGCCACGTCAGACAAGGACCGGTTTTTGCTGGTCAACGACGGATTGCAGAGAGTAGTCTGTCTCTTCCTGTTTTGTCAATCGAAGGGGAGTAGGTGGTCATGATAATTCTGTTTCTTTCTTCAACCTTGACCCGAAACGAAATGCTTCTTCGCCTTCATCATCTGGAAGTCCATGAGGTCGCTGACCTCCTATTTGTCTTGATGTTAATTGTTGCTGTCTTCCATGCTTTATCCTTTCCTTTTATGTTTTGTGCGTTCATTTGCTTTTCCATGTAAAGGAGGAAGGTGTGTAGTAAACTTATACTCCTCGCAATATGGCCGTCTTTGGTCATTAGACCTTTCTCTATGTTCACACCTCTTAAGCCTCCCAGTATACCTATGTGCATTCTACTTTGTACTTGAAGGTTCCACACTTGTCAGTTGAGGGTCTGGTCAGCTGGCGAGGTGTAACGCTCTGCTGTGCTATCTTAATAAACCTATCTTGTAACTTACTAAGAAGTGTCCTACTTCTCTCTACAACAGAGTGCAATCTTTCACGAAACATTTCTTGGTTAATATGCATACCCTCTCTGTAGCCTGGGTCAGTAAATCTGTCTAATGGCTGGCATAGGTGCTCAGAGGCAAATGTGATTTCAAATTGGAAGTAGGAGAGAGATTATCTGGAGTTCTCTCCATAACACATGCTCAATGTTTGTAAGTAAGAGTTTAAAAGTCAGCCATTAAAATATAGAACTTTCAAACTCTTTCAAACAGCCTTACCATTTTTCTAGTCTTCAAGAGCAGGAAGGGGGCTTTGTTAGTGAAAATCGTCATGTCACCATCCAGGAAAAACAACAGAAGAAGCTGACATGGGTGGTTTAGAGACAGGTGCAACTGGCAGACAGTACATGGCAGTTCAACATTGGCCATATTTGAGAAAAGGTTGACAGCTTTCTTCCCTGTTTCCAGTCCTGCTTAGCTGGTGAAGATGGCAACTCAGGGGCTGGGCAGGTAGTGCTATGTAAGGGCCCCAAGGAGGAAAAGCTCGGGGAGAGTCAGCTCAGCAACAAAGTATGAGCTGGCAGTGTGTCAAAAGCAGTGTATAAATAAAGGGAGCGACCCCACTGCCCAAGAGACAGGGTACCACAAGTAAATGAAAATGAGGGCTCTCTTGGGACTCCCGAAAGGTTATCTCCAATTTCCTACATTCATACAAACACCTCTTCCATTAAACCATACAATAATACAACTACAATTTATGATGGACCCAATAAAACAATTATAATATACACAATGATACAAAACCACAATATATACTATAAAATATATTATATTTATTCAAATACAAAGAAAAAAAAATTTCACCAGTAAAATAAAAATATTACAAATTAAGCAAAATCACAGATACATCGATAAAAAATACCACATATACAATGTACAGGAGACAAAAAAGTAAAAATTTGAACAAGATCACAACATCATAACAAGGTTATTCCAAAATGAATCCGTTTCATAAATCAGTTCAATGTCCATAAGTAGATTCCTGTATTGGACATGAATACGTTCCTTGGATATAACCGTTTATTTAAACAAGGGCGTCGACGCGTTTCGGTGGTATTGAATTAATAAAAAACACCTTCCTCAGGACACACTTAATATTTGTCTCTCATTAGATATGAAAACATTGTTTAAAACCTAATACAAAAAAACATGAAAACATAAATATCACAATCCACAATATATTACATAACACAACATATTCAAAAATGCATTGAAAATGAACATTGTCGTAGGTTACAATCATTTATTAAATCAAAGTGTTATAGATAATTGTTTATAGAGTCCATTTCTTCAAGGTTTAACTAACATAAACCACATCATGCAATACTCCCCTTTATTCATACATTCACATTCGTTTACTAACACCCATATTCCTTAGCATGCCTACAAAAATTTAAAACACACATCATACCTACCTACTTAATGTTAAAAGTATCCTATGGCCGTTATAGATCACTCTATAATTTTAATCGACCAATGGTAGCCGCACACTTCAGCTAATATCTATCATAAAACAAATATAAATTGTTATTAGAACCTCAATGGGGTGTCTATTAATAGCAGAGCCTTTAAATAATAGAGGCCTACGGGATTAATCCCACTTGTCCCATCGGATCTCATACCTGATTAAAATTCCATAAATGCGAACTGTAAAGGAGCACCTCAGTACAGGTCATCTACAGATGAAAATAATAATCTTGCTCTTAAGCATTCAACAGATGTCTGTATAAAGGAAAAATAAGAATAACAAATCAGTCCCCACTATGACCCATTCATTGCTAGCCTTTATTCTTATTATATTTGTACGGGAAGAGTCACTCACCCCATGAAGCTTTATAAGGGGTGTTTCACTCCGGCAAGAGCTCCAAACTCTTTTTCGTTTTAAAACACTCGTAGTGGTACTGGAGCCTCCAAAATAAGAATAAGAAACCACCGACTTGGGTCTAAAGTGGCGGCAATTGAGCCTAGGGTAACAAAAATACATAAAAACCCACACTTGTAATGTATTAATGCAAGCTTGCTAGCATTTGCAAAGATTCGTATTGGTTAAATTTAAAGCTACATCCACTATATCCTCTCAGTTATTTATGTGTATATATACTATTTAACCCAAGTGTGTCAAAAGCAGCCTGCAAGTGAGGCGTCAAGGCAATGGGTAGTAGGCAGGTGTGGACTCCAGCCTTCAGCTGGTCACTGAGGCAATGGGTGGGCCAGGTACGTCCATCTCCAGGTGACAGGCTGTGAGTGCAGACAGGCTTCTGCTCTTTCCTGGTTTGACTTGCGTCGGCTACCAACTACACTTCAAGGCTCAGAGAAGTCTTTCCTCTAATAACATCATCGCAACATGAGCAGAGTCTCATGATATGTAGCATGATCTGGTGATGCAGTGGGCTAATGTATCCACTGCAGGGATCTATGTTTGACCTCACGGTCACTAATTTAATCTCCGTCCAGTACACTCAGCCTTTCATAGTACTGAGGTTGATAAAATGATTACCACTGAGTTGGGTACAGTGCAGGAAAAGAGGGGGGATCCAGCTGGATCGCGGATCCGGCAGCAGTTATTGAGCTGGACCTGGGATCCGGGCTGGCCCCACTGAAATATTCAGAATTTGTTCTGGTAAAATTTGTCAATGCTGGAACACATTCAGCAGTGCTCGCAAAATGTCTGCTTTCTGTTCAGAGGAGCAATATGCAGTGGGTGAGGGAGGTTTCTTATTTTCATATCCAGCATAGCCCATCAGAAAGGCCTCACTCATAGGGCCATCACCTCTTCTTTTATTGCCATCTCATCATGGTTGGGAGCTATCTGGAGTCTGACACCTAGATGGCAGTGCAATGGAGGGATCTAAAGGTGCGCAGTTTGTTATCACTTCAGAAATGCTTAAGAGAAACTATAATTTGGACACCGGTTATTGACTTTGTTCAACCCCTGTATGTAAGCGCCATGCATATATATATTTTTTAATTTAATTTCTTTTGTAGAGCTATTTGTCCCAGTGTAGGGAGTCAGAGGGATTTACATCACACTCATATATTGTACACAGAGAATGAATCATTCAACTGTGTAAATCAATATATTGGAAATTACATAAAACAATGAAAGTTACAAGGTGTAAAAGTCAGATATCTTCTATATTGGTTGGCACCATATGTTAGGAGTACTTGGTCTGGAGAAACACAGCCAACTTTAAACATCACACAGGGGCCGATTCACAGAACTAATCTGAGATAAAATCCTAAACTTACTACTTTTGGTATTCACAGAAGGCATTTAGTAGTAGTAAAGTTAGGACTCCTAACTTTACTACTACTAAACTGAGACAAAATCCTAACTTTACGACTTTCGGTATTCACAAAAGGCATTTAGTAGTAGTAAAGTTAGGAGTCCTAATGGTTTATCCTTCTCATGCTCTTGAAGGAGACAGTGCATATGCCTTGCATCCATGGGAACTCACACCATAGCTGATTTCAAGAACCAGAAGTAAAAGGCAGTACAACAGGGCGCACAAGACGACAAGCTTCATCATTGAACGGACCTTTGGGATACTGAAGTCCAGGTTCTGCTGCCTCCACAAGACTGGCGGAGCACTACTGTTCAGACCTGAGACGTTCTGTAAGATCATCGCCACATGTGCCATACTGCACAATATCGCCATGAGAAAGGGTCTGCACAACAACACCATAGAGCTTGAATCTGACTCAGATGAGGAATTACCACCACTACAGGTGCAGCATGAAGAGACACATGCAGCTGAATGTCGTGCACGACGCACAGAGATCACCAATAATTTTTGAGATAAGACTGTGTAGTATCTTCTTCTTATATTTATAATGTTCCCTTTTACCTAGTTCCTAGCTGCTCAGCCAGTGTGAATGTTCTGTATGGAATGCTGGTGTGATGGACAGGAGTGGAATGCTTGGGGGCCTGGTATGAGTGTGGACAGTTGGAAGATGGGCTGAGCAGCAGGCAGGCTGCTCCTGGTGGGGCTGCTACCATTGATGTTATGGACTTAATAAATATCCTACAAAGACACTACTCGGCTACGTCTACTACTTCACCTCTACGCATGGAACATCACTATTACAGAGTGATTACAACATGTAAGAAGTTGATGGAGCAAGGTAAACGAGAACATTTTGAACCCCCTAATATTAATGTTAATAATTAACGTTATTAATTGGTTTGACAATTAATCAACACTTTACGTCTCTTATAGACATCTTTTATAAGTGGTAACTGCAATTTATGTGCAAAAGCTAACCTACTTACATTTGTCAACGTGAAATAATATTAACATAATGGTTTGCGTACTAATTAAAGTAATATTGCATGATTTGTGCTATGTAGTAAACTGTATTGTGGCTAAAGTATGCGGATGGTAAGTAAACATAGCTTTATATGTCGCTTTTTGCTAGGTAACACCTAATTGGGGTACGCGCTGTAAAAATGGCTGCCGAGGCAGATGGGCTTAATGCGCAAGTGCAAAATGGCTTCCAAGTGGAAGAGACTGCGGAAATATGTCACGTGATTTGAAAGTAGAGCCCAGAATGAAAAGGATCAAGGTCACCATGACCTGTCACCAAGATGGGTGCCAAAAAGGGACTCAGCGAGAATGTATGAGAAACAAAGATGCAGCTGTGAATTAACAATGAACTGTTTAAATAAGGATACAAAAGAAGATACATATGAGGAACTGTCAATCGGATTAATAATGTCCTAAAACCGTGAGAAAGGACAAAATGATGAACATTTTCAGAACTGGTTTGAACAAGGAGGGCAATGAGGTGATGCTTGCCACCCCTCCAATGGACCAATTAGCGTGAATCTCGCCCCCAAAGATTGAAACATTTCTGTTTAGTAAGCTAGTAATAGGGTATAAGAGGACCTACTCTTAAGTAGGAGGAGCGCTATTCATACATAATTTTTGAGCACTGGACGTTGATGCTGGAGAACTGCTGCTATTTTCCATAGGCCGTTTTCTTTAAAAATAATTAATCTTTTTGCTTTAAACTGACTGGGAAGGAACGAGAATGATACGGGAAACCTGTATAGGTGGTCCGTCGAGGAGGCCTGTTTAGCGGGACAGTCAGTCAGCTTTTTGGGAGTTCTTTGCTGTGATCTGCAATTTATCTGCTGTGACGAACTTTATTTTCCATCTAAAAGGGTATGCATAAATTCTTTAAAGTTTATTCCTTATAATGATAATAAATGTATTAATTGATTAATAAAATTGAGACTTTTCTATGCATTTTAAACAAGTAGATAAACTTTATTATAAATTAAAACTACGAGTCTGTGGTTCTTTAGCTCAATAATAAATGCAAATGTTTTAATAGGTTAAAGTGATTGAGCTGGTCTTAATCACCATCAACTGATTCCTACTAGTTGGTCCATCGACCAATGAGCGGAATACCTTGATGTTTTAGAAACCGACAGGATTAAAACTAATTATGTATGATGTTTGAGAAATTATCTTGTCAACTTTAAAAAGGTATCCCGTTCTCTTCCAGCAGTCATTAACTTTTTCTCCTAGGTAAAAGTGGATGAGATCCAGGGAATATTTGAGTGAGTGAATGTATATGCGGTGTTATGGGCCCCACCGTCATATTGATATAGTTGTTGGAAAAGAGTGTTTCCAACCTGGATGTTATGTCCACAGGAGAAGAAATTATATTAGTCGCGCTGGATCAGATTTCTTGGTAGCAGAGGATGGTTACTATAGATTAGTTTGGTGATTATTGATTATTGATTATTTCATGTCTAACACTTCATGTTGAGTCGTATTATGTTATATGTAAGTCGGAAATTTTGAAGCTTCCGGGAAGTAGGAAGTGGACACGTGTGGCAAGAGAAGTCACATGGAATAGTGCATTGTCTGGGTTTTCAAATTGGTGATAACACAAGTTGTGTTATGATAGGGACATTTTCTGTATAAAACGTGTATGAGTGAAATAGCAACCGGTTTTCTTGTGAAACTCTGGCCTTAATTCTCAGGAGCAGTGTAGTCTCCACATGTGTTTTATCCCCAGAGAAACGGGTTTACCCCTTGCTTGAAAGAAGGGTAAGGTAGAGGGAAGTGCTACACTTATCGAACAAAACTATATTCTTGTACGATAGAGTAAACTATCACTTTTGTTTAGCGAAAACAGACAATGGAAATGTGTTTTTAATGTTGTAACTAACCAGAAACAGTCGAGAACAAATTGCCGATAAATTTTGTAAAGGAGGGGTCAGGAGCAGAACTGACATAGACAAAAGGCCGCGCTGGGATTGGCCAGTGCAATAGAAACACGGAAAACGCCCTGATTGGTGCGTTGGTGTGAGACGCGCTGAGATAGGTCTGAATAGCAGTGACGTAGAGGCTTCGGATTGGTGCGTTAGTGTGAGACGCGCTGGGATAGGTCCGAATAGCACATAGAGATCAGAGTAGAGTTACGAGCTTGCAAAAGGAAAGGAAATCGTGAAATATGGCTTATTATGAATATGGTAGAGAGAAACCGTCATGGATGGCGAAAATTAAGAACTTCTTTAAGAAAGACAAAAAGGTAGTGACTAGAGAGGGACAGGTAATTCCTCCGCCGAAAACACCAGCTTCGCATATGATGCTGAAATATGGTTATCATACTTGCATTTGGTTAGAAAATTGGACAAAATATACTCAGAATGATGGAGTATTGGCTTTTCCAGAGAATGGTTCGTTTAACGTAGCGGTACTTCGAAATTTGAGAGAGAAAATGACAAAGCTTGAGCCAAGACCTAGACCGACACAGTTTGAAGCGTTAGGTGAATGGGAAGACGAGATGTATGGACGAGAAAGATACAGAGGTGCAAAGAATCATGGTTTTGTTCCTGGAAGGTTGTGGGGAGTGAATCATGAGGACAGAATGAAGCGTTGGAGATATGCAAATATGACAGAAGGTTTGTTTCCAGCTTTTACAGTTGAAGAGGGTACAAGAAAGAAGTGTACAGAGAAAAAGAAACATACAGTTACAGAAAGGTACGGGTATGGAGGTAGCGAGACAGAGGATGAGTTGCTGGAAGACATTTTAAACAGAAACCCACCTCCATATCAACAGAATTCTGCGGTGGTGACACCCAATGCACTGCCAATGGAAACTGGGAGGAATAAAAGTCCAGAACGTAGATATGAGATAAATAGGTCAAATGAACAGTTAAAAACTCCACAAAGTGAAAAATGTGACAGCGACAATGCAGCCGAGTTAGCAAAAACAACAAAAGAATTGACTGAGAAAATAAGAGAGTTAACAATGAACATGGAAGCTGTGACTGTGCCAGTGACAATAGGACCAGTAATACCAGTTTTTGAGAACCAGAAAATAGATGAGCATTCCCTAGTCATCCCTATGAATTCAAATTTACAAAGAATGAGAGAAGGAATGGAATTAGAAAATGAAGGGGCAAGAAATTTGGTCAGTTCATATAGACCAAGCCCACCTACTAACCTGACAGTGAATGAGAGTGAGATAAGAAGGATTCCTATGGGAACCGAGTCTGCATCAGAAACACCAGAGAGGAATAGAAATTGGATAGAAATAAATAGTACACCGGTAGGTCCAACTCCAGACGAATTTAAAAATGAATGGATGAGAAATTTGCAAAAGAAAGAGACAGAACCAAAACCATTAGATTTAATTAGGTTAAAGATAGATATGGAAGAATTAATTTTAGGGACTATTGGTACAGAAAAATTGAAAACATACCAGGACGACGAGGTTATGTTCTTGTGCAAGAGCATAACTTGGAGAGCTAGAAATCCACATGACAAATTGGAAGAGACAGCGAATGAACTAGGAGTGGAATTTGTGAAAGTCAGGAGTTTACAGAAACCGTATAGGGTAGATTTTTGTGAGAAAGATATAGAAAATCTGAACACATCAGGACGGTTAACCCAGATAAAAGAACTGATTGTTTTGCTGAGAAAATGGGGTGATGTGGACAGATGGAGAAGGAGGTGGACTAAAAGGAATGAGAAAACAACTGACAAAGCGTCTTTGGCTTTTGCGGTGACAGACAAGGAGTCGGTTGTAAGGGAGTATCCCATGAGAGAAACTCCAGGAGGTAGTTATGTACATGTCCCCTGGTCCAGACAAGACATACTGTCATTTACAAATGACTTTCCAAAATTGAGAGAAAAACCTGTAGAATGGTACAGACAAGTGGAAAGGTTTGTTAAAGTTTCGAAGGTGTTGTGGGTAGATTTGGATGGGTTATTTGACATTGTAGTACCAGCCGATTTATGGACAGAATGTAAAATTACCATTGATTGGCCAACTGTAGAATATCCTAGAGACGCAAAAACAGGAGCGCCAGGACCAGAAGTGATGAGGAAGTACGACCAAGTTATTACCATTTTGAAAAACAAAATTCCACCCAAAGAAACTGATTGGGTAAAAATTGACAGAACCACTCAGGAGAGTAAGGAATCTGTACATGCCTACTATGAAAGGCTACTTTTGGTTTTTAAACAATATAGTGGTTATGAGACTCTGAATGAGAAGGACATGAGTCATTTTGTATATAGATTTGTTTATGGGCTGAAACCAGAAATAAGCGAAATGATTAAGCAGCATATGATATGCTGGCAGAATAGTACAGTGGATGTAGTATTGAGGTATGCTAAGTATTCTAGTGATGACATTGAGTGTAGACAGCGTAAATTAAAGGAGAAAGCAATGTGGGCGCAAGTGAAAGTTGCAGAAAAACAAGAAGCTCAACTGAATAATCAGGTTAATGAGGCAGGACAAACTAAATCCAAACCGAATACAGGTAAAGGTAAAGGCCAAATAAGTATAGAAGAAACAAAGAAAAAGTGGCCATGCCACAATTGCGGAAAGTTAGGGCATTGGAGAAACAAGTGTAAATTTCCTCCAAAAGCTAATGCAGAAAATCAATCATTAAATCCACAGGTGCAGAGTGAGGTGAGTTACCAACAGCTGCAGCAACCACAGGTAGTTACTCAGCAGAGTCAGGTGCCACAACCACCACTTCCCAAGAGTGTAAATCCACAGAGATACAGTGCAGAGACAGGATTCTACGGAGGAGAGCAGGTAACACAATTGCCGCGCGCAGCTGCGATATCGCAGTATTGGTTACGACAGGATGGGAATGAATCGGATGAAAGTTTATGACGGTGCCTAGGAGAGGAGGAAGAGTGCGTGCTTGGCGCAACTCTAGAGGTAGATCAGTCAGGTCCATTTGTGGATGGAGAAGTGAATGGTGCAAATGGAACATTCCTTGTGGACACTGGAGCTACCCGTTCTACTGTTAGATCAGTGGAAATTCCAAACCTTCCTCTCTCAGGTGAATATATCCAAGTCGTTGGTGTCTCAAACCAGCAAATCAAAGCGCCTCTTACCAAATTAGTAGAAGTAAAGGTAGGACCATTCTGAGAAATGCACCGATTTGTGGTATGTGATTGCAGTCCTGTAAATTTACTTGGACGTGATCTACTTTGCAAAATGAATTGCACCATCTATTGTACTCCGGATGGAATTGCATTTCAGACACCAGATGAAGATGTATTATATAAAATGACAATGGCAGAATTAGAACCAGGAGTGAATGACATGTTTCCTGTGTTCGATGTAGAGAAAATTCCAATTGAGTTAAAAGAAACAGTAAAACAGGAGGTGTGGGATTTTACAGGTGAAGATATTGGGTTAATGAGAGGAGTAGACCCTGTTAAAATTTCTGTTAAAGAAGGAACAAATTACCCAAATACTCCACAGTATAAACTGACGCCAGAAATCATTGAAGGAATAACACCTGTAATAAATAAAATGATTGAACAAGGAATTTTGAAAGAAATAATGAGCAGTCCATGTAATTCGCCCATAATGGGACTGAAAAAGCCAAATGGAACATATAGAATAGTGCAGGATTTACGGAAGGTTAATAAAATTGTTGTTCCTTGTTGTCCAATTGTACCAAACCCTGCTGTAATACTGTACCAGATTCCATGTGAGGCAGAATGGTACACCGTCATTGATTTGTGCCATGCATTTTTCTCTATCCCGTTACATCCAGATAGCCAGCCATTATTTGCATTCAGGTTCGGAGAGCGTATTTTGGCATGGTGCCGAATTCCTCAGGGGTACACAGAAAGTCCCTCAATCTTTAATCAGATCCTAAAGAAATCGTTGGAAGATTTAAAAATGCCTGAAAAATCCGTGATGGTTCAATACATTGATGACCTATTAGTGGCATCAAAAACCAGAGAAGCATGTGTTACAGACACCATTGCTTTACTGAACCATCTAGCAGGAGGAGGACATAAGGTGTCCCCATCAAAATTACAGTTTTGTCAACAGGAGGTTCAATACCTAGGTCATAAAATTGAAAAAGGAGTGCGAAAGGTAACGACAGAGAGAATAAAAATTATCCGAGGAATGAGAGCTCCAATGACACAAAGAGAGGTGAGAATGTTCCTGGGAATGGTTGGATATTGTCGACAATGGATAAGTGGATTTTCGCTAATTGCAAAACCATTACAGCGATTGACAAAAAAGGATGTTAAAGATCCATTTGAATTAAATGATGAAGAAATGAAGGCATTCAGAGAACTAAAAGCGAGACTGTGTGAAGCACCGGCACTGGGAATGCCTGAGTATGAAAAAGATTTTGAACTGTATTGTAGTGAGAGAGATGGGTGTGCACTTTCAGTTTTAGTGCAAAGACATGGAAATATGAAAAGACCTATTGCATATTTTTCAGCTGTTTTAGACCCTGTAGCAAAGGCGTTGCCTGGATGTCTGAAAGCAGTAGCTGCTACTTGTGTGAGTCTGGAACAAAGTGAAGGCATTTTGATGGGATACCCACTGAGAGTATATGTTCCTCATTCAGTCGAAATTCTCTTGACAAGAACCAAAACTCAATACATGACACATAGTCGGCTGACTAAGTATGAAAAAGTGATTTTAAGTGCAGACAATGTAACCATTGATAGATGCACAAGCGTGAATCCTTCGACATCATTGCCGGATGAAGAGAGTGTGACAGACAAAGATGAAGTTGATCATGATTGCTTGAATGTACTTGAATATTGTACAAAACCTAGGCCAGATATCAAAGATGAGCCTTTAAAAGAATCAGATTATGTAATGTTTGTGGATGGCTCATGTTTGAGAACAAGTGAAGGAGTTTTGAGTGCAGCGCATGCTCTATGTACAGTAGCTAAAATAATGGAAGCATCTTGTTTGAGAGGGATACGTTCCGCCCAAGTGGCTGAACTAATTGCTCAAATTCAGGCATGCAAATTGGGAAAGAATGTTCGAATCACAGTGATCACGGATAGCCAGTATGGCTTCGGAGTGGTTCATGATTTTGGCCAGATCTGGTCCCAAAGAGGTTTCTTGACGTCTGCAGGAACTCCGATTCGAAATGGTGAGTTTGTGAAGAAATTACTTGAGGCGATACAGCTGCCTAGACAAATTGCCGTGGTGAAGTGCAATGCACATAAAAATGGGGAAGACTACATAACCGTGGGCAGTAAGTATGCCGACGAGACAGCTCAGTATTGTGCTAAAAATGTAGTCTCACTGAACAGAAGGAGAGAAAGAGAGCATGCTTCATGTCCTTTGCTTTTTACTAACCCTGTCGAAACATGGGCTGAGGTGAGACAGTTACAGGAAGCAGCAGATGATGAGGAAAAAGATAACTGGATAAAAGCAGGATGCAGGAAAAGGGAGGAAGATGATGTTTGGGTTTATAGAGATGAAAGACCAGTTATGCCTGATAGCATGATTTCTGACATGGCACGGATGTACCATGGACAAGCTCATATCGGAAGAGATGCAATGATCCGACTTTTCAGACAAACCTGGTATAACCCAAAATTCAGAGCCATAGCTGAAAGTCTTTGTCAAAGATGTCTTATCTGCCAACAGATAAATCCAGGAAGGAAGACGGTAGTGAGTTTAGGAAGAATAGGACGAGAGGGAGGTCCTTTCACGAGAATGCAACTGGATTTTATAGAAATGCCCCCAAGCAATAGACTGAGGTATGTTCTTGTGGTCGTCTGTTTGTTTTCTCGTTGGGTGGAAGCCTATCCGGCCAGAAGGAATGATGGGATTACAGTAGCTAAGCTTCTGTTGAGAGAATTAATTCCAAGGTATGGTTTTCCAGTAACGATTGAAACAGATAGAGGAACACATTTTCAAAATGAACTAATTCAACTGATATGTGAAGCTCTTGGCATTCAACAGAAATTGCACTATGCATACAGACCAGAGGCTTCTGGAGTGGTAGAACAAGTGAATGGAACAATAAAGAATAGGTTAGGGAAAATGGGTCAAGCCACAGGACTCAAATGGCCAGATGCCCTTCCACTGGTGCTGATGACTATCAGAAGTATACCTGAAAGAAAAACAGGTCTGAGTCCCCACAAGATAATCATGGGACGAGCAATGAGACAAGCACATGTATCTGTCAACAAACTGCTGACTATAACTGATGATCTCGTGTTGGATTATTGCAAAGGATTGGCTGATGTAGTACATTCTGTGTTTCATCAGGTTGGACCGGATGCGACCACTCTTGAAAGAAAACCAGCTCATGATTTGAGTCCAGGAGATTGGGTCCGCATAAAAGTCCACAGAAGAAGAAACTGTTTGGTTCCTCGCTGGGACCGACCACGACAAGTGATCCTGGTAACAACAACTGCAGTCAAATGTGCAGGAGTGAAAAACTGGGTGCATGCCAGCCACACTATCAGAGTTCCAGATCCTGAAGCTCGACCTGTAAGTCGACATCTGGAGATATCTGATACTAGTTCAGCATCCGATGCAGAAGACGAGACAAACAGGGTTCCAGATCCTGAAGCTCGACCTGAAAGTCGACATCTGGAAGACCCAGGTACAAGTCTAACATCAGGAGAAGAATTTGAAATAGCAAAAGTTCAAGAACTTGAAGATCGACCTGTAAGTCGACATCTGGAAATATCAGACACCAGTTCAGCATCTGATACAGATCAATCAGATTGTGATGAAAAGCTAAAGAATAAATGGAAAATTGACACCATAAACGAAGAAACTGAACAAAGAGACAGTGACAGTGAACAGCCAAGCACAAGTTATGGTAAAAATCCTTCAAAAATTGTCAAATTAGACAAGGCAGGGATAGATTCAAATAGAGAGATAGAAAAATCGGAAGACACCCGAGGAGCAATAGGGACAGAACAACAAACAAATGAACAGGGAAATATAGAAACAGATAGAGAGATCAACGGAAATCCGGAAGAATCTCGAGGAGGGATAGAAATAAGTGATCAAACAGAAAAGACACAGGAAGAAGCAGAGCTAGACAAAGAAGGTGAAATCATAAAGTTCAAAATAAGAGGAAATGAAGTAAGGTCTGAAACAGAATCAGAAGAAAGTGAAGGAGAGAGAAAGCTGAGACTAGGACCAAGAAAGGGAACTTGGAGAGCAGAACGAGAAGAAAAAGAAAGTGAACCGAAAAGGCAGAGAAAAGGAGATAATTGGCCCCACGAAGTTAAAAGATTGAGATATAAAATCATAAAGATAAACAAAGATAATGCAGAACAAGTAAATGAGATAACAAGTCAAAAAGAACAAGAAAAACAAAGTGGAAAACAATTGCAGAAAACGAAAAGAGTAAAGAAAGCTAATTTGAAATATAAGTCACCTGAATGGCTATACATCGCACTAACTGATATTAAGGAAGAAGAAATCACTCACGAGAACCCAGAACAAAGCTGCAAACAATTGGGTGAAAGTGAAGTGCAACAAGTTTGATGAGATTAAAAAGAAGTTTTTGCCGGACTGGACACTAAAACCGAATAAGACAAGAAAGAGTTCTGAGAAGAACTAAAGAGAGTACCAAACGAGACAAAGTGAGAAAGTAAAGTGGCTGAAACGTCATTTTGAGGTGTGGTGACACAATTTTCTGTACAAATATATATAGGTAATAGGACAAGATGGTAGACGCAGAGAATAGATGTGCGTTTTTACGTAGATGGTGTAGAATGTGTTTCTTTTGTACAGGTTTATTAATGTTCGTATGGCTTATCTTAGCAATCACCATTCCAATTAGATTAGCTGTAGAAGAAACGCCCATATTAGAGAACAACACAAAGAAAGATGAAGAAGTTAACATACAGAACACAGCCACATTAATAGACAGTGTAGAGTTACATAAGGATAGATCCATAACTGATTTTTCAAAGAACGTTTTCACAAAATTATTATATGAATATGTAGAAACAATGGATGTAAGAGATTGTTATGTTTATATGCAATTACCTGCGTCTGTTTCCGAAGGTGTGACCTATCATCACCTTCCTCTGACGTATGGAATAACATGTAGCGTTTTAGCTAGTTTGTTTTATAAAACAGGTAGATTACAATATTATTACACTGACATAAATAAGATTTTTGCAAAAATTCCTATAATTCCTGAATTGAACAAGGTGAAAGGAGCAAAGATGTTTGGTGAATTTTTCTTAGAAAATAAAGATTTGACATTAGATGATATAGTTAAACACAACCTTACCTGTGAGTTAAAGAATGAAGAACAGGTATTTTTAGAAATGGTAGAAAGCAGAAGAGTCAAATTTCAAAGAAAGGTAATTGAGGAAGAGACAAAAACACCCCTTTGGACATTCGAAGGAGAAAGTAATGATAAGAAAAAGACAAATGCAGCTATGACTTTACATTGGCCCCAACAGGGAAAGTTGTGCATCAGTAGAAATAGAACCAGGTATGATAACTATTTCGTGGGTTCCAGTGACTGCCGAGACAATTATAAAATTTTAGGAGGATGGGGATTCAAAGGAGGAAAAGATCCAATATTTCCAGGGATCTATTATATTTGTGGAAACAGAGCTTATTACAGGTTGCCGGACCATTGGTATGGGTCATGCTACTTAGGCCTGGTCTTTCCAAAGATTTTTCATGTAGAAAGAGAAGAAAAAGGAACACACGAAATGGGTGCAACATTCACACGTAGGAAAAGGGAAAGTTTTTCAGAAATAGTGGGCGACATTTTTGGAGCAATGATACCAGCAGGGGGAATATCTTTGAATGCATTTAAAATTCGGAAATTGTCCACAGTAGTAGATCGTTTATCAACGAATACTGCTGGAGGGTTCTTGATGGTAAATACCGAGATGGTTGCCATGAGAGCTATGGTGATGCAAAATCAACTTGCCCTTGACATTTTTTTGGCAAAAGAGGGAGGAGTCTGTGGAATGCTGAAAGTCCAACATTGTTGCACTTACATTCCAGATAAAAGTGAAAATATACAAAAGTATATAAAGAATATTACTAATTTGCACAAAGAACTTGTTCCACTGGAGGTTGAAAATGCTTGGGAGAAGCTTGGTAAGAATTTTTCCTCAATACCAAAATGGTTCACTGAAATAGGTAGTTCAATTGTAGGGAAAGTTTTGATATCAGCAACAGTAGTAATTTTAGTGGTGTTATTTTTTAAATTTGTTATTATATGTATTAAAAGGAGAAAAAGACAAAACAAAATGAAAAGAGAAAATAAGATAAATAAAGAAAGACCGAGAATTAGGTGAAATAGAACTGGAAGAACTAAAAGAAAGCATGTATGAGAGAACAAAAAGACAAGATGAAAGGGATACAGATGTGTAAAACTAACAAGAAGCAAATGGACAAGAAACAATGCTGTCTGAAAAATTGTGTAACATGGGTTTTTGTGGTGATATTAAAAATCACCAAAGGGGGGAGTTGATGGAGCAAGGTAAACGAGAACATTTTGAACCCCCTAATATTAATGTTAATAATTAACGTTATTAATTGGTTGGACAGTTAATCAACACTTTACGTCTCTTATAGACATCTTTTATAAGTGGTAACTGCAATTTATGTGCAAAAGCTAACCTACTTACATTTGTCAACGTGAAATAATATTAACATAATGGTTTGCGTACTAATTAAAGAAATATTGCATGATTTGTGCTATTTAGTAAACTGTATTGTGGCTAAAGTATGCGGATGGTAAGTAAATATAGCTTTATATGTCGCTTTGCTAGGTAACACCTAATTGGGGTACGTAGAATGACGGGTGGGAAACGAAAAGGCTTATTTTCTTTATTCTTAACTGTTATTGTGTTTGTTTTCATAATAGTTTGTTCGGGCCTGCTAGGCCGCGCTGTAAAAATGGCTGCCGAGGCAGATGGGCTTAATGCGCAAGTGCAAAATGGCTTCCAAGTGGAAGAGAGCTGCGGAAATATGTCACGTGATTTGAAAGTAGAGCCCAGAATGAAAAGGATCAAGGTCACCATGACCTGTCACCAAGATGGGTGCCAAAAAGGGACTCAGCGAGAATGTATGAGAACCAAAGATGCAGCTGTGAATTAACAATGAACTGTTTAAATAAGGATGCAAAAGAAGATACAATTGAGGAACTGTCAATCGGATTGGTAATGTCCTAAAACCGTGAGAAAGGACAAAATTATGAACATTTTCAGAACTGGTTTGAACAAGGAAGGCAATGAGGTGATGCTTGCCACCCCTCCAATGGACCAATTAGCGTGAATCTCGCCCCCAAAGATTAAAACATTTCTGTTTAATAAGCTAGTAATAGGGTATAAGAGGACCTATTCTTAAGTACGAGGAGCGCTGGAGAACTGCTGCTATTTTCCATAGGCCGTTTTCTTTAAAAATAATTAATCTTTTTGCTTTAAACTGACTGGGAAGGAACGAGACCGATACGGGAAACCTGTATAGGTGGTCCGTCGAGGAGGCCTGTTTAGCGGGACAGTCAGTCAGCTTTTTGGGAGTTCTTTGCTGTGATCTGCAATTTATCTGCTGTGACAAACTTTATTTTCCATCTAAAAGGGTATGCATAAATTCTTTAAAGTTTATTCCTTATAATGATAATAAATGTATTAATTGATTAATAAAATTGAGACTTTTCTATGCATTTTAAACAAGTAGATAAACTTTATTATAAATTAAAACTACGAGTCTGTGGTTCTTTAGCTCAATAATAAATGCAAATGTTTTAATAGGTTAAAGTGATTGAGCTGGTCTTAATCACCATCAACTGATTCCTACTAGTTGGTCCATCGACCAATGAGCGGAATACCTTGATGTTTTAGAAACCGACAGGATTAAAACTAATTATGTATGATGTTTGAGAAATTATCTTGTCAACTTTAAAAAGGTATCCCGTTCTCTTCCAGCAGTCATTAACTTTTTCTCCTAGGTAAAAGTGGATGAGATCCAGGGAATATTTGAGTGAGTGAATGTATATGTGGTGTTATGGGCCCCACCGTCATATTGGTATAGTTGTTGGAAAAGAGTGTTTCCAACCTGGATGTTATGTCCACAGGAGAAGAAATTATATTAGTCGCGCTGGATCAAAGTGGACATCCCACATTATGGTAATGTATCTCCTTTTATTCAGGTTGTGACAATAATGTATCTCTCCTAAATCAACTGAATCCATTGCAGATGTAACATTATATCAACAAGGCAACAAAGTATGTAATTACGAAAAAACAAAGTAGACTTGTGATTCTGAGTGTTCAGTGTATTAATTTTTTCCGGCCTCTGGGGTTGGTTGCCTTGTCAGCAACACTGCCCTGTGGATTAGGGAACATGTCAAATCGAGAAGTGTTTCGACTTGACCGGCTGGTACAGCATCCCTCATGCATAGATGTGGCACTGATGCTAGAGCCGTCTTCCGTCTCAGGTGGTGACATGATGTTGGGGACAGAGAGGTTGTGGGTCTGTATGTTTTCAAGGGCTGTGGTCATTTGTACAAGCCCACGTGCAACATCCTGACTGCAGTGCCCCATGTCATTTTGTATGTTTACAGTTCTTCTTGCAAGATTTGTTTTGGCTGCTGCTAATCGATTAATTGAGTGACTGAAGGTATCAAAGCGAGACAGGTACTGCCTGTCCCTGTGTCTTTGCAGACGTTGCTCCTTCTCCGTGGCAGCAATCCAACGGTCTTGCCCTTTCTGCAATTGCTGCATCGACCGTGACATGTTTTGCTGATGCCTATTGACAGTCTTGATTTGTTTGGTTCGCAGGAGCTGTACAGAGATGAGGGACTTTTCCAGGCCACCACACACAGGAGAACTGTCTGCCATGTCGTCTGACCCATTGTCATTGTGGACTGATGCTGGTTGGGCTCTACGGTGTAAGTGTGTCCTGTCCACAGATATACCTGTGCCCTTGCTTTGAGATTGTCTCTTATCACCGTCCACAAAGTCTGGCAGTGGCGCAATGGCTGCTCTCCTAGCAGTTGGAGTTGGAGTAATGGGCATTGGAGTTGGTAATGTGCTGTCTTCCATTTCCACGTGTGTCACTAGTTTCTTCAGCCTCAATTGTTTCTGACACGTCGTGTGTTTGATCTGTTGAAATGCATGTATATAGTTAGTGTAAATAAATGGCTAATGTCTGTTCACAATATTGTTGTAACTGTGCTTCACGTGTTTGTGACACATTTATGATGTACAGATATGTGTAGTGTAGTCATCAGTACACAGTACAGCATGCAACTTTGGTATACTACAACTCCCGGGATGCAATGCCACAGTAGATCAAGCATCTCAATGGAGTTTTTGTTTACTGTGATGTTTTAGTTGAGGAATTAAAAACATTAGTTTATGTTAAGTAAGTAAAGGGGAGTTGACTTGCCCTGGCTAGTGTCTGCAGGATTGAAGGTATCTATGTCTGACACTCTCACCACACTTTCTGGTTCCAGTGTCACCTCGATGAGTGTCTTCATGGGAGTGGTAGGGGGGTGTTTGGAAGGTCCATCACCTGTGCACCGACCCTCAGCCATCCTGCTGGCCACCTTCTTCTTTGTGCGAGATCTCAGGTCATACCAGTGTTTTCTGATCTCTGGTATGGTCCTCTGTGTGACACCAAGGGAGTTCACCTTCTCCAAGATGCTGTTCCATATCTTGGTCTTCTGTATCTCAGGTACAGTAAATGAGGCCTTCCCAAACAGCTGGTCCATATGTGCCACACATTCTTCTGTTAGACGCTTCAACTCCTTTCCAGAAAACTTGACCTTGCACTTCCTGCTCCCAGAATCCTTGTCCCCCATCTTCCTTGGACATTGTGCAGTTCAATCACAGATATTCCCTTGCCAGTGGTGAGGTAGGTGCACTCCTTCCTTCCAGCACCTTCTTAGGCTTCTGGGTTACGGCCACACCCTGTATTTCTTAACTTCCTGGTCTGACATAATCCTTCTGCATCCAGAATGCGACTTTTCCTTATTTGCGATTTCCTTTTAGAAAATCACAATTTTGCAATTTACAAAATTGCGATTTCCAAATTGCAATCTCGAATCTGTAGAAATTGCTATTAGTGGAACTTGTGGTTACTTACATCTCAATTTATGAATCCCTAATAGCGATTTCTACGGATTCGCTATTTGTAAATCGCAAAGCTTAACTTTTGAACATATGGCTCCTAGTCATTACAAAAGAAAAGTATTGGGCTGGAGATCTACTTTTATAACTACTAAGTAATTCATAATTTTATATAAAATTCTCTTGTATAAAATTCAATGTAAAACAGCAAGGATGCCAACAAGATTCACTTTGCCAAAATCTAAAAATGTTCCTAAGATTGCAAACAACATGTGACTGCTTGACCTTTATGTAATCAGGATCTCCATATTTAATATAAATCTATACAAAAGATGATAATGAAAACTTTGGACAGAAGGTTTCACAGTGTTTGTTCTTTTCTTTTGTTATAGAGCTGTGGTTTTCTGAATTGCATTAATAAACCTCGCTACTGCAATCACAATATCAAAGGTCTTCATTTCAAATAAAGTGTTCAGTGCTTCCATCCGTGTGAGGGCTTCATACCTTTTTTTTCTTATCCCTTTAAAATATAGACAGTCAAGAAGTAGGTGAGTTATACTATGTTTCACATCAAGAGCACATTGGCAGTAGCCTTGACTTGGGTGGATCCTATTCCAATGGGAGGAGATACTCTATAAAGGGTCTACACTAATACGGATCCATAATTCTCTCATTAAGAATTTGTGAAAGAAATGGAAATACCCCTGGGTCTCCCAAATTTTAGATAAAATGGGTTACTGATTTTTTTGACAACAGGTAATTCCTATCTGCTTATAAGCTAAAAACTCTAGCAATTTTGGCAAGAAGGATTTTTACCCTTTATATTTTTCATCTGTGCCTCATTATCACACGCATCAAATTTAAACTGAGAATTTATAACAAATTTGGTGATTGGTGTGACAGAGGGTCACAGCGGGATTGAGCACCCCTGACAATTTGAGCTGAATATTTTGGATTAGTCTCATTTTTAAAGATAATTACCTTAGGGTGCGAGATTTTTCTAACAAGTCCAAGAGGTCAAGCTTAGATTGAGGTGTAGCGCTTGAATCATTGAATATATTTCTATAGGGTCCCAACTTACTCTGCTATTAAGACACAGCAACTCAGCCCTATATAGAGCTTGAGAGATCAGTTTGCCCTGTATCACCTTTTTCACTGAGTATGCTGATAGCCCATCCTTATTAGGCATCAAACGCTTTTAGTGAATTAGTAGATGCAATTAAGGAAATTAGGGTACGGTACATCTTTCTTCAGTGTTGTTAACTCATGATTTAGTTCTTCACTATATAGTTTTGTTGAGAGGCAATGTATTTTATTAAGCGCCTTTCTCACCAGATGGCAATCAGAGTCAAGTAAGCCTAAGAAATGCCTTATTGATTTCAAGTTTTTAGTGGGGCATGGTTTAAGTCATGCCTTCAATAGAAACAACCTTTTTCTTTTTTATAAAAGTACTATACCATTCCAAATTACTCAGAGAATCTGAAATTGAAAGCACACTATCAAGCTTTATGGTAAACAAATCTTGCAGATTCCCATCTGAGATGTAACTCTGAGTTTGTGATTTTAATTTGGACTTAGGTCAATGGGGGTAATATCTTTGTTGTGCGCTTTACCTCAGAAAAACATTTCCAATGCACGATGATCACTGGAAAAGAATTCAATCACCTTGAAATCAACTGTTAAGTTAAATTGTTTAATTGGTATGAATGCATAATTGATTGGAATCACACTCCCAGAGTTTATAAAAGTGGCCATTGCCAGATTATCAGATGGAAACCGCCCGGGGGCATGGCTAAGCCAGCCAAGATGGCGGACGTGCTAGAGTAGAGCTCTGGACGCTGGTCTAAATAATCAATACACATCCTGGCCGGCGGGGCCCGGCTATGCAGTAAATCGGCGGCTGCCTACAGCCAGATGCCCAGCAAACGCCTGGGAGCTGCCAGTGGAAGCGGTGCGGCGTTGTGAGGAAAAGATCAGGGCGCCTAGGACTCGCGGCTGCTTCTCTAAAATGGCGGCCCCCTTGGGCAGATAGCGGACTGCTGGAAGATTGGGGAGCCAAGCTACGCACCACCCGCAGACCATGAGCGAGCGCGAAACACCGGCGCGGAGTGGCGGCCCGGGCCGAGCCGGGCTCTAGGTGTAAGCCGCCACAGACAAGGAAAATGAGGTGAGGCGCGAACCGGCAGAGCAAGAACCGCACGGCGATGGAGCCAGGGACACGCCGGTGCGGCGCCCAGCCTGCGCGAACCTGGCGGCATGAGGGGGGGAAGGCCGGACCCGTCATCCGAGAGCTACCCAGGAGGGAGCGCCCCACCGCCTAGCGCCAGGCGAATGGCCCTCGAGCACAGCGAGGGCCCGGGGATAATAGCAAACTCCAAGTGGGGGAGGAAAGGAGTGAGATGGCCCTCCCTGTATGCAGGAACCATCCCGGAGCACAGTGACTCCTTGTGACCCAGCACTCTGACCGATCCTGCCGGGGAGGGGGTGCGACCCTTGGCTGGGGTCCCCAACCTACCCGGCACCCCCCAGAGAGCCACCCGGAGGTGGGGGCGGATGAAGAATCCCCAGAAGCCCCCAATTACCCCTGAGGCTTCTGGAAGGGGTGGAGAGGCAGCACCCTGTACCCGCCCGGAAGCGAACCAACACATCACAGATATCTTACTACTCGGCGCCAGGCCACAAGGCGTAAGTGAGATAGAGAGCACCCAGCAGGGTACTGGCCAAGACGCGAGAAATCACAGAACCGCCCCAGGAGCTGGGGATGACGCAGGAGCCCTCAACTACTTAAAGCGCTAAATCCAGAAGGCTGCTCCAACTGTTGAGCCACTATGTGGAGCACACCAAAAGTCAGTCCAGGCGCAGAAAAGCGGCGCACTAGACAGCAGGCCGCATATTTGGAAGGCCAGACATGAAAACCCACTGAAATACTCTGAAGACGGAAATCCACTTAGGTGGGAACCAGTGCCCTGGATAAATCACACAGATCGGCGCCAGGCCACGAGGCACAAGTGAAGCAGTGAGCACCCAGCAAGGTATTGGGCAGGGTGCGAGACGCCACCGGTCCACCCCGAGATTCAGTGACAACACGGGAACCCCCCGGTCAGTACAAGGCTAAACACAGGGGATTCTCCTAGTTGCAAAACCTCCAACCAGGTCGCAAAACCATCCAACCCAGGGATAGCGACTTCACGGAACAGGGGGCCGCGCGGGCGGTATGGAAGACCAGGCATGAAGCCTGCTGAAACATCCTAGAGACAAAAGAAACTGATACCCCCATCTACCCCTGCCACTTAGAGACTGGCATGTCGACAGGGGTCGCGCCTGCCTGCCGGGAGACACCAAAGTCCTGACGACCCACCACAAGACAACGGCAGCAGCCAGATCCCCGCTTCAGAAGATCGAATCCACTGGGCCACTCCAGGAAATACACAAGAAGGTGATCCCGCTGCACGGCCAGACACGTCATGGGGCGCCTATGCTCTACCACTGGATTGCAAACCCCAGCCCCAGAACGATGCCCACTCTCGATGGACTCTGATCACCCCCCAGCGGCTGAAGTGGCCACACCACAGTCGATGTCCGACAAGCTTGACAAAGTACTGGCCACAATTGAGCACTCTCGGGCCACAATGCAGGACAGGTTTGGAGCCCTGTCCTCGGATCTCGGCCTGCTGCGAGATGACCACCGAAAACTGGCTGACAGACGGAGAGAGAGCCCTCCCCACCCTTCAGCCGTTAGCTAAGTCACAGCAGGAAATCTTACGGAACCTCAAAACCCGTATAACCAGACTGGAGGAGATAGCGGATGACTTAGAAGGGCGTGTTAAGCTCTGACACTCACCTGCACTCCTTTTGCTTTGCTTGACGACGACTGTTCCCCAATCTCTCTGGGAACTGACAGAAAGGCAGATATTAGTAATACTCTGTCTATCTGTAAGACCGCAGTGGGAAATGGGGATGGGAAGAGAGAGAGAGAGAGAAACAGGTGGTTGTTATGGTTCTTGCCACCTCGGGGAATACTTCTCTGGAATTCTGTCTGGGTGTGAATAGAAGCTTCTAAGATGTTGCAATCTTTCTAGCAGGAAAGTACTCGTTACTAAAAGAAGAAACAAACATAAGCATTCATTCTAAGGATCCTTGATAAATAGAAAACCTTATAATTAACACTGTGTCTCAGTTTTAACTCAAGGGGTTTTTACCTAGAAATTGCACAATACGTCGTATTTGTTAGGGAAATAAATAATGTGCTTTTTTCTCAATCCAACCTTCCAGTGCACAAACAATTTGAGGAAGTTAGCCTAAAATAAATAAACATTCATTAAAACACTGATCAGTTCTTTCTTTTCCAATATATAATGTGCGTGAAAGACTGAATATATACCTTAATATAACTATAGACGTTCTTCTGGAACCTTGACCATTGTTTGCACAAGGAATAAATAAAAGAAAGAATACAATAATAATAAGTTTCAACAAGATTACTCTTTTTATGTCCAAGCGTTTTTGTTTTCTCTCTCTGAGGAATAGGCACTTGTGAATTAGTTTGTGCAATAAAGTCGTTAGCTATTAGTCTTTGTTCTTTGGTATAGAAACCCTTGTCCTTTTTCTTGAAGCCCAACAGGGTCCGTTTATCAGCAAAGGTTGATTTGCAATAACTTCTACTCAAGTATAGGACCGATGCAGCCTTACTTATTTTGAAACCTTTCTCTCTTTTTAGGTCTCGCCCTGAGCCAGCGCTTGCGCTGGTCTGGGCGAGACATTTTGTAGTGTGGGCTTCAGAAATGCGACCTCAACTTTTGGCTGGCCTAGAGCATGCGAGAACGCGCACAGTAACGCGCTTTCCTCGCATGCTCCAGGCCATCTGCCATTCCTGTCACGCTCTCCCAAGCGCCTCGCTCTGCCCCTCCCCCACCACAGAGCGAGCGCGTCCCTCACATTGGTCTGCTGCTGTGTGGGCATTGTGGACTGGTATGATGCTGTCTTGGCCAAATGTAAGCAGCAGCGGCAAAATCAAGAAGCAGTGTACTGGCTCGAGCATAGCTTGTGAGACAAACAGTGAGCTCGAATGATTAAAATGTTCCAGTTTGAAACATAACCATGCAGCTGTTTTTAACAGGACCCAATTTCCATTTGATACTTTGTGTCATATGTATTTTTTTTAATAAGGGTTGGCAATTGATGAGATTTCTTCAGCCTTTATTGCTGCTGCTAGTCCTAGTTATGGACTGTCGTTGAAACAGGATTGTCACAGCTCTCTCAGTGCACCTGAGATCTGTCCCTTATGCTGCACACAGCTCTCCCAGTGCACTTGAGGTCTGTCCCTTACACTTCACGCAGCTCTTCCAGTACACCTCTAGCTGTTCCTTATGCTGCACACAGCTCTCCCAATGCACCTCAGATTTGTCCATCACGCCGCACACAGCTCTCCCACTGCATCTCAGATCTGTCCCTCACGCTGTACATAGCTCGCCCAATGCACCTCAGGTCTGTCCACACTGCACACACCTCTCCCAGTGCATCTCAGATCTGTCTCTCACGCTGCACACCGCTGTCCCACTGCATCCTAGATCTATCCCTCACGCTGCACACAGCTCTGCCAATGCACCTAAGATCTGTCCCTTATGCCACACACAGCTCTCCCAGTGCACCTCAAATCTGTCCCTTACGCTGCACACACCTCGTTGTGCACCTCACATTTGTTCCTCACGCTGCACACAGCTCTTCCAGTGCACTTCAGGTCTGTCCCTCACACTGCACACAGCTCTCCCAGAAAACACACAAAACAAACATTAGGAAATGGACACTAAACATCCTGGCATTTCATTTAAAACAAAGCACCACATAATTATATGCTACATAATTACACTCCACATAATACCACTCAGTGACATAATTACACGCCACATACTTACACTCTACTCAATGCAACATAAATACACTCCACATAATACCACATAGTACAACATGATTATAAGCTACATAATTACACTGCACTCAATGCAACATACACTATAAATACCACTCAGTGCCACATAATTACATGCCACATAATTACACTCTACTGAATGCTACATACACTCCACACAATACCACTCAGTGCCACATAATTATATGCTACATAATTACACTGCACTCAATGCAACATACACTCCAAATAATACCACTCAGTGCCACATAATTACACACCAAATAATTACACTCCACTGAATACAACATACACTCCCCATAATACCACTCAGTGCCATATAATTACACGCCACATAATTACACTGTACTCAATGCAACATAAATACACTCCACATACACTCAGTGCCATATAATTACACGCCACATACTTACACTCTACTCAATGCAACATTAATACACTCCACATAATACCACACAGTGCCACATAATTATATGCTACATAATTACACTGCACTCAATGCAACATACACTCCAAATACCACTCAGTGCCACATAATTACACACCACATAATTACAATCTACTGAATGCAACATACACTCCACACAATACCACTCAGTGCCACATAATTATATGCTACATAATTACACTGCACTCAATGCAACATACACTTCAAATACCACTCAGTGCCACATACTTACACACCACATAATTACACTGTACTGAATGCAACATACATTCCACACAATACCACTCAGTGCCACATAATTATATGCTATATAATTACACTGCACTCAATGCAACATACACTACAAATACCACTCAGTGCCACATAATTACACACCACATAATTACACTCTACTCAATCCAACATACACTCCACACAATACCACTCAGTGCCACATAATTATATGCTACATAATTACACTGCACTCAATGCAACATACACTCCAAATACCACTCAGTGCCACATAATTACACACCACATAATTACACCATAATTACACTCTACTGAATGCAACATACACTCCACACAATACCACTCAGTGCCACATAATTATATGCTACATAATTACACTGCACTCAATGCAACATAAATACACTCCACATAATACCACTCAGTGCCACATAATTACACGCCACATAATTACACTCTACTGAATGCAACATACACTCCACACAATACCACTCAGTGCCACATAATTATATGCTACATAATTACACTGCACTCAATGCAACATACATTCCAAATACCACTCAGTGCCACATAATTACACACCACATAATTACACTGTACTGAATGCAACAGACACTCCACACAATACCACTCAGTGCCACATAATTATATGCTATATAATTACACTGCACTCGATGCAACATAAATACACTCCAAATACCACTCAGTGCCACATAATTACACACCACATAATTACACCATAATTACACTCTACTAAATGCAACATACACTCCACACAATACCACTCAGTGCCACATAATTATATGCTACATAATTACACTGCACTCAATGCAACATACACTCCAAATAATACCACTCAGTGCCACATAATTACACGCCACATAATTACACTCAATCCAACATAAATACACTCCACATAATACCACTCAGTGCCATATAATTACACGCCACATACTTACACTCTACTCAATGCAACATAAATACACTCCACATAATACCACACAGTGCCACATAATTATATGCTACATAATTACACTGCACTCAATGCAACATACACTCCAAATACCACTCAGTGCCACATAATTACACACCACATAATTACACCATAATTACACTCTACTGAATGCAACATACACTCCACACAATACCACTCAGTGCCACATAATTATATGCTACATAATTACACTGCACTCAATGCAACATACACTCCAAATAATACCACTCAGTGCCACATAATTACACTCTACTCAATTCAAACCAGCTTTATTCGGTGTAAAATATACAACCATAAAAGCATACTTGTAAAAACAGTAATAAAATTAATCAAGGGTACTATTTACAAAATTTAAAAATTCAAATCATTTACAATTAATATTTTCATAAAAATTACAGGGGATCAATAGTCAAAATGCATTTTAAATCAGAAGCAAGGACTAGTACTATACCATAATTTCATGTCAGTATGCATACTACAAAATACATTCTATCAAAACTTAGTACAGCGATCAATACGTTTCATTCCATGGGCTAGTCAGTACGCAGTACACTAACACGAGCATGTATAAAAAGTGTAGAATTTAACAAATTCATTTAATCTAGTTGTACATCCCTATTACACAGGGATACAATAAATCCAGAATAAAATGGCTTTTATACGTCACACAGACATAAATGTTTTATAACACAACTAGTTAATATAATCACTTTTCTCGTATGATAGCGCATCTAAATGTGCTAATTCCTTTCTTCTCCTGACTGCCCTGAGTATGAAACGAACGACAGTGCACATAATCTTCATGTTGTCCAAGCTACATAAAAAGTTAAAAGCATTTTTATAATTATACAACCTATTTGTTAAAAAAAGTGGTTTTAAAACGGATTTGCGAATATCACTGTAAAAAGGACAGAACAATATGAAATGTAGTGTAGACTGAGGGGTTTTTCCATTACATGGGCAATTAGGTAGATTATGTGGACCCTTTTTCTTATCACGAAAAGCGGTTATATAGTGTAATATGCCAATTCTTAATCGTGTTAAATAAAATCTGTGTTGGGTATTTCCTATCATTGTAAGGTATATCTGTATACCCTGCACAGAGGGGATTTGACAATAGATGGTAACACTATGTTTTTGTTTAACTTCATTGGTTCTAACACAATCCATGGCCGAGATATATCTTGACTTCAACTCATTTTTACTGATATCTTGTATGGATGCAGGATCCCTTTTATCAAAGTCTATCCTGCAATCTAACAGTAACTTTTGGATATACTCAAGCCATGGAATTTTTTTTCCAGTGATCAAGGGTCAGGCAGTCCTTTATTATATCTGTGGTAAATTTTGTCTCTTCTTTTACCCACAACCCTCGCCAGAATGTAAGACCCGCTATTCCAATAATATCATTTATATATGATATTGCCAATTCTTTATGTACAATATAATTAGCTGTAAAATTTGGTACTGCCAGTACTCTTTTAAAAATTTGTTTTCTTGTATTTGTAGGGATGTGGTATTTGCTCTCCCCATATTGCAGCCCCGTAACAAACACCGGTGACACACTTGGTTCTATATAAAGTAAGTATCTCCCTCACAGGTTTGTTTCGCATTTTGGCAGAGAATCTAAAGATTCCTCAGCGATTCTCAAAAATTTCAGGTTGCATGAATCAATATGAGGTTTCCAGCTGCCCTTTCTATTAAAAAGTAAGCCCAAGTAGGCAAAGGTTGGCACTCTACCTAAGATTACACCTCCCACATTATGTTGTCTATGCTTCAATTTAGCCTTTCCACATGTCATAACAAACGTTTTAGTAAGATTTAACTTTAAATCCTTTTCTGACATGTACTGAGTAAAATTCTCGATTAGACATTGTAATCCATTCGCTGTCCTTGCTAAAAGGACAGCGTCATCCGCGTAGAGTAAAACCGGGGTTGTGCGTCTGCCAACTTTTGGGCAGTCTACATTTTGTTTTTGCAAAAGGAGATCCACGTTATTAATATATAATGAAAACAACAGAGGTGCCAATACACAACCTTGACGTACACCTCTTGTAACCATAAAATCCTGTGTACATTCGCCCCTCAATCCAAAACGAACTCTTGAAGTTAAAAAGGTATAAATTTGGGATAAATATATAATAATCTCATTTGGTGCTCCTAACTCTTTAAGGTTTGCCACAATTTAACATGATTGACAAAATCAAATGCACTGGTGAGGTCTACAAAACATAGATGTAGAACCCCTCCTTAGCCAGTGTGTATTTTCCTATTAGGAGTTCCAAATTTAGGCATTGTTCCACCGTTCCAATACCTCGTCTAAACCCAAACTGGGCTTCTGAGAGAATGTTTTTCTCATTAACCCATTCTTCTAGCCTCCCCAGAAGAATTCTTCCCATTAATTTTGATGTTGAGTCCAGAAGAGATATGGGACGGTAGCAGTTCGCCATCCCTCTATTACCCTTTTTAAAAATAGGTACGATAATACTTTGTGACCATGATACAGGTAAAACTCCCCTATTGCTGCATTAAGAACCTTCAATAAAATAGGGGTCCAAAAATCCATATTGCTTTTAAAAACATCGATGGGTACCCCATCGGGTCCTGCAGCTTTCCTGCTAGCACTCTTTACGAGGGCAGTTTTAATTTCTACTCAATCCAACATAAATACACTCCACATAATACCAGTCAGTGCCATATAATTACACGCCACATACTTACACTCTATTCAATGCAACATTAATACACTCCACATAATACCACACAGTGCCACATAATTATATGCTACATAATTACACTGCACTCAATGCAACATACACTCCAAATACCACTCAGTGCCACATAATTACACACCACATAATTACACTCTACTGAATCCAACATAAAT
Organism: Calotriton arnoldi; assembly: GCA_963921515.1. Taxonomy (NCBI): domain Eukaryota; kingdom Metazoa; phylum Chordata; class Amphibia; order Caudata; family Salamandridae; genus Calotriton; species Calotriton arnoldi. The sequence continues at coordinate 2,951,956 of CAWUFW010000950.1, read as the reverse complement.
ACACTCCACATAATACCACTCAGTGCCATATAATTACACGCCACATACTTACACTCTACTGAATGCAACATACACTCCACATAATACCACTCAGTGCCACATAATTATATGCTACATAATTACACTGCACTCAATGCAACATACGCTCCAAATACCACTCAGTGCCACATAATTACACACCACATAATTACACTGTACTGAATGCAACATACACTCCACACAATACCACTCAGTGCCACATAATTATATGCTATATAATTACACTGCACTCAATGCAACATAAATACACTCCAAATACCACTCAGTGCCACATAATTACACACCACATAATTACAGCATAATTACACTCTACTAAATGCAACATACACTCCACACAATACCACTCAGTGCCACATAATTATATGCTACATAATTACACTGCACTCAATGCAACATACACTCCAAATAATACCACTCAGTGCCACATAATTACACGCCACATAATTACACTCTACTCAATCCAACATAAATACACTCCACATAATACCACTCAGTGCCATATAATTACACGCCACATACTTACACTCTACTCAATGCAACATAAATACACTCCACATAATACCACACAGAGCCACATAATTATATGCTACATAATTACACTGCACTCAATGCAACATACACTCCAAATACCACTCAGTGCCACATATTTACACACCACATAATTACACCATAATTACACTCTACTGAATGCAACATACACTCCACACAATACCACTCAGTGCCACATAATTATATGCTACATAATTACACTGCAATCAATGCAACATACACTCCAAATACCACTCAGTGTCACATAATTACACACCACATAATTACACTCTACTAAATGCAACATACACTCCACACAATACCACTCAGTGCCACATAATTATATGCTACATAATTACACTGCACTCAATGCAACATACACTCCAAATACCACTAAGTGCCACATAATTACACACCACATAATTACACTGTACTGAATGCAACATACACTCCACACAATACCACTCAGTGCCACATAATTATATGCTATATAATTACACTGTACTCAATGCAACATAAATACACTCCAAATACCACTCAGTGCCACATAATTACACACCACATAATTACTCTACTAAATGCAACATACACTCCACAAAATACCACTCAGTGCCACATAATTATATGCTACATAATTACACTGCACTCAATGCAACATACACTCCAAATAATACCACTCAGTGCCACATAATTACACGCCACATAATTACACTCTACTCAATCCAACATAAATACACTCCACATAATACCACTCAGTGCCATATAATTACACGCCACATACTTATACTCTACTCAATGCAACATAAATACACTCCACATAATACCACACAGTGCCACATAATTATATGCTACATAATTACACTGCACTCAATGCAACATACACTCCCAATACCACTCTGTGCCACATAATTACACACCACATAATTTCACTCTACTGAATGCAACATACACTCCACACAATACCACTCAGTGCCACATCATTATATGCTATATAATTACACTGCACTCAATGCAACATACACTCCAAATAATACCACTCAATGCCACATAAATACACACCACATAATTACACTGTACTCAATGCAACATAAATGCTCTCCACATAATACCACACACTGTGACATAGTTACACGCCACATAATTACACTCTACTCAATGTAACGAATACACCCCACATACAACTCAGTACCACATAATTACAAGCCACATAATTACAGTCTACTCAATGCAACATAAATACACTCCATTGAATACCACTCAGTGCCACATAATAACACTCTACTCAATGCAACATAAATACTCTCCACATAATACCACTCAGTGCCACATAATTATACGCCACATAATTGCACTGTACTCAATGCAACATAAACACACTCCACATAAATGCACTCTATACCACATACCACCAATCAACATAAATGCACTCCACACCATGACGCAATTTCACTAAGCATAATTTCACTCAACACCACAGTTACAGGCCACACGATTCAACTCCACACATTTCCAATACACACCGCATAATTACACACCAAACAACCTATTTCAACTCCACAATCCACAACGTACCTCCAATCCACCCCATATAGTGTTACCACCTGAGCACCAAACATCATTAACCACCACCATTTTGCATCAGCGCACCACCTAAGCATCACGTCAGTCTGCCCTTGGAATCTGGCATCTGTTGATTCTCCCCTAGTGTCCGTCCGCTGCTCGTGTTCTAATTAAATTACTGTTTTACAACCTCCACTCCCCGTTATTTATGGCCCGCTCCCCATAACAATTTTTTTAAAACAAACAAGCATGAAAACATGCAGGAAGAAGTTGCCAGCAGTGAAAGTACAAAACAAGCATTGGCATAGCCAATAGGTCTCGCCTTTGGGACCTTATAAGTATTTAGTTATGCAGCACAATATCCTTGGTGCAACAACATCAACTGTTGCATGGCTAAACACTTATAAGGTCCCAAAGGCGAGACCTATGGGCTATGCCAATGCTTGTTATTTTTTGCAGGGGACATCCGGAACAGAAGCTCCGATGTGCAGGAAGCGGAAGAAGAAGAACTCGGGACAGGAAGCCAGGCGAAGTCCAACAGGAGGGATGCCAGAAGACAGGGCGTCGGGATGCCGAAGACGCAAGGAATCTGGATGAAGTCAGGTAAGTGCTGAGTCCAAAACGAGACTAAGCAAAGAGTAGCATGCGCGGGCGGCTTAAATAATTTTTGCCGCTCGCGCTGGGAGCAGTTCCTCATGTTTCACGTGTTTGGCAGTTTACACGTGAATGCTGCCAACGGTAACTAGGGATTTACATACTCATGTTCTGAGCACATGGCTCAATGATTTCTTATGCGTTCTTGAATCTCAATAGCAAATCATATTATTGCTGAGTCATGTTTCCTACATAAAATAATACTAAGCATTGTAATATATATATATTTAAAATACATGGTATAAAACATAATCAATTCCAGATTTACCCACAAACAGTGTCTTTTAAAGAACATCTTGGGAGTAATGTCTTAAGGGAACCTAACATGATTTGTACCCATAACAGTTCTCCCCCCCAAAGGCCGCTGTACAGGGCGAGGTTTGTCAGGATGTAAAGCATGAAAACGCCGAACCAACCTTGGTGCATTAACGTGAGAGGCAGGTTCCCAAGATCTTTCAGAAGGGTCATATCCTTTCCAATCTACAAGATAATGCAGCTTTCCATGTATTCTTTTTGCATCCAGAATTTGCTGCACTTCATATTCTAGATGGTCATTTACAATGACTGGGGCTGGAGGGTTATCCTTTCGGGTTAAAGGGTGATAAGGTTTTAGCAGGGACACATGAAAAACTGGATGTATAGAATATTCATCTGGTAATTGTAGCTGCATGGAGACCGAATTTAGGATTTGTTTAATGGGAAATGGACCAATATATCGGGGTTTTAGTTTTCTTGGACCATCCAACTGAATATTTCGGGTTGACAACCAGACTAAATCTCCAATTTTATAAGTTGGTTCGGGTGTTCTATGCTTGTCGGCTTGTATCTTAGCAGTGGTTTTGTTTTTTGCTAAACTCTCTCGGGCTTTCCTTTCAATCAATTGTAACTGATTAAGTCTTTCTGACACAAATGGCATAGGGTCATTTCTAGAAGGTGGTTCAATGGGAATGGTACGTGGATGAAAACCAGTAAGAAAATAAAACAGAGAACATCCTAACGCAGAATGCACACTATTATTTTATGTAAATTCCGCTAATGGCAGTGCTTGATCCCATTGTGAATTCAGTGTTGATGTTAAACAACGTAAACTCTGTTCTAGGTATTGGTTGACTTTTTCAGTTTGCCCATCTGATTGAGGGTGGAATGCTGAAGATAGAGCTACCTCTATACCTAACTGAGAACATAATGTTTTCCAAAACTTGGCAGTAAATTGGGGGCCTCGGTCAGAAATAATTTTACTTGGCAATCCATGTAACTTCACAATGTTTTGGAGAAAAATATCACTGAATTCCATTGCTGTGGGTAATTTCTTTTATGGAATAAAATGACTCATTTTAGACAGTAGATCTACAACCACCAAGATTGATGTAAAATTGTGAGATTTTGGTAAATCTGTAATAAAGTCTATACTAATAGTGTGCCATTGTGTGGATGGTATAGGTAATGGATGTAACAGCCCAGCAGGTGCTAAATGTTGTGATTTATTTCGAGCACAAACAGGACATTTCTTAATATAATACTGCACATCTTTTTGGATGTGTTCCCACCAAAAATTTTGTGAACAAAGTCAAGAGTTTTTTGTGTTCCTGGGTGACCGGAAATGCTGGAGTCATGGTATCAAATCAGAATTTGTTGTCTTTGTGAATCCAGTGGTATATACAATTTATTATTGTGATAAAATATCAGTTCATTATGGAATTGTTTGGTTTTTGCATCCATTTGTTTTTATCAATTTTTTCAGAGGCCGTCTTCACTTCTGTCAGGAAGGTATCAGTTTTTGTTAAGGCAACTATTCTGTCAGTTGGTATTATGCTTTGTGCAGTAATGCCTTGTTCTTTAGAGTCTTTTTCATTAATCCTAGATAGTGTGTCAGAAAGTAATTGTTTTTGACCTGGTCAGTAAGTTATGATAAGGTCAAATTCACTAAAAAAAAATGTAGCCATCTCATTTGTCTAGGAGTAAGGGCTTTAACGGACATAAAAAATTGTAAATTCTTATGGTCAGTGAAAATTGTGATAATATGTTTGGCTCCTAGGAGGTGATGCCTCCATTCTGAGAATGCGTCTTTTATAGCAAGTAATTCTCGCTCAGCTATAGTGTAATTTTGTTCTGCTTGTAATAATTTGCGTGAATAATAGGCCAGAGGATGTAAGTGTCCAGTATTAACATCTTTTTGCATAAGGACTCCTCCTAAGGCTGCTTGTGAAGCATCCACCTCAACAAAAAATGGTTGATCAGGATTTGGATGAGCCAGAACAGGAGCTGTTGTGAAGGCGATTTACAATTCCTGAAAAGCTTTTTCAGCTTCTTTAGTCCAAACAAAAGTCTGACCTTTTTATAATAATTGCGTTATAGGTGTCACAATTTTGGAAAAATTTGAAATAAACCGCCTATAGAAACTTGCAAAGCCCAGAACTCGCTGGACCTCCTTCACTGAATTTGGTGATGGCCAATTTAAGATAGCTTCAACTTTTTTGGGATCCATGGTTATCCCATTTGGGGAAAGGAAGTATCCTAAGAACTCAACAGTTTTAACATGTGTCGTGTTCTTGCTGCACAAACCCACGCAGAGACAGGTCAGTTACATAGGTTGCTTTATTCTTCTTTCTTTCTGCGCCTTACATGCACGTCCGTGCCCTTGCCCTCGCTGTCCAGGAATCCCTCCCCACTCCCTGACCGGAAGTGGTGTCCGGTTCCTGTCCCTCCCAGCATGCGGGTGCAGGGTCCTAGTGCCCCCTGACCCTGGTCACTACATCTCCCCCCTCCGTCGAAAGAAAAGATGAGAGAAGAGAGAGAGAGATCGAGAGAGAGATCGAGAGAGAGAGAGAGAGAGAGAGAGAGAGAAGAGAGAGAGAGAGGAGAGAGAAGAGAGAGAGAGAGAGAGACATCTTTGACCTTATCCCCATCATTTCATTTCTTCGATCAGTCTTGTTGGCCTTTTGCTCACTCTTTTCGGACATGTTCCTTCCGTTCCCCTCTGTGATCCCTCTTCTTGTCTTCTTCCGTTCTCGTCCATAACTTCCTCTCTTTCGTGTCTGTCACTGTTCTCTGCTGCTGTGTCCTCCCCGTTCTCATCCATGGTCTTTAGTCCTTTGAAGTGAGACTTGTTCCTGGTGATCCGGTATGGGCCAGATGCAGCTGTAATCATTGACCCCTTGACGTTTGTTATCGTTGGCGGTTCACTTGAAAATGCACTGTCCGATTTTCTCACTTGCTGCTGACGCACTACCACTGAGTCCCCTTGCTTAAGGTGCGACGGAGTGGCATGTCTCCTAGCGTCTGCATGTGTTTTCATCTTTTCCTTCGCCTCCTGGTCTCTGACAGTGATACTGCTGTGCTCTAGGGCGACTTTGCCTCTAGTTGTGGTAATCTCGTTCTACTTGTCCTTCCCAGCACTAGTTCGGCTTGACATCGTCCCGTGGAGCGGTGGGGGGTGTTTCGATAGTCTCTTGTCCTATGGAGATCTGCGCTAACGTTGCTCTTTGGACAGCCTTCTTTATGTTCCCCATGAACCTCTCCACCATGCCATTCGCTTGTGGCCACAGAGGCGTTATTTTCCGGTGGTGAATGCTTAAGTAGTCCATGAACTTGCGAAATTCCTCCCCTGAAAAGGGAGGACCATTGTCTGTCTTTAAGGTCTGTGGGGAGCCCCAGGCTGCAAATATGTCATCCAGTATTGGCAACGTCGCGGTCGCTGATGTTGACGAGACATGTCGCACTATGGGGAATCTGGAGCATTCGTCAATGACCACGAGCAAGTAGTTTCCCGTGTCCAGTGGCCCATAGAAGTCTGCTGCCAACGTTGTCCACACTGCCTCTGGAAGCTCCGACATCTGTAGTTGCTCCGGTTTTGCTGGTCGTCCTGTTATTTGGCATGTGTGGCAATTCAAGATGGTGTTTTCCGCCAGTCTATCTTGCCCAGGGAACCATACCTTCTCCCGAAGCATCTTTTTTGTTGCTACCATTCCTCTATGGGATTCATAAGCCAAGTTTACAGTCTGCTGACGTAGTGCACTTGGCATGACTATCCTTGTTCCCCTCATTATTATTCCTTTTTCAGTTTCTGATAGTTCTTCATTTATCTTTTTGAATGCTAGCATTTCTTCCTTGTTAACTCCTTCTCCCAAGGCGCTGTTGTTGTTGATGTGCCTCCATCTTTGCTGTCGTGTCATCATTTTGACTGCCTGCATTGTGGCGTCCCTTGCTGTTTCTTGCTCTAGCTGTGTTAGTGTGATTGGTGCAGAGGTGTTTTGTTTTCGCACATAATCGAGGTACTCCTCAGCCATTGATGCGCTTTCTTGTGCCTGCAGTAAGGGGTGCCGTGACATGTAATCAGCCGGGTTGTGTTCCTTTCCTGGCTTGTGCACGATCTTGAAGTCATAGTCCATCAGTCTTATGCCCCATCGTTCAATGCGGGCGGTATCTTTGCGTTTGGATTGCCGTATATTGTCACTAGGGCCTGATGGTCTGTGATCATGGTAAATGGCTTTCCATAGATGAACATGTGGTAGTGTTCACACGCCCACACCACTGCTAGGCTTTCCTTCTCTGGCTGGGAGTATGCCCTTTCTATGTTGGACAAGCTTTTGCTGGCATACGCGACAATTTTCCTGGGCGAGTCTCTACCCGGCATGTGTTGTGCTAGGATTGCTCCTAGTCCAACCGGGCGGGCATCCACTGTTAGCTCTGTGCATCTCAATGGGTCAAAGTATGCAAGATGATCCACAGTCACCACTGCATGTCTGATGGCCTCAAATGCCCGATTGCATTCTTGTGTCCAGATGAATTTTTGACTCTGCTTTGTTAGGTCCCTCAGCGGTGTGCTTACTGAGGCGAAGTCTTTTATGTACCGAGCACAGTAGCTGGCAAGACCCAGAAATGACCTTACTTCTGCGACGTCTGTTGGAGCATTTGCCTTTTCCAGTGTTTCCACCTTGCTGGGGTCTGGCCTCATTCCATTCCTTGAGAAGATGTGCCCGAAAAATACCAGTTCATTCCTCCCCAGTTCGCACTTGTCTTCATTTAGAGTTAGTCCTGCGTGTTCCAGCTGTCTGCAGACTTCGCGTAAAGCCTTGTCGTGTTCGACATCTGAACGACCGAATACTAGGATGTTGTCACTGTAGTTCAGACTGTTTTTTACCGGCCTTATTACTTGCCGTATGATTTCTTGGAATATCTCCGCAGCCGATGATATGCCAAAACTGAGTCGTTTGTAACGAAACAGGCCCATGTGTGTTGAGAACGTGGTGATGTACCGTGATTGCGGGTCGAGCTCCAACTGATGATATCCTATGCACAGGTCTAGTTTCGAAAACCGGCAAGCGCCCGTGAGACAGCTAATCATGTCATTAAGGTGAGGTCCAGGGTGTCTTTCCCTCTCAATTGCTGTGTTGGGTACTCTCATGTCCACACATATGCAAATTTTTGAGGTGTTCTTTTTGGTACTGCCACTATTGGTGACACCCAGGGGGTCGGCCCGTCTGCTGGCTCTATGATGTCCTGGGTCAGCAGGCTTTGTATTTCTTCCACAACCTGGGGTTGCAAGTGTATGGGCAGTCGTCGGTGATGTTGGGCCACAGGTTTTATCGCCTCATTGATATGCAAAGTTATTTGTCTTCCTTTTAGTTTTCCTAGCCCTTGTAGTATGGCCGGATGTTCTCGCAAGCTGTTTCGTCTTTCTGACATGCTGTATGTCATTGCTAGGAGACCCATCACCTGCGCTGTGGCGTTGCTTAGCAGGCAGGGTGCTGGAAGGTCTCCCCGTAGGACATGTATGTCCTCTGTGCTTGATCTTTCTTTGTAAGTCAATGTCTCTGTAAACTTCCCCATGTTTACTACTGGTTTCCTCGAGCCCCAGGTGAATACATTGACAGTGGACGGTGATAGAGGTGGCTTCACTTTCATCTTCTCATACTCTGACATGCACATGATGTTGCATGTAGCCCCACTATCTAGCACGAAACGTGTAATGTGTCTCCCTACTTCAATGTCCACTGTCGCTGTCTTCTTGATCTGATGTTTCTCTACGAGATTGATGTGTTCTGGTATTTGATCTTCCACTGTGGCATCCGACATCAGATATAGCCGTTCCACCACTTTTGGCGCGGCTGCTTCTTCTGATTCAGCTGAGGAACTGCGATTTGTTGTTTCCATGTGTCTTGCGTACCTGCTAGGCACCGTCCGTGGTCTAGCCGGTCGTCCTCGCTCACTTTTAAATTGACCACTCATGCAGACGCTTGTAAAATGATTTTCCCTGTTGCATTTCCTGCATCTGTACCCCATTGCCGGGCACGCGCCGACATGCGGAAATTCGAGCCCGCACCAATAGCACGTTTTTTCATGCTTCTTTCTTGGTGGTGGTGGTGTGGCATCTCTCCTCTTGCTGTTTCCAGTTAGACGGTTCGCTTGCTCTACTCTTCTTTCTTTCCCGAGTTCCATCTGTCTGGCATGGGTCGTTGCCCTGGCTTCCGCTCGAGCCATGGTCAGTATTTTCTCTAGTGAGGTCGGCTCTTTCAGAACTCGCACCCGGAACTCCACTGACTGACAGCCCTCAATGATGCACAGTCGTATTGCTTGTTCGTTGTCAAACTTCTCGAACTCGCAGTACGTGACCAGTTTTCGCAGTCTTGTTGCGAAGTCGTCGAGGGACTCTTCTACTCTTTGACATGCAGTGTTGAAGGTGTACCTTTCGAAGTCTATGTTTCTTTGCGGATCAACTTTGTCAGTGAGGCACTTTATCAGTCCCTTGTATGTAGCTCTTTCCTCTGCGGGAAATGTTATTAGCAGGTCTTCCACTTCATCCCGACGAAATTTTGAAATAGATCCACATGTTTTGCTTCTGCGATATCAGTGGCGCGCATGTACCTTTCGAATTGCCTGATCCATCTTTCCCACCTGATGCCTGTCTGTGGTTCCGATAGGCTGAATGGTAGTGGTCTGCGAAATATTGCTTGCGCGCTATTCTTGTCACTTGCGTCAGTCATTTTGTTGTTATTCCTTCTTTCCTTTGTATGTCCGTCTTCTTTTGTTGTACTTTGTCCTTTGTTTCCTCTTTGTGTTGCAATTTCCTTTTATTTCCACCTTTTTCTTCTTTTCTATGGCTTTTTGTTATTGCCTGACTTTAAAATGGCCGCCTGGCTCTCTCTAGCCTCTCATTGGCTCTATGTGTGCTGTCCCGCCAGACTCTAAGATGGCCGCCGGGACTTCTGTAGGGGCGAGATTTGCTATCTCGTGAATGGCCTGACTCTAAGATGGCCGCCGGGTCTTCTTCAGCTCTTCATTGGCTGTCCCGCCTGACTCCAAGATGGCCGCAGAGTTCTCGCGAGATTTTGGCTCAAATCTTCACGCGGGAGTCTCGGGGCTCTCTTTCAGTCCGCGGGCAGCTTTCTCCACGGTCGGGGGCCTTTTCCCTTTATCCTCACCTCACTTTCTTGATGCGGCCGGGGTGGGCTCCCGATGTCGCTGTAGGCACTCGGACACGGACCAGGGTGGGCTCCTGGCTCCGTTTGTCTCGCGATCGGGGTGGGCTCCCGATTTCGCATCTTCGTTCGTTGGGGCCCGACGGACCAGGGTAGGCTCCTGGTTTCGTTCCTGGTACTCCTGGTGATCGCGACTTCACCGTTTGTTTCTCGGCGGTCGGCGGACCAGGGTGGGCTCCGTGTGGATGTCGAAAAACGCTTCTTGTGGCGACTCGTTATCCCATCTTCGTCGCCAGTTGTCGTGTTCTTGCTGCACAAACCCACGCAGAGACAGGTCAGTTACATAGGTTGCTTTATTCTTCTTTCTTTCTGCGCCTTACATTCATGTCCATGCCCTTGCCCTCGCTGTCCAGGAAGCCCTCCCCACTCCCTGACCGGAAGTGGTGTCTGGTTCCTGTCCCTCCCAGCATGCGGGTGCAGGGTCCTAGTGCCCCCTGACCCTGGTCACTACAACATGAAAAACACATTTCTCCATTTTAGCATATAAAGAATGCTCTCTGAGTCTCTGTAGTACTGCTCGTATGTGCTGAACATGTTCTTGTTCATCTTTTGAAAAAATAAGTATATCATCAATATATACTATTACGCAAACATCCAGAAGATCGTGTAGAACCTCAATAATAAAATATTGGAATGCCGCCGGAGCATTACATAACCCGAACGGCATAACAGTGTATTCAAAAAGGCCGAATTTGGTGCGGAAGGCGGTTTTCCATTCATCGCCTTCTTTTACGCGTATCCGATGGTATGCACCTCTAAGATCTAATTTAGTGTATATGGTAGAACCCTTGACCTGATCTAAGAGGACTGGAATGAGTGGTAAAGGGTAGCGATTTTTTATAGTGGCTTTATTGACTGCGCGATAATCTATACAAGCCCTGAGATCGCCAGACTATTTTGCCACAAAAAAAAGTGGCGAAGAAATAGGAGAAGTGGAATGTCTTATAAAACCGACTTCCAGTAATTCTTCAAGGTATTTCTTTAAGTATTGAGTTTCTGGCTCTGTGAGAGCGTAAATTCTACTACATGGTAACGTAGCCCCTGGAATTAAATCGATTCTACAATCGTAAACCCTGTGGGGTGGTAGTTGCGTGGCTTGAACGGGGTCAAAAACATCAGAAAAGTCATTATAATCTTGTGGCAAGGAAGGAGTAGTTGGGACCTGAATGCTGGCACAGTGTAATGGATACATAGGTTCTTGAGCCTCCTGATAGCAGTGTGTTCTACAAAAGGCCGAGTCTAAGCTTACCGTTCTCTGGACCCAATCAACTTTTGGATTATGTAATTCCAACCATGGTATGCCTAAAATCACGCCACAGGTTGGAGTGTCAATTAAATCAAAATTTGTCTGCTCAGTATGACCATTTTCACTTACTAAGGTTAAAGGTGGAGTATGGTAACGAAAGAGACCAGACGATAAAGCAGACCCATCTACAGCCCTTACTGGTTCTGGTTCCGTTTTGGCGATGTGAGAGATCCCTAATTTCTTGGCCAGGGTTAGATCAAAAAAATTACCCGTGGCACCTGAATCCAAAAGAATAGAAAGACTGTGTCTGTGCTGAGCTGAAATTATGACAGTTATTCTAATAGTCATGTGTTTAGGTACACGATTTATAATGTTTAGCACATATCTTGAGACCTCTGGTCCAGATTTTCTCGAAGAGACGGTCTCTATTTTCTTTGAGAAAATTAGTTTCCCAACTCAGATTGAACTGTGTTTGTGTTGGCGATTATCTTTTTCTTTTTTGGCCTGACTGAGCAATCTTTAGCAAGGTGGCCTGATTTGCCGCAGTATAAACACAGATTTTCCTTACGGCGTCGTTCCTTCTCTTCAAGAGATAGTGGCCCTCGAATGATACCTATCTGCATAGGTTCTAGATCATTATTCTTCTCATCCTTATCTTTTCTTTCTGTTTTAACAATAATAGGTCTGGGATCTCCATGAGGCCTCTCATTCTTTCGTTCTCCTAGCCTATGATCCAATTTTACAACCAAATCAACAAAGTCTCCATAATCTTCTGGAAGGTCAACGATGTGAGCCAAAGAAGCTTTCAACTCGTCCCGAAGACCTCTATATAAAAGGGAAGTGCGTTTTTCTTCTGGCCAACGTGTCTCAGATAAAAGACGATTTAAGGTAGTTATGTAAGTTAAAAGATCCTTAGTTCCTTGTCTCAAATTTAAAAGCTCGTTGTCACTAGACTGAACGAAAACATGTTGTGCAAATAAACGTGCCATAGTGTCCTTAAAGGCATTAAAATTGTTTAACATAGGATCATTATTCTCAATGAGAGGTATAGCCCAATTGGCAGCAACCCCTCCCAATTAAGAAATTATAAAATCAGTTTTGGTTGAATCTGTATTAAATATTTGTGGTTTACACAGAAAATGCAATTGACATTGACTCATGAATAAAGCGAAAAGTGAGCTGTCCCCAGTAAATTGCTCAGGATTGGCCAAAGGGACAGGATTAGGGGTGACCACTGTCACTTGAAGATTTTGATCATATTGTTGAGCCGTAGGTGCTTGTGACGAAAAGGTTGTGGAACCAGACTTAGGGGGTGCTAAGATTGGACAATGATTAGATGTCTTTGAATCCCTCCATTGTGTGAAACCAGCTCTACTCTTTGATAATTCTTCTCTTAGGGATTGATTTTCTTGCTTTAAGTTTTGCATTTCTAGATGGAGATTCCTAACTACCTCGGTTAAATGGGAAGAATCACCTGAAAGGTCCATGTTTATTCTTGATTCGTCGTCAATGAGAGCAAGAAGAGGCTTAGTCTTCTGTTAAGCTCAGACACTCACCTGCACTCCTTTTGCTCTGCTTGACGACGACTGTTCCCCAATCTCTCTGGGAACTGACATTAGTAATACTCTGTCTATCTGTAAGACCCCAGGGGGAAATGGGGATGGGGAGAGAGAGAGAGAAACAGGTGGTTGTGCTGGTTCTTGCCACCTCGGGGAATACTTCTGTGGAATTCTGGCTGGGTGTGAATAGAAGCTTCTAAGATGTTGCAATCTTTCTAGCAGGAAAGTACTCGGTTACTAAAAGAAATAACAAACATAAGCATTCATTCTAAGGATCCTTGATAAATAGAAAACCTTATAATTAACACTGTGTCTCAGTTTTAACTCAAGGGGTTTTTACCTAGAAATTGCACAATACGTCGTATTTGTTAGGGAAATAAATATGTGCTTTTTTCTCAATCCAACCTTCCAGTGCACAAACAATTTGAGGAAGTTATCCTAAAATAAATAAACATTCATTAAAACACTGATCAGCTCTTTCTTTTCCAATATATAATGTGCGTCAAAGACTGAATATATACCTTAATATAACTATAGACGTTCTCCTGGAACCTTGACCATTGTTTGCACAAGGAATAAATAAAAGAAAGAATACAATAATAATAACTGAAGTTTCAACAAGATTACTCTTTTTATGTCCAAGCGTTTTTGTTTTCTCTCTCTGAGGAATAGGCACTTGTGAATTAGTTTGTGCAATAAAGTCGTTAGCTTTTAGGTCTTTGTTCTTTGGTATAGACACCCTTGTCCTTTTTCTTGAAGCCCAACAGGGTCCGTTTATTAGCGCAATAACCTTTTTAAATGCAAAAATGACTCACCGGTTGATTTGCAATAACTTCTACTCGAGTATAGGACCGATGCAGCCTTACCTATTTTGAAACCTTTCTCTCTTTTTATTTTTTGCAGGGGACATCCGGAACAGAAGTTCCGATGTGCAGGAAGCGGAAGAAGAAGAACTCGGGACAGGAAGCCAGGCGAAGTTCAACAGGAGGGATGCCGAAAGACAGGGCGTCGGGATGCGGAAGACGCGAGGAATCTGGATGAAGTCAGGTAAGTGCTGAGTCCAAAAAGAGACTAAGCAAAGAGTAGCACGCGCGGGTGGCTTAAATACTTTTTGCCGCTCGCGCTGGGAGCAGTTCCTCGTGTTTCACGTGTTTGGCAGTTTACATGTGAATGCTGCCAACGGTAACTAGGCAGACCCCCCAGGATATAGCGGCATAGATTAGCAAATTTAGCGGCACAAATATGGAAATTTAGCGGCACAAATATGGCAATTTAGCGGCATTTTTGCAACACTTTATTTTACTCATAATGATTCATTTTCAGCCTTAAATCAATGGAAACTGTTTTAGCAGAGTATTCCACTTTGAAATAGGCAACCTGGGACATGGAACAGAGGAAGCAGCCCACAGGTGAAGGCTGTTATCCCTTGGAAATGCAATCCTCCATTTGCTTTAGTATAGGTTCTGAGAAGCCCATCAAAGATGGCCTGGTAGCATCCCATAGGAAATGGCATTCCAGAACCTACAAACCAGGCGTCAGGCTTTCTGTGTCTCGGGTCATTTACTTTCCTTCCAGGCGTGTGCATCTCAGCCAATGGGTATCGACTGAAGGAATTACCATCACAAAACCAGGTTCTGTGGGCCAATTTGGCAGGCTGTCGAACTGCCACAAATATGGTTTCTGGCCACAGATACTGACGGCAGATAAGGTCCGGCACATCACGAAAATCCTGGAGGGTCTGATTAACTGCCAAGCGAGGAGCCTGGCTACCTTACTGAGTCATTGTGCCATCACCAACTGCCAAGCGAGGAGCCTGGCTACCTCACTGAGTCATTGTGCCATCAGCAACTGCCAAGCAACGAGCCTGGCTACCTCACTGAGACATTGTGCCATCACCAACTGCCAAGCAATGAGTCTGGCTACCTCATTGATTCACAATGCCATTGAGTCATTCCGCCATCACCAACTGCCAAGCCTAGCTACCTCCATGGGCCTTGGTGTCTTCAGCCTCTTCACAGTGCAGTGAAATCTTCAACGGCTGCTGAGCCAGGATCTCGCTTGTGACCAAAGCATTCTTTGTAATAAGCAGACTTCCTAAAATTTGCTATTAATGTGGATCATTTTAAACTACCTACAAAAGGCAGGGCCTTCCATTATTTTCAAGGGCTAAAATATAACATTGGTTTTTTACTTAAATCTATTTATGCCATTAATTAACAGTTGCAGACAATGGGTGGCAGTTTGGGGGAGATCAAGCAAACCCGGGGTTACGCTAAAGGCTGCGTCATGGTGAGAGGTAAATCGTCATGTATTCATCAGCGGGTAATGAGAGGGCACAGTCACATGTGATGCTGGGAGGAGGGAAGTTTTTTTTTTACCTTAGAAATATGGCAGCCATGTGGCACAGCTGCTACTTCCTGTTTCGCTGCTAATAATACTGTTTTGTCTGTCAGCAAATAAACAAAAAGTAAGATGAATTGAGACGTGAAACAGCTTCTTTTAGCCGAACTATCATATCCAGCAATTATATGTAGAGAAAATCTCATAACTATGGATTTGTTTCTTTGATATATTATTCGCAGCGGGATACGTCATAGTTTGCAGATTGGAACACGGATTTCCCTCTTGCTTTCTTCTCTCTTCCTTTACGTATTAACTGCTATCCACTTTATTTATGAGTTTTAAAGCGCTATGCGTCCCTGATGAGAAAACAACATTTTTCACTGCTTGTAATATTGTAACATCCATGCAGGCAAGTGAAGAATTACAATTACCATAGAAATGTACAACCTTAACCTTTTCCCTGCATTCCTTCAATTTCGCGGGCACTTTTGTAAAAATCGCTGCATTTTTACAAAAGTGCCGATTTCGCGGGCACTTTTGTAAAAATCGCGGCATTTTTACAAAAGTGCCGATTTTGCGGCAAACCGCAAAATCGCGAAATCCTGGAGGGTCTGACTAGGGATTTACATACTCGTGTTCTGAGCACATGGCTCAATGATTTCTTATGCGTTCTTGAATCTCAATAGCAAACCATATTATTGCTGAGTCATGTTTCCTACATAAAATAGTACTAAGCATTGTAATATATATATTTAAACTACATGGTATAAAACATAATCAATTCCAGATTTACCCACAAATAGTGTCTTTTAAAGAACATCTTGGGAGTAATGTCTTAAGGGAACCTAACATGATTTGTACCCATAACAGGGCGATCCCGCCGAAGTAATATCCAGGTGATCAACCTACCGGAAGGGGCAGAAGGACCCAACCCAATGAAGTACATAGAGACATGGCTCAAATCATTCACCCCGACTCCGAACTCACACCCTTCTTCTCAGTGGAGAGGGCCCATAGGGTTCCTGCCCGGCGACCTCCTCCAGGGACACCTCCACGGCCACTACTCCTGAAGTTACTCCACTTTCGGGACAGGGACGCGGTGCTGAGAGCAGCCAGACAACATGGGCCACTTCAAGTGGAGGATAAACGGGTGATGGTCTTCCCGGACTACTCTAGGGTGGTGCAACAGCAAAGAGCCTCTTTCCTGGAAGCAAAACGAATGCTCTGCCAAAAAAGGATCCAATACTCGCTTCTTTTTCCGGCCCGTCTCAGGATCATACAAGACGGAGGCACACGGTTCTTCACGGACCCGAAGGCAGTGTTTGACTGGATGGAACTCCATGCCCAAGACAGTACACACCAGGAAGCAGCCCACAATCTGCGGAACCACGAGGCCGGGCGACACCGGGGGAAAAGAGGCCCTCAGCGACAGGAACCGAAATGTCAGAGCCCTATCACTGTTCCCCCCAAACTTTAGGAGAAAATAGCTGAACGAAGAAGAGCTCTTCAAGCAGCTGCGAATCTGGACCTAGCCACGACGAACTCAGACAGAGAGGATGGCCCACACATCTTCTCATAAGAGGAAGATTCCAGAGACACAAGTATATCCTGAGAGGACTCCACCCCTAGTAACCCCACAAACAGCAGATACATTAATCTGAAGGGAACTGATACTCGGGGCCCCACCCCCCCTTCCCGACAAAGTCCCCATCCAGCTCATGCCCAGGACAACATGTTGAGGCCGCACTGCCAATCATCGCCACACGGACTCCTTCTCGGGCACAATAGACCCCACCGACAACACATTTGAGAGCATAGGCCGCAATAGGCAACAGAGACAGGACCCTGAGCACATAGCCCCCACAATACATTATAACGTTAGCTACATGCACAGTTTGGACTTATCACCAGTTGTGATAGGTCCGCAATGTTGGGACCCTGTCCCTCAGCAATGGTTAAACTCTCTACCAGTTATCCCCTATCGCCACGAATACACTCCCACTCAGGGCGGGCGTCTTCACTCGATGACATCACACGCAATGGGGTCTGGGTCAGGGTTGGCGCACAATATTCTCCACTCACCCCCCCCCCCAACCCCAAAGCACATTGTATCATGCCAATGGCCGCGGATATTAGCCTCTTGTCCGTAAACATCCGGGGAATGCACACAGCATGTAAACGATACACGGTTTACTCTTACGCCAAGCGCCAGAAAGCACAGATAATCCTGTTACAGGAAACACACCTCACAAAGGCAGAATTAGAACGAGTGCAAAGACCCTGGCATGGCACTTTTGTGCCACCACATATTCCGCGTTTGCACGTGGAGCACTGATCTGGCATAGACCGGGGATTACATTCAAGGAAACCCGTAGGGTGGTGGACAAGGAGGGATGATATGCACTTACAGAGGGGTTCCTGGACGGTCAGCCCCTACTTCTGGGCTGCATCTATGCCCAAAATGCTGACCAGGGGAAGTTCTGGGACTCTCTATCGTCAGTCCTGACGCAATTCACAACATCACCATGGGTACTGGAGGGTGATTATAATTGTGTGTTGGACTTGTCCTTGGACCGGTCGCACCCCCCAGGCGCTGGTTCCTCTGCACAAGCACAGATTGAGCGTTTCCGGTCGTGGGCGCAATACTGGTCTCTAACAGATGTGTGGAGGAGCCGGAACCCAACCTCTAGGCTATAGTCCTTCCACTCGATACCCCATAATTTACGGGTGTGTCTCTACCGGTTCCTGTGCTCGCCGACGATAATTCCTATGGCCCAGCAAGTAGATCACTTAGGACGAGTGGTTTCTGATCATGATGCACACCTTTTGACCCTTAAGTGGCGGCCACCCCACCCGCCAGTCCCCACCTGGAAATTACAGCGAGAATGCCTGGAAGATCCAGTTTTTCGCCACGATCAGGAAGACAGTATCAAAGAATACTTCACTAACAATACCAACACGGCGTCCTCCAGGACGTTGGAGTGGGACGCTTTCAAAGTGGTCATTAGAGGGGCCTGCATAAGGCAGATAGCCGGAGTCCGCAGGACACTCGACCGCAGCCTACAAAAAGCAAAGCTTGAGCTGGCGGCCATGACTAAAGCAGTGGACTCGACTCGGTGACGTCCACCCAAGTCGGGGAAGCTAAGAGCGCATACGAGGAGGGGCTAGCAGACTTGCGGACATTTAACTTCAAGCTATATGTAGCCAGGGAACATAGGGAACGGGACAGGTCAGGAGCACTCCTCACCTGGCTCGCCCGCCAGAATCAGGACGCACGGCCAATCACTGAAATTGTCGGCCCAGCTGGCAGTGTTGCCACCTCCCAGGCGGATATCCTGCGACTCTTTCACGACCACTATGCAAAGATATCCCAGAGCCCTACGCAAAGCTGCCAGAGGCTAGTTGATCACTTCCTAGCACCTCTCATCATACCCCAGATCCCGAGTGACGGTAAGGCCCTCCTTGAGACCGTAATCACAGCCTTGGATGTGAAACAAGCAATCCAGGCCCTAGCCCGGAACAAAGCCCCCGAGATAGACGGCCTACCCCTGGAGTACTACAGCACCTTCGCTGCATTATTGGAGCCAAAACTAATAGACAACAATGAGGCAGCACTGAAGGAGGGGGAATTGCCTGGCTCTCTACGGGAATCTCTCATAGTTTCGATTCTAAAGCCTGAACGAGACCCGACTCAGTTAGCCTCGTATAGGCCAATAACACTATTGTCCGCTGATTGTAAGATCCTGGGCAAGATCCTGGCGGACCGATTAGGCCCAATGCTCCCACCGCTAATACACTCGGATCAAAACGGGTTCGTGCCGGGCAGAAATAAGTCCCAAAACATCCGCAGGCTGTTTCAGGTTCAGGACCAGGCTCGGGGCCGCTACCCCAGGGCGGCTTGCCTGATCCTGGACCTGGAAAAAGCATTCAACACTCTGACCTGGCCGTACCTTTTTGAGGCACTGAAACAGATGGGGTTGGGGCCCGTCTCTTCGGATAGAGAGAGGCACCATGCAAGGGTGTCCCCTCTCCCCTCTCTTGTTTGCCATGGCGATGGAGCCTCCTGCGATTGGGCTACGCCAGGAAGGAGAAGCCTGGGGCATTCCAATAGCGGGCAACACACACATTGTGTCTGTTAGACCTGGCACCATTGGCGTGGGTCTCCCTTCCATTTTTTTGCTGTTGCCTCTTATGTTTTTGCTGGTTTTAGATGCTTTTGGGCACTGTGCCACTGCTGTTCAGTGCCACAGTGCAAGGGCTCCCTATGGTAAATTGATGTATGGATTAGTGACTCCATGATTGGCTTGTTTGGCTTACTGTCAGACCCTAGTACAGTGCACTGCGTGTGCCCAGGGCTTGTAAATCAAATGCTGCTGGTGGGCTTGCAGCACTGGTTGTGCCACCCACCGGAGCAGCTTGTAAAGTGTGTCTCAGGCCTGCCATTGCAGAGCCTGTGGGCAGTCTGGTACTGCCATGTTGACTGGGCAAGTGTACCCACTTGCCAGTCCCTAAACCTTCCCTTTATACATATTAGTCACCCCTAAGGTAGGCCCAAGGGCAGGGTGCATTGTAGGTAAAGGTAGGACATGCCCTGGTGTGTGTGGCATGTCCTAATAGTGAATTACAGCCATTTTCGTTTTTCACTATTGCAAGGCTACCTGTTCCCCATAGGCCAGAATGGGCAGTTAGATTATTACATCTTATAATCCTAACTGACTCAGGGAACTAGGTAGAAATTCGAGTTTAGTATACCTGAACTCAGAATGATAAAATACATCTTTTAGTGAAGTTGGTTTTAACATTTCTGTGTTTGAAAATACCACTTTTAGAAAGTAGGTATTTTCTTGCCTAACTATCCAAGCCTGCCTCTGCTAGGTTGTGTATTCCTTGTCTGGAGATTGAGTGACAGGGGCTGGGGGTGGCTACAGGAGACAGGGTGAGTCAGCGCAGGGCTGAATAGAAAGATCTGCATCCAGAGTGGAGGGAGGAGTTGCACCTGGGTCTGAATAGGGCTGTGCCTGCCTTCCACAATGCTGGCTCCACCTCCTGCCGGGCGGCTGAGCACTCTGCCCCACATTCTGAAAGGAAAGAAGGAGTCAGAAAAACAAAGTGCTCCAGGACTGACCAGAACTGGTTTTGGACTAGGCAGAGGCCTCTCTGCCTTCAGAGAACAAAGAGAAACTGTGTATAAAAAGGGGACCCAGACCCCTAGGAAATTAGATCACTTCTGGGAATCAAGACGAACCTTTGCTGAGGAGAAGAACCAGGAAGCTGAAGGAGGAGACTACCCTGTGCTGTTTGTTTGGGGGTTGGCCTGCAGTGGTTGCTTCATTGCCAAAGAAAGGAGAAAAGGACTGAGTGTACTTTCTATCAACTTGAAGAAGAATCTCCAAGGGCTTGAACTAGAGCTTGCCTCCTGCCTGAAGTCTCAGGGATACAAGACTTCACCAACCAGCTCCCCCCCTGAATTTCCTTGCTGGGAATTGAAGTGCCTGCTGCTGTGCTGGGCCTTCTGAGAGACTGCGTGTCGCTGGGAGCTGGAAGCGCGACGCAACAACGAGAAGCGTGTCGCCGCTGCAGCCGCTGTCATCGCATCGCCGAGGAAGCAAGACGACGCTGCCGCTGTCATCATCGCATCGCCGAAGCGCGGCGCATTGCCGGAGAAGCGGGACGCTGCCACGAAGGACATCGTCGCATCACCGGAGAAGCGCGTCGCAGGGCCTGTCGCGGCTCCCAAGATCATCGAGTCGCCGCACGGCAGTCGGGCGTGCACGCATCGCACCAACGTTGTCGCATCGCAGCCAAGACGCCATTTTTATCGCATCACACCGTAGAAGAGTATCGCATCGAGGTGCCATCTGTCGCATCGCACCGGAGAGCAGTAAGAAACCGACGCATCAACTCCCCACACAGTAAGGAAGCGAGCATCAACTCCCCTGCGCAGCAGTAAGGAACCGACGCATCCACTCCCCTGAGTGTACGGAACCGACGCATCACCTTCCCTGCGACCCTTTTGTTTTCTTTGCGTTACGCATTCAAGGTACATTGAGAGTAAAGTGTCGCATCTACAACTTGAGAGAACTGAACTATTTTATAAACATTCTAAAGTCTATTTTTGAGTACAGTACTGTGAATTTTTGTCGTTTGGTCTTGTGTTAAGTCTATATAAAAATAAATTTTTTATAATACAACCTGTGTGGTGTCCATCTGTAGTGTTGTCACTGTATTACTGTATGTGTTCACAAATGCTTTACACACTGCCTCTGAGATAAGCCTGCCTGCTCGTGCCAAGCTACCAAGGGGGTGAGCGGGGGTTATTTTAGGAGTGTAGCCCCTCACCCTGACTAGACGCAAGGGTCCCTATTTGTCACAGGTACCTACCTATGCCAACTAGAGACCCCCAAATCTAACAGTGTCCCTATACACGGACGATCTGCTGCTATATGTGCAAGATATCACAGCAGATCTCAGCCCCATATGGAACATACTCTCGGACTTTGCGGCTGCGGCAGTGCTAAAAGTTAACTGGGCGAAATCCACTATATACCCACCAAGTCCAGACCTTCCCCCGCGAGAGATAAGAGTTGGAAATTCGAGCATTGTTTGGAGTAATGGCGCTCCACGATACCTCGGCATCAGACTTTATCACTCCCCCGCTGGCCTATTTGAGGGCAATCATCGCAGAGCTCTAGCAAGAGCCAAAACTTGAGTAAATTTCTGGAAGACCCTGCCCTTAGCCCCTATAGGCAGAATAGCCCTATCAAAAATTATCTTAGCGCCACAATTCCTCTATCATTTTGCTAATACCCACATTATCCCTCCACGTTCCTTTTTTCAAGAACTAGACACTTTATTAAGCTCCCTTATATGGGGCAGCGGGCGCCGGAGAGTGGCCCTCTCAAAGCTGCAACTCCCGACAGACCAAGAGGGTCTGGGAGTGCCATCCTTTGAGGCCTATTTTCTTGTGGCGCAACTCCAGTGGCTGTCCCGCTGGACAGCAGGACGACATCTGGCAGAGACCACCTCGGAGGGAGGATCCATGTCAGTACAAGATATTTGCCGCCTGCTCCTTCCAGGCACCCACCCTGCGTCGACACATCCCGTACAGGTGACGGTGGCACGAGCGTGCATGTTACGACTTCACCGCATGTCTGGTGGGACCCCCCCTGTATACCCCCTTATTTCCGTTGGCTGGCCTGCTCAGAAACAGGGGATACTACTCCGCCCGAGCAATGCAAGTCTGGACGTGTCACTCGGTCCTGGAGGTGGGATGCCTGTTCGCGGACGGTCAACTGATACCATTTGCTCAGCTATCAGAAGAGACAGGTCTCCCACCGGGGCAATTCTTACTCCATAGACAAATAGTCCTCAGCAGCCGCCGCATCTGGGATCTCTCTGAGGGGGAACTCGCACCACACCCAGTACTCGACACAATTCTTCACATGGGCTTGGGGCGACATTTAATCACATGCCTCTATAAAGCAATCTGAGATCTCACCGCCAACACACTCGCCCCACTACAACAGAAGTAGGAGGAGGAGATAGGGCACCCACTGCATGACAAGGAATGGGAATGCACCTTAGAATACCCAATGAAAGTGTCCCTGAACGCTCGGTTTAACAATATACAGTTCTCCATACTACATCGTGCCTACCTTACTCCGGCACGGCTTCAACGTTTTTACCCAGACACACAATTTTTGTGCCCAAGGTGTCAATCCCCAGATGCAATATTCAAACACATGTTTTGGCTGTGTCCCACGATACAGCCCTATTGGAGTACAGTACACGAGACACTGCGGGAACTATCAGGGCTCACTGACATTAACACCTGGGAGGCCAGCGGGATAGGGATATTCCGCAGACAAAAAACCCTCAAGGTCCAAACGCACTTCGCCTCCCTAGCCCTTCTGCTGGCGATGAGAGGGATTACAATGTACTGGAGAACCCCAGAGGGACCCCCGCTGGCAGCCAGGGTGGGAGCAGTTGTTAAATGGGGCTCGGCAGAGGAAGACGCAATCAGACGGGAGGAGGTACAAGGTGTACGTAGGAAACACATTTCCACAGAGTGAGCTGCACTGCTACACCAATTCCGCCACCACACAGTAAGCAATCAACAACCACCACCAACTGCAACTGAAATCCCGAGCCGGGATACACAACCTGAGTCACCCCCAAACACTCGTGATGACACAGTTACTCCCAGACTTAATCACGATACGTGATCTTGCAGCACCCCCACAAAAACAGAGACCCACGCAAAGCGCCCAAGCACGCTTGAGCCACGTTCCCGGAGAACCCCATTACCCACCTCCCCCCTTACAAATACACGCAACAGCATAATCCTTCCTATTTTTAGACGTCCACAGGAGTGGTTCCAATTCGCCCTGACCCGCTTACCCCAGGTTCCCATCCCCAGTTAGTTATGCACGCCGGTAGTTCTAGGGACCGGGTACTTTTTCAAATGAACAGCTCCTCACCAAAACTACAGTAGGGTGATCAACACCCAAGCCCGTTACTCCAGTAGACTCCCTCACCATTGGTAAATCAGTAGAACTGTAATGTACAAATACAACAATTGGGCCAAATGTTATCACTGTATCTATGTAAAGCGATGTGAAGAAGTCAATAAAAAGTGTTTAAAAAAAAATAAATCAGATGGAAATTGCCCATTAAGATTTATGAAATTGTGCTGAACTACCAAGGACGTCACCTGCCATGCTCTGCCAATTTGTTTGCCTTCTCCAGCAGCTGCAAATGGGATTCGGCACAGATTCGACAAATCACCATACAGTTTGTCTAAAGAATGCAATGACATTTCAACATTAAAATCACCTGCAAAAATAAAACATGAGGATTGAAAGCGAACACGTAATTTATATGAGTCATTATCAAGCTTGCTTAAGTTTTCTTCGAATGCAAGCACATTTGGGGGAATATAAAGATTGATGGTAACCAAAGAGCTAAGGAAGCTTGAAGGATATAAAATATTGGAGTAACAAGCCAGCAACCAATCACATGAGGTACTAACAACCACGTCCTTTCCATATAGGACAGAAACTAAGGTGAGATGCCCCCTCAACCACCCACCATTCGTGTAGGCAGGGCTGGACTGAGAACCCAAAGCAGCCCTGGCAAATTTTGTCAGACCAGCCCCCATACGGTGCATAGTAAGTGCTGCAAGCGAATCTGACCACTACAAAGGGGGAAATAATGCTGCATTCTACAACACATTTGTCATTATATATTCAATTATATTCGCTTTTAAAGTGTATTAAATTATGACCTTACTGTGCACCAGGATACGACAATCTTTGTTGGGGTTCTTCAATGATTCCCTCACTATCACCCTCCAATAGAACCTCTCACCTCTCCATAGCCTCTCTCTCACATGTATTTCATCGGTTTTATAGCATCTCTCTTAGCAGTGTAAGGTGTCGGAGCAATTTACATCACACACACATATAGAGACAATGAAGTATACGTGTGTAAATCAGTGTATAGAAAACGTTACATAACGCAAAGGGCACTACAAGGTGTAGGATTCACGTCATCATACTGGTAGGCATTTTTTAAGAGTGCTCGGTCTGGAGATGCACAAACTCAGGATTCAGAACATAACACAGTGGTTAGGGTTGACTTTAATAAGAATAATTTATTTCAACTCAACCAAACCTTCTTTTTAGCAACATCAGGATAATGAAAGACTTGGAAAAAAACATAACTTTCTAACCTGTACCATGCAGTTTGCATGCAAATCTTAGATGGCAGTTCAAAGCTCACTGTGCTAGATTATGATTGTAATTTATGAACTGCTCAGTAACAAAATCATCTCTGTGACAAAAGCAGTAACATACTGAGCTATTCAGATAAAATACTATTCTTCGATATGCATGGTATATGTTCTTTGCAGCAGGCAAATTAACCCTCTGCGCTACCTTAGATGAGTCACAACTGTCACTAGACAAAACTCCCATCTCTCTCCAGAAGGTACATTAATCACCAGAGTTATCTTGACACTTTTATTGTTGCCCAAAAACTGCTGGATATACAAGAACTTTGCAGTGCTTTTAAAACTGCTACACTGCTACAAAACCAGCCCCCACCCTTCCAGCCTCCCTTGGAAACGCCGGGTGCTTGATATGGCCAGTATGGCCTTGCTCCAGAATTTCAATACCTTGTGTGGTGGTGTAATGAGGTAGCTTAGCGTTAGAATCATGCAAAATGTGATACCAACATGAAATTTTGCACAGGGCTTAATAATAAGGTAAAAATGAATGATGATAAAGATCCCAAAAATCGTAAGGCAACTTTGCCCGTATAACGTCATAAAAGAAAATGGCCACCGCTATTATTCGTATATCGATTATGAATCTGATGTTAGGCATCCATCACATCATTTTACACGTTTTTCTGGTCGGGAATGCCAAAAGTGGTACAAATTCTGCATTTTAATTGACCCCTGATGAAGTATGAGAAATTTTTAATTGATTCAGAAAGTAAATACAGTATAACTAACAAACAATGTAAGTAATTCTGCAATAACAGGGTTGTGTGTCCAACAGGCCTTCAACTCTCCACTTTCACTTGCGCTGCAATAGACAATATTGATCACAATCTCTTGTCATCTTCATCCACTCAGTCATTCCACAGAACAGCTGTGAGAAGTTGGCCTGGTATATGCTGTCCACTAATTAAAGTGGGCACCTTGCACCAGTCCAAACGACCCTTATGATGTATGAGGTCAAAGATAACCTTTAGACAGCTATCCTTGTGGTAGCTTTGGAGAGCAGCCTTCAGGCTTAATCTTGAAGGAATGTAAAGCAGCTTGTTTTACCAGAATATCACCTCCTGAATGACTAAATGAAGGAGAGCCACACAGTAGTTATATCAAAATATGTATTTATTAATATAACACTCTCTACAACCCTCTACACGAGGATAGAACACAAAGCACACAATACGAGATCAATAGAACAGTTGTAAGTAGCACAATACACAGTGGGCTCCAGGGGGAGACCAAACCATATACTAAAATAGTGGTATAACAGTCATGACTGAGATCAACACAAGGTCTGGAGCACGTAGAATCGCTGGGACCCCAAGGAACCACCCAAGGTGAGTAGACAGGGACCCCACGGAGGCTGGGTGCAGTGTGGGAACACAACCGCGGGCTCCGTACAATTCTATGGGGAAGTCGCGGCTACACTTTTAAAGTTTAAGGACCCTTCTAGGAGGACTTCGAGCAAACCTGTTGGAACTTAAGAGTTTGAAGAGCCACCCCACCCTTGGATACCGTAGTACCTGAGTTACCTATCCCAGAGGAGCCGGGTGCATAGGTCTGAAGTGGCGTCGGAAACTGCTGTCGTTCTCAATGGAGAGCTGCAAAGAAGTACTGCTGCCGTGAAGGTGAAAAGGGTCCGGTGGAATCCAAGCCTGGATTCGGGGAAGATGGAACCTGAAAGCAGAGGGGACAGAGTCTGGGTCACTTCAGAGAGACCAGGGGCTCGGTAGACGAATGCCCACCGATGTCGGGTGCTTCAGGTGCGAAGAAGGGATGCTTGACTCTGCAGCCACGAGGACCAGGAGTCGTCGAGGATGACCAGGAGCCAGAGGTGAGCTGTCCCACGAAGGATGTCGAGTGCTGAGGGGTCAGTGTCCGGCTGGAGCACCAACAAGCCTTGGCAAAAGCAACCCACGCAGGAAGGTCAAGCAGGTTATGGTGTGGACCAGCAAGGTTCAGGGGACTCACCACGCAATGGGGAGTCAGGGCACGTCTGGAGCAACCAGGAAAGCCCAACAGAAATCAAGATGACCCTCAGGAGGACCCACAGGCCGAACGACCAGGAGTCTCGAGGGGACTTTGAGCAAGATTGCAAAGTACCAGTCCACGGAGCACTCGGTGTGAGGAGGCCGGAGTTCTTTGGTGCAAATACTGCTCAGGGTCAGAACTACACAGAGTTCAATGCACAAGCTTGGGAATCGCCAACAAGCATATGCACTTGCAAATGGACGCGGTGCACAGGGGTTCGGGTCACGCAGTCCCCACGAGGGATACTGGCCTCAAACTCAGTGAGAGGGCAGCTCGACCTCAGGGACCTTCGGAAACCCACCTCCTGTGTTGCTGAAATCTTCAGAGTCCGCAGGAGCTCAGGCGCAGCTGACCGGTCAGTTGCGCTTAGGTGCCTGCGAAGCAGGGGAGTGACTCCTTCACTCCAAGGGAGATGCTTCAGTTGTCTTTAGTGCACCACAGGTCCTGCACAGAGACTGTATGGAGCACAGGCATGAACCAAGCTTCGGACGGAAAGGGGGACGAAGTCGAGCCCAGTCGAGGTCCAGCGAAGTCCAGAGTGTCCAGACGGTCGAAGGTCAGTGGTTTCTTCTAGTAGAATCTTGTCCATGTAAAATCCAAAGTCTTACAGCCAGGTAAGCCCTTTTGTACCCACAGGAGAGGGTTGGACAGATTCAGGGGACCCTCCTAGGGGAGGGTCAGGACAGAGGGGTGGTTACACCCATGTCCTTTGTCCAGTTTCGTGCCAGAGCAGGAGCCACTGGCTGCCAGAACTGGTTTGAACTGGACTATGCACAGGGACCCCAAATGTGCCCCAGATGCAGACTTTCAGGCACTCTCAGAGTGCACTCACCCAGCCCCAATACACTAAACCCTGTCTGGGAGGTGGCCACACCTTCCTGTGACAGGATGCCTATTGTGCTGCCTTCCTCTGCTCGAGCTTGGCTCAGCAGCAGGAGGGCAGAAATGTATCTCTGGTCGGCAGCATCCATTTTGTGCTGTCCGGGTCGAGAAGGCTG
Source organism: Calotriton arnoldi (assembly GCA_963921515.1). Taxonomy (NCBI): domain Eukaryota; kingdom Metazoa; phylum Chordata; class Amphibia; order Caudata; family Salamandridae; genus Calotriton; species Calotriton arnoldi. Next base: position 2,923,739 of record CAWUFW010000950.1, on the reverse strand, counting down.
GCACCGGTTAGACCAGTGACCCCATGAAGCTCGCTTCTAAAGGGAGGAATCATACCTCCCACACCACTTACTGGTGTGGAGGTATGATTCCAAGGTGTTTGATACCAAACACGATATGTTTCTATGCAGTCGTTTTCGAGATAGCATTTACCACGAGGTTATAATGCACCTCTACCTAAATGTCCGACTGAGTCACAGACAACCCGGGAGAATGGTCTCCGAAGGCTGCAGAGGGGCTCTGCTCATGCAGGGGCACCCTCTCACTAAAAACCCAGCACCCTGCCTTCAGGATTGATAAGGCCTGCTATAGGGGTGACTTATAAATTTTAAGTGTAGTGACCTATAGATAAAGTGAACCTATATCTAGAGTAAGTGGTGCAAGCACCATCTTACACAGGCTGCTGTAGCAGACCTGGAGTTCCATTTTGCATGGCCTCTCATGGGTGGCATAATACATGCTTCAGCCCATGGGAGGCCTCTGGGGTACCTATGCCCTGGGTACATGGTTACCATATACTAGGGACTTATAAGGGTACCCCAGTATCCAATCTGGGGTGTACCAAAGTACATGTATGTCAATTTAAGGGAGAAAGCAGATAGACTGGAGTCCTGATTAGCAGGATCCCAGTCAGACTAGTCAAAAACAGTGAGACATCAAGCAAAAAGTGGGGGTAACCATAAGAAGCAGATCCTACTTTCCTACACAACCCCCCCCCAAACGAAAGGACATGAGACTAACCTAGACCAGTTGAGTCTTCATTTTCTAAGTGGAAATATCTGGAGAGTCCATCTGCATTGGCATGGTTACTCCCAGGTCTATGTTCCACTGTATAGTCCATCCCCTGTAGGGAAATGGACCACCTCAAAAGTTTGGGGTTTTCACCCTTCATCTGTTTTAGCCATAAGAGGGGCTTATGGTCTGTCTGAACAATGAAGTGAGTGCCAAACAAGTATGGCCTCAACTTCTTCAGAGCCCAAACCACAGCAAAGGCTTCCCTCTCAATAGCTGACCAACGTTTCTCTCTGGGGGTCAGCCTTCGGCTTATAAAAGCTACTGGCTGATCCTGACCCTCTTCATTCAGTTGTGATAACACAGCCCCTACCCCCAACTCAGATGCATCAGTTTGAACAATGAATTGTTTGGAATAGTCAGGACTTTGCAGAATGGGAGCAGTGCACATGGCCTGCTTCAGGTCATCAAATGCCTTTTGACAGCTAACTGTCCATTGAACTTTTTTAGGCATTTTCTTAGAGGTCAGATCATTTAAAGGGGTCACTATGGATCCATAACCTTTAACAAACCTCCTGTAGTATCCAGTCAGGCCCAAGAAAGCTCTGACCTGAGTCTGGGTAGTTGGAGCAACCCAGTCCATGATGGTCTGGATTTTGCTCTGCAATGGTTGAACCTGGCCTCCACCCACAAGGTGGCCCAAGTACACAACCTTACTCTGCCCTATCTGGCACTTGGTGGCCTTGATAGTGAGCCCTGCTTTTTGCAGGGCCTCCAGAACATTTCTTAGGTGGACCAGGTGATCCTCCCAGGTGGAACTAAAGACAGCAATATCATCAAGATAAGCTGCACTATTGTCTACCAGGCCAGTGAGAACTTTATTCACCAACCTTTGAAATGTGGCAGGTGCATTTTTCAAGCCAAAGGACATTACCACAAATTGATAGTGCCCACTAGGGGTTGAAAATGCTGTTTTGGGTTTGGCATCCTCAGCTAGTCTGATTTGCCAATATCCAGCTGTGAGGTCAAATGTACTCAAGAACTTGGCTGAGGCCAAGGTATCAATGAGCTCATCTGCCCTTGGAATAGGATGAGCAACAGTCCTAGTGACTGCATTGAGTCCCCTGTAGTCAACACAGAACCTCATCTCTCTCTTACCACCCTGGGTGTGAGGTTTTGGTACTAAGACTACTGGACTAGCCCAAGGGCTATCTGAGGGCTCAATTACTCCCAATCCCAACATCTTCTGGACCTCAGTCCTGATGCAGTCCCTGACATGGTCAGGTTGCCTGTAAATCCTATTTTTAACAGGCAGACTGTCACCTGTGTCCACTTCATGGGTACACCAGGTAGTCTGACTAGGAGTCAGTGAAAACATATGTCTGTACTGATTGAGAACCTTCCTGCAATCAGTCTGTTGCTGTTCAGTGTGGCTGCCTGCCAAGGCGACACCATCTACTGAACCATCATCAGGGTTCTGTGAGAGGAGGTCTGGAGTGGGTCACTCTCTTCCTCCTGTCCCTCATCAGTAGCCATGAGCAAGCCCATGTCTGCCCTGTCCACATATGGCTTGGGCCTGTTCACATGGAGCACCCTGTGGGGGCTCCTGGGAGTTCCAAGGTCCACCAGGTAGATGACGTCTCCCTTCTGCTCGATGATGGTATGGGGTCCACTCCACTTGTCCTTGATAGCTGCTGGGGCCACAGGCTCCAACACCTATACCTTCTGTCCTGGCTGGTACACAGTCAGAACAGCCTTTTGGTCATGCCAAGCTTTCTGTAATTCCTGGCTAGCCTCAAGGTTTTTGGATGCCTTCTTCATATACTCAGCCATCCTGGAGCGGAGACCAAGTACATAGTCCACTATGTCCTGTTTAGGTGGTTTGAGAGGTAACTCCCACCCCTCCTTAACTAAACACAAGGGACCCCTAACTGGATGTCCAAACAGAAGTTCAAAAGGGCTGTAGCCAACCCCCTTCTGAGGAACCTCTCTGTAGGCAAAGAGAAGGCAGGGCAAGAGGACATCCCATTTTCGCCTAAGCTTTTCTGAGGAAACCTTTGATCATGCCCTTCAGGGTTTTGTTGAACCCTTCAACCAACCCATTGCATTGTGGGTGATAGGGTGTGGTGAATTTGTAATTGACTCCACACTCCTTCCACATAGCAGTGATATAACTGGACATGAAGTTTGCACCTCTGTCAGTTAAGACCTCCTTAGGGAAACCCACTCTGGAAAAAATTCCCAGGAGGGCCCTAGCCACCACAGGAGCTGTGGTGGTTCTAAGGGGTATAGCCTCTGGATACCTAGTGGCATGGTCCACCACCACTAGAATAAATCTGTGCCCAGATGCAGTTGGAGGATCCATGGGACCAACAATGTCAATCGTAACCCTCTCAAAGGGAACCTCCACCACAGGTAGTGGTATCAGGGGGGCCTTTGTGGTACCACCTGCCTTACCACTGGCTTGACAGGTGGTACAGGAGCGACAAAACTCCTTTGTGTCCTCTGACATATGAGGCCAGTGAAAGTGAGGGACAAGCCTGTCCCAAGTCTTGCTTTGGCCTAGGTGTCCTGCTAAAGGGATATCATGTGCCAGTGTTAGTAGGAAACCCCTAAACTTCAGAGGTATAACCAACCTCCTGGTAGCACCAGGCTTGGGGTCTCTACCCTCTGAGTAAAGGAGTCCTTCATCCCAGTAGATCCTGTGGGACCCACTGGCACTCCCAGCAGCCTCAGCGGCAGCCTGCTGTCTAAGGGGTTCAAGAGAGGGGCAGCTCTGCTGCTCCTGACTCAGATCTGCCCTGGAAGGGCCGCCTGTCCCCAAGAACTCAACCTGGTCAGGTTCAAGTTCCTCTGAGACAGTTCCTTCACAGGGACTGGGATCATCTTCCTCAGGAGACTGGTCCTCACTCTGAGCTTGGGGGGAAGACACTGCCTTACCCCTACTGCTCCTTCTCTGGGAAGGCACCTGGTCTATTTTTCCAGGATCCAGGGCCTGTTCAGTGGAATACATTTTTGCCTGTTACCTGGTCACAGCAAACACATCTGCAGAGATGCCCAACATTGCTGCATGTGTCCTGAGTTCCACTTCAGCCCAGGCTGAAGTTTCCAAATCATTGCCCAACAAGCATTCCACAGGGAGGTCTGAGCTAACCACAACCTTCTTAGGTCTAGTTACCCCTTCCCAGCTGAAATTAATAACTGCCAAGGAATGGTCTGTCCTGACATTGTTAGCATTGGTCACTTGGTACATCTCACCAAGTATGATCTGGTCAGGGCTCACAAGATCCTTAGTCACCATTGTGACACTGGCTCCTGTGTCACTGTATGCCATGGCCTCCTTACCATTGATTAAGGGCTGTTGTCAGTATTTGCCCAGGTTACTGGGACTGACAAATAGGGAGGCAATATCCATGCCTCCATCACAGACTAAAACAGCCTGAGCTGGAGTTCTGACTAGGCCAGAACCCATCTCAGAACCCAGGGTTAACCCTACAATACCCTTGTTCCCTGTACCACCACTTGGAGCTGAACTAGGGGGAACAGTTGCCTTAGGGGCAGTGGTGGTGGTAGGAGGATCCTTGGCTTTGGCACAATTGGCATCCCTAGGCCAATGTGTCTTTTCCTTACACAGGAAACACCAAGGCTTCTTTCTGCCTTTTCCCTTGTTAGATTGTGACCCACCCTCAGGTGCAGGTTTTTGGGGCCCTGAAGAAGACTTCTGGTCTTTACCCTTCTCCAAACCCTTATCTGTAGGTTTAGCATCTTGCTTTGTCTGGTCACCACCTTGGTTCTGATTTCTCTGCTTCACCCTGGTTCTGACCCACCTATCTGCCTTCTTTTCCAATTCTTGGGGAGAAGTCAGATCAGAGTCAACCAGGTATTGATGCAACAACTGATTTTGGCAATTATTAAGGATCTGCTCCCTCATAATCAAATTGTACAATCCCTTGAAATCATTCACTTTGCTGCCAAGTAACCAGCCTTCCAGAGCCTTACTAGCACAATCTACAAAGTCTACCCAGTCCTGAGTCTGTGCCTTCTGGGTGTCTCTGAACGTAATCCTGTATTGTTCAGTGGTTAAGCCAAACCCATCAATGAGAGCACTCTTCAGGACTGAATAATTGTCAGCATCCTCTTCTCTAACAGTGAGGAGCTTATCTCTACTTTTGTCAGCAAAGCAGAGCCACAAGATAGCTGCCCACTGCTCTTGAGGGACCCTCTGTACCTTACAGGCCCTCTCCAAAGCAGTTATCCATTTGTGGATGTCATCCCCACCATGGTAGGGAGGGACTATCTTGCTCAGGTTCCTATGATCATAAGTATACTCCTTAATCCTAGGGACACTGTTGCTGCCACCATGGGACTCTAGTCCCAATCTCTTCTTAGCCTTCTGGAGCTCTAAGGATTCCCTATCTAGTGCCAATTGCTCTTGCCTGGGCCTAAGCTTGATTTTCTCAAGCTCTAGAAATTGGCACTCTCTGTCATAAGAGCTATCTCTCTTATGAGATATGGAGGACCCTATAGAAGGTCCTGAATGGTGAGATTCAGCAGAGGGAGATCTAGATCTCCTTGGTAAACTCTGCACTCTTCCTGGAGGAGTAAAGAGAGGGCCACTGGGGCCTTCTCCCCCACCTCCTGGAAGATCTAAGTTGTCCAGGTGGGAATCATTTTGATCCTCCTGGTCAGGGTTTGATTCCAGGTCAAAGAAGGTTTCACTTCCTGGCCTGTCCTCATTCCCTGCCCCACCCACTCTTTCTACCTCATCTGACCCTGGGGTCTTCCTAAGGTCATCCAAGAGTAACACCTCAATGAGACGTTGGGTGTTTGCATTTCTCCCTGTCTTCAGCTTCCTAGAAACACACATGGCTTTCAATTCCTGAAATGTAAGACCATTGTACCTAGAAGGCAGAGAGCCACTAGCTTCTCCTTTAGAAGACATACTATGTGTGGTGTGGTGTATGCACCTACCTAACCTAGTGGAAACTAAACTCTCTTAGGTTGGAGAAAGGGTGTGCTAGACCCTTGACTTACCCAACCCCAAGTTCAGTAGAACTTACTTATTCTAATCTTGAAGTATTATATGTGCCTAATACTTTAGTAGTTTTCAGTTAATCACTCAATGAGATTTATCTAGTAAAACAATAGCAAGCTTGAATCCCAACCGCTGCACACCAATGTGAGACTTTGGCCTGGTATATGCTGTCCACTAATTAAAGTGGGCACCTTGGACCAGTCCAAACGACCCTTATGATGTATGAGGTCAAAGATAACCTTTAGAAAGCTATCCTAGTGGTAGCTGTGGAGAGCAGCCTTCAGGCTCAATCTTGAAGGAATGTAAAGCAGCTTGTTTTACCAGTATATCACCTCCTGAAAGACTAAATGAAGGAGAGCCACACAGTAGTTATATAAAAATATGTATTTATTAATATAACACTCTCTACTACCCTCTACACGAGGATAGAACACAAAGCACACAATACGAGATCAATAGAACAGTTGTAAGTAGCACAATACACAGGGGGAGACCAAACCATATACTAAAATAGTGGTATAACAGTCACGACTGAGATCAAGACAAGGTCTGGAGCACGTAGAATCGCTGGGACCCCAAGGAACCAGCCAAGGTGAGTAGACAGGGACCCCACGGAGGCTGGGTGCAGTGTGGGAACACGACCGCGGGCTCCGTACAATTCTATGGGGAAGTCGCGGCTACACTTTTAAAGTTTAAGGACCCTTCTAGGAGGACTTCGAGCAAACCTGTTGGAACTTAAGAGTTTGAAGAGTCACCCCACCCTTGGATACCATAGTACCTGAGTTACCTATCCCAGAGGAGCCGGGTGCATAGGTCTGAAGTGGCGTCGGAAACTACCGTTGTTCTCAATGGAGAGCTGCAAAGAAGTACTGCTGCCGTGAAGGTGAAAAGGGTCCGGTGGAATCCAAGCCTGGATTCTGGGAAGATGGAACCTGAAAGCAGAGAGGACAGAGTCTGAGTCACTTCAGAGTGACCAGGGGCTCGGTAGACGAATGCCCACCGATGTCGGGTGCTTCAGGTGCGAAGAAGGGATGCTTGACTCTGCAGCCACGAGGACCAGGAGATGTCGAGGATGACCAGGAGCCGGAGGTGAGCTGTCCCACAAAGGATGTATAGTGCTGAGGGGTCAGTGTCCGGCTGGAGCACCAACAAGCCTTGGCAAAAGCAACCCACGCAGGAAGGTCAAGCAGATTACGGTGTGGACCAGCAAGGTCCAGGGGACTCACCACGCAATGGGGAGTCAGGGCACGTCTGGAGAACCAGGAAAGCCCAACAGAAATCAAGATGACCCTCAGGAGGACCCACAGGCCGAATGACCAGGAGTCGCGAGGGGACCTCGAGCAAGATTGCAAAGAACCAGCCCACGGAGCACTCGGTGCGAGGAGGCCAGAGTTCTTTGGTGCAAATACTGCACAGGGTCAGGACTACACGGAGTCCAATGCACAAGCTTGGGAATCGCCAACAGGCATATGCACTTGCAAATGGACGCGGTGCACAGGGGTTCGGGTCACGCAGTCCCCACAAGGGATACTGGCCTCAAACTCAGTGAGAGGGCAGCTCGACCTCAGGGACCTTCGGAAACCCACCTCCTGTGTTGCTGAAATCTTCGGAGTCCGCAGGAGCTCCGGAGCAGCAGACCGGTCAGTTGCGCTTAGGTGCCTGCGAAGCAGGGGAGTGACTCCTTCACTCCAAGGGAGATTCTTCAGTTGTCTTTAGTGCACCACAGGTCCTGCACAGAGCCTGCAGAGAGCACGGGCACGAACCAAGCTTCGAACGGAAAGGGGGACGAAGTCGAGCCCAGTCGAGGTCCAGCGAAGTCCAGAGTGTCCAGACGGACGAAGGTCAGTTGTTTCTCCTTGTAGAATCTTGTCCACGTAAAATCCAAAGTCTTACAGCCAGGTAAGCCCTTTTGTACCCACGGGAGAGGGTTGGACAGATTCAGGGGACCCTCCTAGGGGAGGGTCAGGACAGAGGGGTGGTTACACCCATGTCCTTTGTCCAGTTTCGCACCAGAGCAGGAGCCAATGGCTCCCAGAACTGGTTTGAATTGGACTATGCACAGGGACACCAAATGTGCCCCAGATGCAGACTTTCAGGCACTCTCAGAGTGCACCCACCCAGCCCCAATACACTAAACCCTGTCTGGGAGGTGGTCACACCTCCCTGTGAAAGGATGCCTATTGTGTTGCCTTCCTCTGCTTGAGCTTGGCTCAGCAGCAGGAGGGCAGAAATGTGTCTCTGGTCGGCAGCATCCATTTTGTGCTGTCCGGGTCGAGAAGGCTGGCACCGGTTAGACCAGTGACCCCACGAAGCTCGCTTCTGATTGGTGGAATCATACCTCCCACACCAGTTACTGGTGTGGAGGTATGATTCCAAGGTGTTTGATACCAAACACGATATGTTTCTATGCAGCCGTTTTCGAGATAGCATTTACCGCGAGGTTATAATGCACCTCTACCTATATGTCCGGCTGAGTCACAGACAACCCGGGAGAATGGTCTCCGAAGGCTGCAGAGGGGCTCTGCTCATGCAGGGGCACCCTCTCACTAAAAACCCAGCACCCTGCCTTCAGGATTGATAAGGCCTGCTATAGTGGTGACTTATAAGTTTTAAGTGTAGTGACCTATAGATATAGTGAACCTATATCTAGAGTAAGTGGTGCAAGCACCATCTTACACAGGCTGCTGTAGCAGACCTGGAGTTCCATTTTGCATGGCCTCTCATGGGTGGCATAATACATGCTTCAGCCCATGGGAGGCCTATGGGGTACCTATGCCCTGGGTACCTATGCCCTGGGGACATGGGTACCATATACTAGGGACTTCTAAGGGTACCCCAGTATCCAATCTGGAGTGTACCAAAGTACATGTATGTCAATTTAAGGGAGAAAGCAGATAGACTGGGGTCCTGATTAGCAGGATCCCAGTCAGACTAGTCAAAAACAGTGAGACCTCAAGCAAAAAGTGGGGGTAACCATAAGAAGCAGATCCTACTTTCCTACAACAGCCATATCTGAGATACAGAGAAAATCAGATGCACAGGGTATATTACCCTTCTAAAAACTTCAAGAAAATGAGTGGACCAAGAAATGCACTTCATCCCTACCAGAGTGGTATTTGTAATTACCATGTACAACAACAACAAAACAGCCAAATGTACCTGTAACTAATATCAATGCCTTCCAGCCTCCTACTATTCATAATGAACCTATGTCAGACAAATGGCTGCAGATGATTCAAACTCTTCATCTCCATAATCTAACCAATATAAGCCATACAAGTTGGGCTGCTTCCCACTCCAACAGAAGTGGTTCTGTCACAAAAAGCCATAGTGTATTGCTACCTTTATTAAATGAGTCAATAAATTCTCCTTCTATGATATGCCACTGCTTTGATGTACTAAAGCGTACACTGGCCACAATTAAACCTAATCAGACTCCTGTGGTGACATGTGATCAACCAGTCTATGCAACAGCTAAACAATTACAGTGGTTACTTCCAGAATTTGTATGGGGAAGACAAAATGATAGTCATGATGGGAGCATTACGCATTGAAATGTCATTCCTTGCAGTTTTAGGAGATTGGCTTGATGGTAGTGGCTGGGCCGATATTTTAGTTTAAGCTAATGTTGCCAGTGAGGATAAAGTTGGACAATGTCTAAAATGGTCTCATGTAAAACGATCCCGCTACATACGCAAAGTTAGTGTTGCAACACTGTATGTACTTTTGAAGAAGGCATATGATGTATCTACTGATGGGCAAATATCCATGAAAGAATGGATTACACGAAGAGTTGCAGAGTCTGTTCATTTCAAATAATGGTATATTACATTCATCTTGAATTACTGCTATTCCAGTTTCTTGATACTGATGGAGCAAGGTAACTGAGAAAAATTTTGAACCCCCTAAATATTAATATTAACTATTAACGTTATTAATTGATTTGAAAATTAATCAACATTTTACGGTTTTCTTATTATACATTTTTACTAAAAAGGCAATTTATGTGCAAACTAACTTACTTACAACTGTAAATGTGAAATAATAGTAATATCATCAATTGCGTACTAATTAGAGTGATATTGCATGATTTGTGCTATGTAGTAAATTGTATTGTGGCAAAAGAATGCGGTTGGTAAGTAAACCTAGCTTTATATGTCGCTTTTGCTAGGTAACACCTAATTGGGGTACGTAGAATGACGGGTGGGAAACGAAAAGGCTTATTTTCTTTATTCTTAAACTGTTATTGTGTTTGTTTTCATAATAGTTCGCTCAGGCCTGCTAGGCCGCGCTGTAAAAATGGCTGCCGAGACAGATGAGCTTAAACGCGCAGACGCAAAATGGCTTCCAAGCGGAAGAAAAGCTGTTGAACCCAACCGCATGGTCTCCTATTGAGCACGGAATGAAAAGGGGATCAAGGTCACCCTGACCTATCAGCGAGATGGTGCCAAAAAGGGACTCAGCCAGAATGCATGGGAACTGAAGATGCAGCCGTGAATTAACAATGAACTGTTTTAATAAAGATACACAAAGAAGTTACAAGTAAAGAACTGTCAATCGGATTGGTAATGTCCTGAAACCGTGTGAAAGGACGAAATTATAAACATTTGTTGGAACTGGTTTGAACAAGGAGGGCAATGGGGAGATGTTTGCCACCCCTCCAATGGACCAATTAGCGTGAATCTTGCCCCAAAGATTGAAACATTTCTGTTTAGTAAGCTAGTAATAGGGTATAAGAGGACCTACTCTTAAGTAGGAGGAGCGCAATTCATACATAATTTTTGAGCACTGGACGCTGATGCTGGAGAACCGCTGCTATTTTTTCTAAAGGCCATTTTCTTTAAATAATTAAATCTTCTTGTTTTAAATCTGACTGGGAACGAACGGGAACGTTGCGGGAAACCTGTATAGGTGTCCTGTAGAGGAGGCCTGTTTAGCGGGACAGTCAGTCAGTTTTTGGGAGTTTCTATGCTGTGATCCGCAATCTATCTGCTGTGACGAACTTTATTTTTTTCATCAAAAAGGGTATGCATAATTCCTTTAAAGTTTCTTCTTTATAATGATGATAAATGTATTAATTGATTAATAAAATTCAGATTTCCTATGCATCTTTAAATCTTGAGATAAACTTTATTATAAATTAAACTATGAGTCTGTGATTCTTTAGCTCAATGTTAAATGCAAATATTAATAGGTTAAAGTGATTGAGCTGGTCTTAATCACCATCAACTGATTCCTACTAGTTGGTCCATCGACCAATGAGCGGAATACTTTGATGTTTTAGAAGTCGACAGGACTTAGTCTAATTATGTATGATGTTTGAGAAAATATCTTGTCGACTTTAAAAAGGTATCCCGTTCACTTCCAGCAGTCTTTAACTTTTTCTCCTAGGTAAAGGTGGATGAGATCCAGGGAATATTTGAGTGAGTGAATGTATATGAGGTGTTATGGGCCCCACCGTCATATTGGTATAGTTGTTGTGTTTCCAACCTGGATATTATGTCCACAGGAGAGGAAGTTATATTAGTCGCACTGGATCAGATTTCTTGGTAGCAGTGTTATGGTTACTATAGATTAGTTTGGTGATTATTGATTATCGATTACTGATTATTACATGTTTAACACTTTATATTGAGTCGTGTTATGTTATATGCAAGTCGGAAATTTTGAAGCTTCCGGGAAGTAGGAAGTGGACATGTGTGGCAAGAGAAGTCACACGGAATAGTGCATTGTCTAGGTTTTCAAAATGGTGATAACACAGATAACGTGTATGAGTGAAATAGCAACCGGTTTTCTTGTGAAATTCTGGCCTTAATTCTCAGGAGCAGTATAGTCTCCACATGTGTTTTATCCTCAGAGAAACGGGTTTACCCCTTGCTTGAAAGAAGGGTAAGGTAGAGGGAAGTGCTACACTTATCGAACGAAACTGTATTCTTGAAAAATGGAGTAAAACTATCACTTTGTTTAGCGAAAACAGAAAATGGAAATGTGTTTTATGTTGTAACTAATAAGATTTAGTCAAGAAAAAGAATTGCCAATAAATTTTGTAAAGGAGGGGTCAGGAGCAGAACTGACGTTGACAAAAGGCCGCGCTGGGATTGGCCAGTGCAATAGAAACACGGAAAACGCCCTGATTGGTGCGTTGGTGTGAAACGCGCTGAGATAGGTCTGAAAAGCAGTGACGTAGAAGCTTCGGATTGGTGCGTTAGTGTGAGACGCGCTGGGATAGGTCCGAATAGCACATAGAGATCAGAATAGAGTTACGAGCTTGCAGAAGGGAAAGAAATCGTGGAATATGGCTTATTATGAATATGGTAGAGAGAAACCGTCATGGATGGCGAAAATTAAGAACTTCTTTAAGAAAGACAAGAAAGTAGTAACTAGAGAGGGACAGGTGATTCCTCCGCCGAAAACACCAGCTTCGCACATGATGCTGAAATATGGTTATCATACTTGCATTTGGTTAGAAATGGACAAAATATGCTCAGAATGATGGAGTATTGGCTTTTCCAGAGAATGGTTCATTTAACGTAGCAGTACTTCGAAATTTGAGAGAGAAAATGCCAAAGCTTGAGCCAAAACCTAGACCGACACAGCTTGAGGCGTTAGGTGAATGGGAAGATGAGATGTATGAACGAGAAAGATACAGAGGTGAAAAGAATTGTGGTTTTGTTCCTGGAAGAATGTGGGGAGTGAATCATGAGGACAGAATGAAGCGGTGGAGATATGCTAATATGACAGAAGGTTTATTTCCAGCTTTTGCAGTTGAGGAAGGTACAAGAAAGAAGTGTACGGAGAAAAAGAAACATACAGTTACAGAAAGGTACGGGTATGGAAGTAGCGAGACAGAGGATGAGTTGCTGGAAGAAATTTTAAACAGAAACCCACCTCCATATCAACAGAATTCAGCGGTGGTGATGCCCAATGCACCGCCAATGGAAACTAGGAGGAATAAAAGTCCAGAATGCAGATATGAGATAAATAGGTCAAATGAACAATTAAAAACCCCACAAAGTGAAAAATGTGATGGCGATAATGGAGCCGAGTTAGCAAAAACTACAAAAGAATTGACTGAGAAAATAAGAGAGTTAACAATGAACATGGAAGCTGTGACTGTGCCAGTGACAATAGGACAATAGGACCAGTAATACCAGTTTTTGAGAACCAGAAAATAGATGAACATTCCTTAGTTATCCCTATGAACTCGAATTTGCAAAGAATGAGAGAAGGGATGGAACTAGAAACTGAGGGGGCAAGAAATTTGGTCAGTTCATATAGACCGAGCCCACCTACCAACCTGACAATAAATGAGAGTGAAATAAGGAAAATTCCTATGGGAACTGAGTCTGCATCAGAAACTCCAGAAAGGAATAGAAATTGGATAGAAATAAATAGTACACCTGTAGGTCCAACTCCAGACGAATTAAATGAGTGGATGAGAAATTTGCAAAAGAAAGAGACAGAACCAAAACCATTAGATGTAATTAGATTAAAAATAGACATGGAAGAGTTAATTTTAGGAAACATTGGCACGGAAAAACTGAAAACATATCAGGACGACGAGATAATGTTCTTGTGCAAGAGCATTACTTGGAGAGCTAGAAATCTACATGACAAATTGGAAGAGACAGCGAATGAACTAGGAGTAGATTTTGTGAAAGTCAGGAGTTTACAGAAACCATATAGAGTAGATTTTTGTGAGAAAGATATAGAAAATCTGAATACATCAGGACGGTTAACCCAGATAAAAGAGTTGATTGTTTTGTTTTGCTGAGAAAGTGGGGTGATGTGGACAGATGGAGAAGCAGGTGGACTAAAAGGAATGAGAAAACAACTGACAAAGCGTCTTTGGCTTTTGCGGTGACAGACAAGGAGTCAGTTGTAAGGGAGTATCCGATGAGAGAAACTCCAGGAGGTAGTTATGTACATGTCCCCTGGTCTAGACAAGACATACTGTCATTTACAAATGACTTTCCAAAATTGAGAGAGAAACCTGTAGAATGGTATAGACAAGTGGAAAGGTTTGTCAAAGTTTCGAAGGTGTTGTGGATAGATTTGGATGGATTGTTTGACATTGTGGTACCAGCTGATTTGTGGACGGAATGTCAAATTACTGTTGATTGGCCAACTGTAGAATATCCCATAGATGTAAAAACAGGAGCGCCAGGACCAGAGGTCATGAGGAAATATGACCAGGTTATTACCTTTTTGAAAAACAAAATTCCGCCCAAAGAAACTGATTGGGTAAAAATTGACAGAACTACGCAGGAGAGTAAGGAATCTGTACATGCATACTATGAGAGGCTACTATTGGTTTTCAAACAGTATAGTGGCTATGAGACTCTGAATGAGAAAGACACGAGTCATTTTGTGTATAGATTTGTTTATGGGCTGAAACCAGAGATAAGTGAAATGATTAAACAGCATATGATAGGGTGGCAGAGCAGTACAGTAGATGAAGTGTTGAGGTATGCTAAGTATTGTAGTGATGACAGTGTGTGTAGACAACAAATTAAAAGAGAAAGCAATGTGGGCGCAAGTGAAAGTTGCAGAAAAACAGGAAGCTCAATTAAATAATCAGAATAATGAGACAGTACAAACTAAATCTAAACCGAATATAGGAAAAGGTAAAGGCCAAATGAGTATAGAGGAAGCAAAGAAAAAGTGGCCATGCCACAATTGCGGAAAGTTAGGGCATTGGAGAAACGAGTGAAAATTTCCTCCAAAAGCTAATGCAGAAAATCAATCATTAAATCCACAGGTGCAGAGTGAGGTGAGTTACCAACAGCTGCAACAACCGCAGGTAGTTACTCAACAGAGTCAGGTGCCACAACCACCACTTCCCAAGAGTGTAAATCCACAGAGATACAGTGCAGAGACAGGATTCTACGGAGGAGAGCAGGTAACACAATTGCCAGCGCGCAGCTGCGATATCGCAGTATTGGTTACGGCAGGATGGGAATGAATCGGATGAAAGTTTATGACGGTGCCTAGGAGAGGAGGAAGAGAGCGTGCTTGGCGCAACTCTAGAGGTAGATCAGTCAGGTCCATTTGTGGATGGAGAAGTGAATGGTGCAGATGTAACATTCCTTGTGGACACTGGAGCTACCCGTTCTACTGTTAGATCAGTGGAGATTCCAAACCTTCCTCTCTCAGGTGAATATATCCAATTCGTTGGTGTCTCAAACCAGCAAATCAAAGCGCCTCTTACTAAATTAGTAGAAGTAAAAGTAGGACCATTTAGAGAAATGCACCGATTTGTGGTATGTGATTGTAGTCCTGTAAATTTACTTGGACGTGATCTACTTTGCAAAATGAACTGCACCATCTATTGTACTCCGGATGGAATTGCATTTCAGAGGCCAGATGAAGATGTGTTATATAAAATGACCATGGCAGAATTAGAGCCCGGAGTGAATGATTTGTTTCCTGTATTCGATGTAGAGAAAATCCCAAATGAATTAAAGGAGACAGTAAAACAGGAGGTGTGGGATTTTACAGGTGAAGATATTGGGTTAATGAAAGGAGTAGACCCTGTTAAAATTTCTGTCAGAGAAGGAACACATTTTCCAAATACCCCACAGTATAAACTGACACCAGAAATCATTGAAGGAATAACACCCGTTATAGACAAAATGATCGAACAAGGAATTTTAAAAGAAATAATGAGCAGTCCATGTAATTCGCCCATAATGGGACTGAAAAAGCCAAATGGAACATATAGAATAGTGCAGGATTTACGAAAGATTAATAAAATCGTTGTTCCTTGTTGTCCAATTGTACCAAACCCAGCTGTAATTCTATATCAGATTCCACGATAGGCAGAATGGTACACAGTCATTGATTTGTGCCATGCATTTTTCTCTATCCCGTTGCATCCAGATAGCCAGCCATTATTTGCATTCAGGTTCGGAGAGCGTAGTTTGGCATGGTGCCGAATTCCTCAGGGGTATACAGAAAGCCCCTCAATCTTCAATCATATCTTAAAGAAATCACTGGAAGATTTAAGAATGCCTGAGAAATCGGTGATGGTTCAGTACATTGATGACCTATTAGTGGCATCAAAAACCAGAGAAGCATGTGTTACTGACACCATTGCTTTACTGAACCATCTAGCAGAAGGTGGACATAAGGTGTCCCCATCGAAATTACAGTTTTGTCAACAGGAGGTTCAATACCTAGGTCATAAGATTGAAAAGGAGTGCGTAAGGTAACGACAGAGAGAATAAAGATTATCCGAGGAATGAGAGCTCCTATGACACAAAGAGAGGTGAGAATGTTCCTGGGAATGGTTGGATATTGTCGACAATGGATAAGTGGATTTTCGCTAATTGCAAAACCATTACAGTGACTGACAAAAAGGATGTTAAAGATCCGTTTGAATTAAATGATGAAGAGATGAAGGCATTCAGAGAGCTAAAATCAAGACTGTGCGAAGCGCCGGCACTGGGAATGCCTGACTATGAAAAAGATTTTGAACTGTATTGCAGTGAGAGAGATGGATGTGCACTTTCAGTTTTGGTGCAAAGACATGGAAATATGAAAAGACCTACTGCATATTTTTCAGCTGTTTTAGACCCAGTAGCAAAGGCGTTGCCTGGATGTCTGAAAGCAGTAGCTGCTACTTGTGTGAGTCTGGAACAAAGTGAAGGCATTGTGATGGGATACCCACTGAGGGTATATGTTCCACACTCTGTTGAAATTCTTTTGACAAGAACCAAAACTCAATACATGACACATAGTCGGCTGACTAGATATGAGAAAGTGATTTTAAGTGCAGACAATGTAACCATTGACAGATGCACAAGCTTGAATCCATCAACATCATTGCCGGATGAAGGGAGTGAGTCAGACAAAGATGAAGTTGACCATGATTGTTTGAATGTACTTGAGTACTGTACAAAACCTAGGCCAGATATTAAAGATGAGCCTTTAAGAGAATCAGATTATGTAATGTTTGTGGATGGCTCATGCTTGAGGACAGGTGAAGGAGTTTTGAGTGCGGCGTATGCTGTATGTACAGTAGCTGCCATAATGGAAGCATCTTGTTTGAGAGGGATAGGTTCCGCCCAAGTGGCTGAGCTGATTGCTCTAATTCAAGCATGTAAATTGGGAAAGAATGTCCAAATCACAGTGATCACGGATAGCCAGTATGGCTTCGGAGTGGTCCATGATTTTGGGCAGATCTGGTCCCAAAGAGGTTTTTTGACGTCTGCAGGAACTCCGATTCGAAATGGTGAGTTTGTAAAGAAATTACTTGAGGCGATACAGCTGCCTAAACAAATAGCCGTGGTGAAGTGTAATGCACACAAAAATGGGGAAGACTACATAACCGTGGGCAATAAATATGCCGACGAGATAGCTCAGTATTGTGCTAAAAATGTAGTCTGACTGAACAGAAAGAGACACTTCTGTCAATAACAAGATCCCTTTGGGCTCCTTTTTAAAGCATACCAGTTCATCCAAATAACACACATACGATATTCAATTCATCAACAAT
Source organism: Calotriton arnoldi (assembly GCA_963921515.1). Taxonomy (NCBI): domain Eukaryota; kingdom Metazoa; phylum Chordata; class Amphibia; order Caudata; family Salamandridae; genus Calotriton; species Calotriton arnoldi. The sequence goes on along the minus strand of CAWUFW010000950.1, from coordinate 2,906,474 downwards.
CACAAGAAACCAAAACCATAATATAAAATAGTATTGTATTTTATTATATATAATCCCCTCAGGATTCAAAATATATGCAATTTAAAAGTCAAATTCATATAAAAACATTGATTTTATCAAAGATAATCACATACAAATACTTATAAAAACCACAATCTAAAAAACTGTAACACTTCTTGGAGATATGGAAATATGGAAAAAATTGTCAAATTGGCACATCCAATGCTAATAATGAACCATGCTCAATCAGTACTCGATCATATAATTTGTTTTTTCTTTTTAATAGACCATCAGAGTGCTAGTATGTCCAACCAATATGAAGTAGCAACCAATATGAAGTAGCGACGCGTTTCGGTGGTCTATTCTGATTCACCACCTTCTTCAGGCTTAATATATCAAATCAATATCTCCTCATATGATCCGTAGAATGGTGTATAGAGATAAAGAAGGAGATCTATTTCTTCCTTCAATTTGGTTCTAATCCTCTTCACCCACCACTCACAGAGAATAGAGAATATGGACCTCTATGTCATCCCTTAATCAAACTTGCAATGTTTCTTTTCATCCTTTTCTTTGGATAATTGGGAATAAAACCGTAAAAAGAGTTTGCGTTCGTTCCCTGTTGGGTAATCCAAAATCACACCTCCACTGTAGCTGTAGTAATATATTTCTTAAAGAAACCGTCCTCCTCACGTCGCATTTGATTAATGTTCACCCGTGCGCGTGCCGGTCCCAAACAAGCTGCCGGGACGTAAACAGTCTCCTGGCGGGCTACAACACCTTCCGGGTTCCTACAAAATGAACAGAAAGAGAGAAAGAGAGCATGTTTCATGTCCTTTGCTTTTTACTAACGTTGTCGAAACATGGGCAGAAGTGAGACAATTACAGGAAGCAGCAGATGATGAGGAAAAAGATAACTGGATAAAAGCAGGATGCAGGAAAAGGGAGGAAGATGATGTTTGGGTTTATAGAGATGAAAGACCAGTTATGCCTGTTAGCATGATTTCTGACATGGCACGGATGTACCATGGACAAGCTCATATTGGGAGAGATGCTATGATCCGACTTTTCAGACAAACCTGGTATAACCCAAAATTCAGAGCCATAGCTGAAAGTCTTTGTCAGAGATGTCTTACTTGTCAACAGATAAATCCAGGAAGGAAGACGGTAGTGAGTCTAGGAACAATAGGACGAGAGGGAGGTCCTTTCACGAGAATGCAACTAGACTTTATAGAAATGCCCCAAGTAATAGACTGAAGTATGTTCTAGTGGTCGTCTGTTTGTTTTCTCGTTGGGTGGAAGCCTATCCGACCAGAAGAAATGATGGGATTACTGTGGCTAAGCTCCTGTTGAGAGAATTCATTCCAAGGTATGGTTTTCCAGTAACGATTGAAACAGATAGAGGAAAACATTTTCAAAATGAACTAATTCAACTGATATGTGAAGCTCTTGGTATTCAACAGAAATTACATTGTGCATACAGACCAGAGGCTTCTGGAGTGGTAGAACAAGTGAATGGAACAATAAAGAATAGGTTAGGGAAAATGTGTCAAGCAACAGGACTCAAATGGCCAGATGCCCTTCCACTGGTGCTCATGACTATCAGAAGCATACCTGATAGAAAAACAGGTTTGAGTCCCCACGAGATAATTATGGGACGAGCAATGAGACAAGCACATGTACCTGTCAACAAACTGCTGACTATAACTGATGATCTCGTATTGGATTATTGCAAAGGATTGGCTGATGTGGGACATTCTGTGTTTTATTAGGTTGGACCGGATGCAACCACTCTTGAAAGAAAACCAGCTCATGATTTGAGCCCAGGAGATTGGGTCCGCATAAAAGTCCACAGAAGAAGAAACTGTTTGGTTCCTCGCTGGGACCGACCACGACAAGTGATCCTGGTGACAACAACTGCAGTCAAGTGTGCAGGAGTGAAAAACTGGGTACATGCCAGCCACACCATCAGAGTTCCAGATCCTGAAGCTCGACCTGTAAGTCAACATCTGGAGATATCTGATACCAGTTCAGCATCGGATGCAGAAGAAGAAATAAGCAGAGTTCCAGAACTTGAAGATCGACCTGTAAGTCGACATCTGGAAGACCCAAGTACAAGTTTAACAGCAGGAGAAGAATTTGAAATAGCAAAAGTTCCAGAACTTGAAGATCGACCTGTAAGTCGACATCTGGAAATATCAGACACCAGTTCAGCATCTGATACAGATCAATCAGATTGTGATGAAAAGCTAAAGAATAAATGGAAATTTGACACCATAAATGAAGAAACTGAACAAAGAGACAGTGACAGTGAACAGCCAAGCACAAGTTATGGTAAGAATCCTACAAAAAGTGTCAAAATAGACAAAGCAGGGATAGATTCAAATAGAGAGATAGAGAAATCGGAAGACACCCGAGGAGAAATAGGGACAGAACGACAAACAAATGAACAGGGAAAAATAGAAACAGATAGAGAGAAGGGAAAAATAGAAACAGATAGAGAGAAGGCCCTGGACTGGACCACATCCTTCCTTTCCGGCAGAACACAAAGCGTCCGCCTCGCCCCTTCCGATCCAAGGCCACCAAGATCATCTGCGGCGTACCCCAAGGCTCCTCCCTCAGCCCAACGCTGTTCAACATCTACATGGCACCCCTCGCCCACGTCGCCCGACAGCACAACCTCAACATCATCTCCTACGCCGACGACACCCAGCTGATCCTCTCCCTCACCAAAGACCCTCACACCGCCAAAGCCCACCTCCACGAAGGAATGAAGGCCGTCGCCGAATGGATGAGGACCAGCCGCCTGAAGCTGAACTCGGACAAGACGGAGGTCCTCATCCTTGGTTCCAACCCTTCAGCCTGGGACGACTCCTGGTGGCCAACATCACTGGGAGCAGCCCCGCCACCCACCGACCACGTACGCAACCTAGGGGTCATCCTCGACCCCACCCTCTCCATGACTAAGCAGGTCAACGCCGTTTCCTCATCCTGCTTCAACATCCTCCGAATGCTCCGCAGGATCTTCAAGTGGATCCCCACCGAAACAAGAAAAACAGTCACCCAGGCCCTCGTCACCAGCAGGCTGGACTACGGAAACGCCCTCTACGCAGGAACGACGGCTAAGCTCCTGAGACGGCTGCAACGCATCCAGAACGCCTCTGCACGTCTTATCCTCGACATCCCCCGACGCAGCCACATCACACCCCACCTGAGAGACCTGCACTGGCTCCCTGTCAACAAGAGGATAACCTTCAAGCTCCTCACCCACGCACACAAAGCACTCCACAACTCCGGACCAGCCTACCTCAACAGACGACTCAGCTTCTACACCCCCACCCGCCAGCTCCGCTCAACCAGCCTCGCCTCGCCACAGTCCCCGCATCCGGAAAACGACCGCCGGCGGCAGATCCTTCTCCCACCTCGCCGCCAAGACCTGGAACACCCTCCCCACCAACCTCCGACAGACCCAAGACCTACTGGCCTTCAGAAGACTCCTCAAGACCTGGCTCTTCGATCAGTAGCAGCACCACCCCCCGCTTCCCCCAGCGCCTTGAGACCCTCGCGGGTATGTAGTGCGCTTTATAAGTGACATGATTGATTGATTGATTGATTGATCAACCGAGATCCGAAAGAACATCGAGGAGGGATAGAAATTAGTGATCAAACAGAAAAGACACAGGAAGAAGCAGAGGTAGATAAAGAAAGTGAAATCATAAAGTTCAAAATAAGAGGAAATGAAGTAAGGTCTGAAACAGAATCAGAAGAAAGTGAAGGAGAGAGAAAACAGAAACTAGGACCAAGAAAGAGAACTTGGAGTGCAGAACGAGAAGAAAAAGAAAGTGAACCGAAAAGGCAGAGAAAAGGAGATAATTGGCCCCACGAAGTCAAAAGATTGAGATACAAAATCATAAACATAAACAAAGATAATGCAGAACAAGTGAATGAGATAACACGTCAAAAGGAACAAGAAAAACAAAGTGGAAAACAATTGCAGAAAACGAAGAGAATAAAGAAGGCTAATTTGAAATATAAGTCACCTGAGTGGCTATATATCGCACTGACAGATATCAAGGAAGAAGAAATCACTCACGAGAACCCAGAACAAAGCTGCAAACAAACGGGTGAAAGTGAAGTGCAACAATTTTGAAGAGATTAAAAAGAAGTTTTGCTGGACTGGACACTAAAACCGAATAAGACAAGAAAGAGTTCTGAGAAGAACTAAAGAGAGTACCAAACGAGACAAAGTGAGAAAGTAAAGTGGCTAAAACGTCATTTTGAGGTGTGGTGACACATTTTCTGTACAAATATATATAGGTAATAGAATAAGATGGTAGACACAGAGAATAGATGTGCGTTTTTATGTAGGTGGTGTAGAATGTCTTTCTTTTGTACAGGTTTATTAATGTTCGTATGGCTTATTTTAGCGATCACCATTCCAATTAGATTAGCTGTAGAAGAAACGTCCATATTAGGGAACAGCACAAAGAAGGATAAGGAAGCTAATATACAGAACACAGCAACATTAATAGATAGTGCAGAATTACATAAAGATAGATCCATAACTGATTTTTCAAAGAACGTTTTCACAAAAATATTATATGAATATGTAGAGACCATGGATGTAAGAGATTGTTATGTTTGTATGCAATTACCTGCATCTGTTTCAGAAGGTGTAACCTATCATCACCTTCCTTTGACGTATGGAATAACATGTAGTGTTTTAGCTAGTTTGTTTTATAAAACAGGTAGATTAGAATATTATTACACTGATATAAATAAGATTTTTGCAAAAATTCCTATAATTCCTGAATTGAACAGGGTGAAAAGAGCAAAATTATTTGGTGAATTTTTCTTAGAAAATAAAGATTTGACATTAGATGATATAGTTAAACACAACCTTACTTGTGAGTTAAAGGATGAAGAAAAGGTATTTTTAGAGATGGTGGAAAGCAGAAGAGTCAAATTTCAAAGAAAGGTAATAGAAGAAGAGACAAAAATACCCCTATGGGCAGGAGAAAGTAATGATAAGAAAAAGACAAATGCAGCTATGACTCTGGATTGACCCCAACAGGGAAAGTTGTGTATTAGTAGAAATAGAACTAGATATGACAACTATTTCGTGGGTTCCAGTGAATGCCGAGATAATTATAAAATTTTAGGAGGATGGGGATTCAAAGGAGGAAAAGATCCAATATTTCCAGGGATCTATTATGTATGCGGGAACAGAGCTTATTACAGGTTGCCGGACCATTGGTATGGGACATGCTACTTAGGTTTGGTCTTTCCAAAAATTTTCATGTAGAAAGAGAAGAAAAAGGAACACACGAAATGGGTGCAACATTCACACGTAGAAAAAGAGAAAGTTTTTCAGAAATAGTGGGTGACATTTTTGGAGCAATGATACCAGCAGTGGGAATATCTTTGAATGCATTTAAAATTCGGAAATTGTCCACAGTGGTAGATCGTTTATCAACGAATACTGCTGGAGGGTTCTTGATGGTAAATACCGAAATGGTTGCCATGAGAGCTATGGTGATGCAAAATCGACTTGCCCTTGACATTCTTTTGGCAAAAGAGGGAGGAGTCTGTGGAATGCTGAAAGTCCAACATTGTTGCACTTACATTCCAGATAAAAGTAAAAATATACAAAAGTATATAAAGAATATTACTAATTTGCACAAAGAACTTGTTCCACTGGAGGTTGAAAATGCTTGGGAGAAGCTTGGTAAGAGTTTTTCCTCAATACCAAAATGGTTCACTGAGATAGGTAGTTCCATTGTAGGGAAAGTTTTGATATCAGCAACAGTAGTAATTTTAGTAGTGTTATGTTTGAGATTTGTTCTTATATGTATAAAAAGGAGAAAAAGGCAAAACAAAATAAAAAGAGAAAATAAGATTAATAAAGAAAGAGAACGAGAATTAGGTGAAATAGAACTGGAAGAACTGAAAGAAAGCATGTATGAGAGAACAAAAAGACAAGATGAAAGGGATACAGATGTGTAAAACTAACAAAAAGCAAAAGGACAAGAAACAATGCTATCTGAAAATTTGTGTGACATGGGTTTTTGTGGTGATATTAAAAAATCACCAAAGGGGGGAGTTGATGGAGCAAGGTAACTGAGAAAAATTTTGAACCCCCTAAATATTAATATTAACTATTAACATTATTAATTGATTTGAAAATTAATCAACATTTTACGGTTTTCTTATTATACATTTTTACTAAAAAGGCAATTTATGTGCAAACTAACTTACTTACAACTGTAAATGTGAAATAATAGTAATATCATCAATTGCGTACTAATTAGAGTGATATTGCATGATTTGTGCTATGTAGTAAATTGCATTGTGGCAAAAGAATGCGGTTGGTAAGTAAACCTAGCTTTATATGTCGCTTTTGCTAGGTAACACCTAATTGGGGTACGTAGAATGACGGGTGGGAAACGAAAAGGCTTATTTTCTTTATTCTTAAACTGTTATTGTGTTTGTTTTCATAATAGTTCGCTCAGGCCTGCTAGGCCGCGCTGTAAAAATGGCTGCAGAGATAGATGAGCTTAAACGCGCAGACGCAAAATGGCTTCCAAGCGGAAGAAAAGCTGTAGAACCCAACCACGTGGTCTCCTATTGAGCACGGAATGAAAAGGGGATCAAGGTCACCCTGACCTATCAGCGAGATGGGTGCCAAAAAGGGACTCAGCCAGAATGCATGGGAACTGAAGATGCAGCCGTGAATTAACAATGAACTGTTTTAATAAATGTTAGACCTGTCAGCCCTAGGGTGGTCTTACCCTGTTTTTTTCCCTTTCTGCGCCTCATTTTTGCCACCATATTTTTACTGGACCTAGGTCTCCGGGCGCCTTGCCACTGCTGGTCAGTGCTGAGGTGCAGGTGCTCTCTCACCAAAGATGGCTGCCACAGGCCCCTGCTACTGCAGAGGGCCTTCCACACATACACACTAGTCGCCAGAGTCAGGCTGGGACAAGGGATACAGTAGCCATCCCGTCCCCGCCTCTGGGCCCCATAGCTAGGTAGGTGGAAGGTTCCAGAACCTTCCGGGCTGTGGGAGGAGTTACACTTTGCCGCCTTTGGGAGGGTCACCTGACCTAGGGGTATAAGAGGCTTGGAGGGAAAACCTGGAGTTAGTTAGGTTGAGGCACCGCTGAACCTGGGAGAACCTGCGCTGGAGTACAGACTTTAGGGCCTAGGGGAGACCTACACTACTGCCGCTGACAGGGTCAAGGCCCTGCTGCCGTAAGATAGATGAGGAACGCCCACCACCCACTGATCTTGCCCAGTGTGAGGGGACCCAGGGAACCATCTCCAGCGTGCCAGGAGGCACATCAACCCCTCCAAGAATCACCAACTCACAACCCCCCTGTTCATAAAGAGACTTTGCTGAATCCATGACCTGCAGAACCTAAAGTGAAAACCATTGAGAGGGGATCAGGAGGCGAAGCGCTGCGTCCTAAGCGCTAGGCCTCCACCCCCTATCTACCTATACAGACAGCTGGACTGTCCTCCAAGAACCATCCTTACACAGCCCGGTGCATAAGGCTGTCAGCGCGCCTGCGCTGCAACTCCAAGTGAGGAGAGAACTTGACCTCCCCCTCCGTCACTGACCTGGTGACCGGATCGCCGCCGCGGCCGCCGCTGCGTGAAGAGGGAGCTGAGGCAGGAAGACCTCTCCCCGTGCATAACTGTGGTGAGGGCGCCGTCCGCGCCCTCACCGAAACCCCAGAAGTCACCGCCGGGCCCGAGACCCCTGCCGCTGCAAGCGCGGCCAAGAATAACACCGCCGCAGCCCCCGAGGGCTGCGTGGAAGTGAGCTGAGGCCTACTGCGGCCTCCAGGCCCGTGGACGCTGTTGCCGAGGGGCCGGGACGCTGACCGCGTCACAGGTCGCGCCCCGAAAAGGCCGCGACGGGATTGGCCCGCCGGAGTCAATCGCCGGAGAAGAAGGAGAGGGAGGCGTCGCCTGGCAACCAACGAAGGCCGCGACGCGATTGGCCCAGCCGGAGCCAAGCGAGACGACGTCAGAGGGCTCCACTGCCAACGGGAGCCCCGGAAGAAGAGAAGACCGCGACGCGATTGGCCCAGCCGGAGCCAATCGAGAGGACGTCCACGGGGCTCCACTGCCAACGGGAGCCCCAAGAAGAATCGCCGCCGCGCCAGGATTGGGCGCCGTCAAGAGCCCGCCTCCGCCCAGCACGTCCGGAGGTAAGGACGAACCTCCTGTGCCTTCGCGGGAAGCCGGAGCCGTCTGCAAGGACTGCCGGCTCCCGCTCAGAGTCCCCACTCTCTCCCTGACTCCACGGGGGCCGGAGGAGTGGCATACCGGCCCCCAACGACGCAGCAACACAGCGAGAGGCTCCGTAGCCTCGTGAAGTAGAAACAGCGCCGGCCGGAGGGCCGTGAGACTCACGCCGGGCCCCGCCCCCACAACAAAGGGCTGGCCCGGAGAAGAGTCCGCCGTGAGGCCCCCGCAGCCAGCCACAACACCGCAGGTGAGCCCAGGAGGCCCCTAGGGCTCGAGGTTAAGCCCCTGGGGGCCGGGGGCCACGCATGAAGAGGGATTAAGGAGGGAGGGGGCCTTTGATAACCTTTGATAATAGGCCAGGCACCTGGTGTAACCCTAGCCTAATATAACCCTCACCTCCCGGGGAGATAAAGGAGTCCCCCTTTTGGTAGCCCCAGCTGCTGGACATGTTGAGGGGTTCCCTGTAGGATTCCCTCCCGCCTAGTGTATCATAGGCTGTATAGAGTACCTAGGCCTACTGTATATATGTTGATGTATAAACCGTGTTGCGCCTGTTCTAGGCCCTAGTTGGTAAAGAGCACCCGAATGAGCAGTGGTGCTGTGATTTTAATGCGGCCTTTAGTGGCCAGAATTGTGAAGGGTCTTTTTAAATGAACGCGCACTAGTTACCCGAATGTATAATTTGAATAATTGAATGCCATCTTGATCAATATAAAGGAACCTGATTGTTACTTATACAAGCCTGGTGTGGTGTCCGGTTATTGCGTCGCATTTCTGAGTTAATGTGAGAGTGTGCTGCACAACTGCCTTACACATTGCCTTCGCGTGCCTTTCCCCGCTTTGCGCCATGCTACCATAACGGTCTCGGTAACCCCGTTTCCAACATTGGTGTTCAGCGGTGGGATAAGGACTGGTATTTGTGCAGCACCCTACAGTGACTCAGTGTGCGCCGCAATTGGACACCTAGGAAAATAATAAGTAGGAGGAATTCTATTGTAAATTGCCAGTTGTATTAGTCCTGTGTTAGACCTGCTGCCTTCCATTTAGGACCCCTTCCTTAAGTTGTCTGGGACCCCACCTAGGAGGATGGAGTTTGAGCTAGCCGACCTAGAGAGGTACACGGTGAACCAGCTCAAGGAGTTCTGCCTAGAGAGGGGGTGGCCGTCAAGCGAGGTGCCAGGAAGGAGGTACTTCAGAAGGCTTTGAGGGCATGGGTCATGGCCCACCCGGAGGGAAGAGGGGAGGAGGAGGAGCAGAGGGAGACAGACGACCCAGGAGAACTGAGCCTACTGAACATTGACGTCAGCGAGAATGTGTTGCCAGGAAGACGTTCCAGGGCAGGCAGTAGTGCGTCAGGGGGAGTGTGTCACCAGAGGAATTCGAGGACAGAAGGCAGCAAAGGCAATTGACATTAGAATTGGCTAAGATGGAAAGGGAGCGAGAACAGGAAGGCTAGCCATGGAGGAAAGAAGGCTTGTACATGAGCTTAGCCTGAAAGAACTGGAGCTCCGAGCCTTGCAAATGGAAATGGAAGGCAAAGGAAATGGTGGCAGCGTACCTACTGGGGTTCCACAGGAGCCCAAATTTTACCTACCCAGGGAGGTGATGGCCAGCTTTAGTGTGGGTGATGACATAGACAAGTGGTTGACGGCGTACGAGGTAGCTTTGGTGGCCCATAGAGTTCCTGAGAGCTACTGGGGAGGAGGACTTTATAGATACATACCTCCACTAGTCAGGGACACACTGCTAACCTTAGAAAAGGGGGATCGAACCAACTACCCTATCATGAGGGAGGCCCTGCTCAGGAAGTTTGGCCTCACCCCTGAGAAGTACCGCCAAAAGTTTCGCAACAGCCACAAGCTCACCACACAAAACTGGGTAGATTTTTATGATTATGCCCGGAAGGCATTAGAGGGTTGGGTGCGTGGCAGCGAGGTTGACAATTACACTGGGCTGTACGACCTATTTTTGAGAGAGCACCTCCTCGAGAAATGTTTTCCGGAGCTGCGCCAGTACTTGGTGGACCGCAAGCTGACCAACCCAAGGGAGCTTGCAGAGGAGGCAGACACGTGGGTCAGCACTAGGGTGTCCCACAAGGGAGCCGGGGCGGATCCCCGAAGGGTGGACAGGTGTTCCCCCAGAAGAAAGAGGGGGAGATAAAAGAGGGAGTTCTTTAAAGGTCCCCAAAATAGACCGCCAGGGAGAGGGGTAGGTTTCCCATCCCAATCTGGATACCAGAAACCCACTTACCCTGACAGGAGTCAGCAGCCCAGAACTGTCCGGTGCTACGAGTGCGGGAGGTTGGACACTACAAGGGGGATGCCCAGTGTCGCAAGAGAGCCCCAGCCCCCACAGGAGGTAAGACCCCCGGGGTGGCCAGTGTAGCGCTTGGGGAGGAGTTGTCCCTAGGTAGGGGAGGTGAGTGGACAGGCTTGACCTTAGTTTCCCTGGGGGATAGGGAGATCATCCCAAGGGTGCAGGTACCCGAGAACACTGCCAAGTATCGGCAGAGGGTCCTGGTGAACGGGGAGGAGGTGGAGGCTCTGAGGGACACAGGTGCCAGTATGACAATGGTGAAACGTCAGCTGGTGTCCCCAGAGCAGGTGATTCCTGAGGAGTTCCACCCGGTTGTGATGGCAGATAATAGCCTGGGTCATTACCCCGTGGCCCAAGTTCCCTTTGAGTGGGGAGGAGTGTCAGGTCTGATGAAGGTTGCGGTGAGCCCTGCCATGCCAGTTGACTGTCTGCTGGGCAACGATTTAGAACATACTGCCTGGAGAGAGGTAGAGTTCAATGCCCATGCTGAGATGTTGGGGTTACCAGGATGGACTTGCGTTATCACGCGGTCCATGGCTGCCCGACCAGGAACTCAGCCCGGGTTGGAGCCTGAAAGAAGGGCCCAGCCCACTGCTGGACGAGGAGATGTCCGGGAGGAAACACCCGGTGAGATGGATGGGGAGCCCGCGGAGGTGACCCCGGAGTCCGCTGCGGTGGTTGGTTTTCCCGTGGGGGACCTGCCGACCCCTGCAGAGTGGCAGGTGGAAGGAGGGCCTACCCGGGAAGAATTTTGCCGGGCACAGAGGGAGTGCCCTACGCTTGTTGGCATACGGCAACAGGCCGACGCCTCAAGCAGCTGGAACAGAGACTGGTAATTACCATGTCTACTGGGAGGATGGTCTCCTCTACAGTGAGCCTAAGGCTCCGGTGCATGGGTCCTCAAGGGCCGTGGTGGTCCCCCAATGCCACCGAGCCTTTCTGCTAGAGTTGGCGCATGAGATACCACTAGCAGGACACCTGGGCCAGGACAAGACGTTTGCGCGCTTGGTCCCACATTTTTACTGGCCCAGGATGCGCGTCACTTCTGACACTTATTGCAAGACCTGCACCACTTGCCAAGCAAGCGGCAAGACAGGGACTAAGGTGAAGGTCCCTCTAGAACCTCTCCCAGTGGTCGATACCCCTTTTGAGCGAGTGGGGATTGACATTGTCGGGCCGTTGGATCCGCCGACTTCAGCTGGGCATAGGTTCATTTTGGTGCTAGTAGACCACGCCACCCGGTACCCAGAGGCAATCCCTCTGAGGACCATCACAGCACCGGTGGTGGCGCGGGCCCTCATGGGGATTTTTACCCGAGTGGGATTCCCCAAGGTCGTGGTGTCAGATAGGGGCACGAATTTCATGTCAGCCTACATGCAGGCCATGTGGAAGGAGTGTGGAGGACCTACCGGTTCTCCACTCCTTACCACCCCCAGACGAACGGGCTCGTGGAGCGCTTCAACAAAACCTTGAAGGGGATGATCAGGAGCCTACCCGAGGACTTGAGAAGAAAGTGGGACGTCCTCTTACCCTGTCTGCTCTTCTCCTACCGAGAGGTGCCGCAGAAGGGGGTCGGTTTCAGCCCCTTTGAGCTGCTCTATGGCCACCCCGTTCGGGGCCCCTCAGTCTTGTCAAAGAGGGGTGGGAGAAGTCTTCCTCGAAGCTTCCCCGTGATGTGGTCAGCTATATGCTGGCGTTCCGCAGCCAAGTGGCCAAGCTGTGGAAGGAGGCCTCGGACAACTTAGAGGCAAGTCAGGCCGTCATGAAGCAATGGTATGACCGGAACGCGCGGACGGTAGAGTTAGACGCTGGACAGAAGGTGTGGGTCATGGAGCCAGGAGAGCTTAGCGCCCTCCAGGACCGATGGACTGGGCCGTTTGAGATCTTAGAACGAAAAGGCCAGACCACGTATGTCGTCGACATGAAGACCCCCGTCAACCCCACAGGGTGCTCCACGTCAACCGCCTGAAGCCACACCAGGAGCGTTCCGAGCTCACTCTCTTGATGATAACGGATGGGAGTGAGGAGGAAGAGAGTGAGCCTCTGCCAGACCTTCTGGCGGTCCACGAGAAGGATGGTTCGGTAGAGGAGTAGTCCTCGCCCCATCCTTGACCCCAGAGCAACAGAGGGACTGCCGCCAGGTTTTGGGGCAGTACACCTCGTTGTTTTCCCTCACGCCTGGAATCACGCACCTGTGTACCCATGATGTGGACACAGGGGACAGTCCGCCAGTGAAGAACAAGTCTTACCGGCTGTCCGATAAGGTCAAGGCTAGTATCCAGAGTGAGGTGGTAAAGATGCTAGAACTGGGGGTGATTGAGCCTTCCAGTAGCCCTTGGGCTAGTCCGGTAGTGTTGGTGCCGAAAGCGGCCCCTCGGGCACCACACCAGAACTCGGTTCTGTGTGGATTATCGTGGACTCAATTCGGTCACCAAGACCGACGCTCACCCGATCCCTCGGGCGGATGAGCTCATTGACCGGCTGGGAGCAGCCCGGTATTTGAGTACCATTGATTTAACATCAGGATATTGGCAGATCGCCATGGCGGAAGGAGCAAGGGAGAAGACTGCGTTCTCCACCCCCGAGGGCCACTTTCAATTCCAGGTGATGCCCTTCGGGTTGAAAAATGCTCCCGCCACTTTCCAGCGGTTGGTGAACCAGGTGCTGTCTGGCCTAGAGGCCTTCTCTGCTGCCTACCTGGATGACATAGCTGTCTTCAGTAGCAGCTGGGAGGACCATCTGCAGCATCTCCAGGAGGTGCTGCAGGCTTTGCAAAGGGCTGGTCTAACCATCAAGGCCAGCAAGTGCCAGATTGGACAGGGATCTGTCGTGTACCTGGGACATCTGGTGGGCGGAGGTAAGGTGCAACCCCTCCAAGCCAAGATTGAGACCATCATGGCCTGGGAGCCCCCAAGACCCAAACAGAGGTCCGAGCTTTCTCGGCCTCACGGGATACTACCGCCGGTTCGTCAAGGGATATGGAACCATCGTGGGCCCATTGACGGAATTGACTTCCAAGAAACAGCCACGCAGAGTAATCTGGACGGCTGCCTGCCAAGATGCCTTTGAGACTCTTAAACGTGCCATGTGCACCGCACCGGTGCTCCGGACCCCCGACTTCGGCCGGGAATTTATCGTGCAGACAGACGCTTCTGAGCATGGCATAGGAGCTGTGCTCTCGCAGCTGAATGACGATGGCCAAGACCAGCCAGTGGCCTTTATCTCCCGACGACTACTCCCCCGGGAACAGCGGTGGAGTACCATCGAGCGGGAAGCCTTTGCTGTGGTTTGGGCGGTGAAGAAGTTGAGGCCATACCTTTTGGTTGTCACTTCTTGGTCCAGACCGACCACAGACCCCTTCGCTGGCTCATGCAGATGAGAGGCGAAAATCCCAAATTGTTGAGATGGTCCATTTCCCTCCAGGGGATGGACTTTCGGGTGGAACATCGACCCGGTGTAGACCACGCCAACGCTGACGGTCTCTCCCGGTTTTTCCGCCTTAGTGAAGAGAACTCCCTAGAGGTTGGGAAGCTCTCCCCTCTTTCGGCTGGGGGGACGTGTGTTAGACCTGTCAGCCCTAGGGTGGTCTTACCCTGTTTTTTCCCTTTCTGCGCCTCATTTTTGCCACCATATTTTTACTGGACCTAGGTCTCCGGGCGCCTTGCCACTGCTGGTCAGTGCTGAGGTGCAGGTGCTCTCTCACCAAAGATGGCTGCCACAGGCCCCTGCTACTGCAGAGGGCCTTCCACACATACACACTAGTCGCCAGAGTCAGGCTGGGACAAGGGATACAGTAGCCATCCCGTCCCCGCCTCTGGGCCCCATAGCTAGGTAGGTGGAAGGTTCCAGAACCTTCCGGGCTGTGGGAGGAGTTACACTTTGCCGCCTTTGGGAGGGTCACCTGACCTAGGGGTATAAGAGGCTTGGAGGGAAAACCTGGAGTTAGTTAGGTTGAGGCACCGCTGAACCTGGGAGAACCTGCGCTGGAGTACAGACTTTAGGGCCTAGGGGGAGACCTACACTACTGCCGCTGACAGGGTCAAGGCCCTGCTGCCGTAAGATAGATGAGGAACGCCCACCACCCACTGATCTTGCCCAGTGTGAGGGGACCCAGGGAACCATCTCCAGCGTGCCAGGAGGCACATCAACCCTCCAAGAATCACCAACTCACAACCCCCCCTGTTCATAAAGAGACTTTGCTGAATCCATGACCTGCAGAACCTAAAGTGAAAACCATTGAGAGGGGATCAGGAGGCGAAGCGCTGCGTCCTAAGCGCTAGGCCTCCACCCCTATCTACCTATACAGACAGCTGGACTGTCCTCCAAGAACCATCCTTACACAGCCCGGTGCATAAGGCTGTCAGCGCGCCTGCGCTGCAACTCCAAGTGAGGAGAGAACTTGACCTCCCCCTCCGTCACTGACCTGGTGACCGGATCGCCGCCGCGGCCGCCGCTGCGTGAAGAGGAGCTGAGGCAGGAAGACCTCTCCCCCGTGCATAACTGTGGTGAGGGCGCCGTCCGCGCCCTCACCGAAACCCCAGAAGTCACCGCCGGGCCCGAGACCCCTGCCGCTGCAAGCGCGGCCAAGAATAACACCGCCGCAGCCCCCGAGGGCTGCGTGAAGTGAGCTGAGGCCTACTGCGGCCTCCAGGCCCGTGGACGCTGTTGCCGAGGGGCCGGGGACGCTGACCGCGTCACAGGTCGCGCCCGAAAAGGCCGCGACGGGATTGGCCCGCCGGAGTCAATCGCCGGAGAAGAAGGAGAGGGGAGGCGTCGCCTGGCAACCAACGAAGGCCGCGACGCGATTGGCCCAGCCGGAGCCAAGCGAGACGACGCCAGAGGGGCTCCACTGCCAACGGGAGCCCCGGAAGAAGAGAAGACCGCGACGCGATTGGCCCAGCCGGAGCCAATCGAGAGGACGTCCACGGGGCTCCACTGCCAACGGGAGCCCCAAGAAGAATCGCCGCCGCGCCAGGATTGGGCGCCGTCAAGAGCCCGCCTCCGCCCAGCACGTCCGGGAGGTAAGGACGAACCTCCTGTGCCTTCGCGGGAAGCCGGAGCCGTCTGCAAGGACTGCCGGCTCCCGCTCAGAGTCCCCACTCTCTCCCCTGACTCCACGGGGGCCGGAGGAGTGGCATACCGGCCCCCAACGACGCAGCAACACAGCGAGAGGCTCCGTAGCCTCGTGAAGTAGAAACAGCGCCGGCCGGAGGGCCGTGAGACTCACGCCGGGCCCCGCCCCCACAACAAAGGGCTGGCCCGGAGAAGAGTCCGCCGTGAGGCCCCGCAGCCAGCCACAACACCGCAGGTGAGCCCAGGAGGCCCCTAGGGCTCGAGGTTAAGCCCCTGGGGGCCGGGGGCCACGCATGAAGAGGGATTAAGGAGGGAGGGGGCCTTTGATAACCTTTGATAATAGGCCAGGCACCTGGTGTAACCCTAGCCTAATATAACCCTCACCTCCCCGGGGAGATAAAGGAGTCCCCCTTTTGGTAGCCCCCAGCTGCTGGACATGTTGAGGGGTTCCCTGTAGGATTCCCTCCCGCCTAGTGTATCATAGGCTGTATAGAGTACCTAGGCCTACTGTATATATGTTGATGTATAAACCGTGTTGCGCCTGTTCTAGGCCCTAGTTGGTAAAGAGCACCCGAATGAGCAGTGGTGCTGTGATTTTAATGCGGCCTTTAGTGGCCAGAATTGTGAAGGGTCTTTTTAAATGAACGCGCACTAGTTACCCGAATGTATAATTTGAATAATTGAATGCCATCTTGATCAATATAAAGGAACCTGATTGTTACTTATACAAGCCTGGTGTGGTGTCCGGTTATTGCGTCGCATTTCTGAGTTAATGTGAGAGTGTGCTGCACAACTGCCTTACACATTGCCTTCGCGTGCCTTTCCCCGCTTTGCGCCATGCTACCATAACGGTCTCGGTAACCCCGTTTCCAACAATAAAGATACACGAAGAAGTTACAAGTAAAGAACTGTCAATCGGATTGGTAATGTCCTGAAACCGTGTGAAAGGACGAAATTATAAACATTTGTTGGAACTGGTTTGAACAAGGAGGGCAATGGGGAGATGTTTGCCACCCCTCCAATGGACCAATTAGCGTGAATCTTGCCCCAAAGATTGAAACATTTCTGTTTAGTAAGCTAGTAATAGGGTATAAGAGGACCTACTCTTAAGTAGGAGGAGCGCTATTCATACATAATTTTTGAGCACTGGACGCTGATGCTGGAGAACCGCTGCTATTTTTTCTATAGGCCATTTTCTTTGAATAATTAAATCTTGTTTTAAATCTGACTGGGAACGAACGGGAACGTTGCGGGAAACCTGTATAGGTGTCCTGTAGAGGAGGCCTGTTTAGCGGGACAGTCAGTCAGTTTTTGGGAGTTTCTATGCTGTGATCCGCAATCTATCTGCTGTGACAAACTTTATTCTTTTCATCAAAAAGGGTATGCATAATTCCTTTAAAGTTTCTTCTTTATAATGATGATAAATGTATTAATTGATTAATAAAATTCAGATATCCTATGCATCTTTAAATCTTTAGATAAACTTTTGTATAAATTAAACTATGAGTCTGTGATTCTTTAGCTCAATGTTAAATGCAAATATTAATAGGTTAAAGTGATTGAGCTGGTCTTAATCACCATCAACTGATTCCTACTAGTTGGTCCATCGACCAATGAGCGGAATACTTTGATGTTTTAGAAGTCGACAGGATTTAGTCTAATTATGTATGATGTTTGAGAAAATATCTTGTCGACTTTAAAAAGGTATCCCGTTCACTTCCAGCAGTCTTTAACTTTTTCTCCTAGGTAAAGGTGGATGAGATCCAGGGAATATTTGAGTGAGTGAATGTATATGAGGTGTTATGGGCCCCACCGTCATATTGGTATAGTTGTTGTGTTTCCAACCTGGATATTATGTCCACAGGAGAGGAAGTTATATTAGTCGCGCTGGATCAATACCATTCGATCAGCAAATTTTGAGAAGTTTATTGTAGCCCTGCAAATTATCTGCCCTTTGATGTTTGCTATGGACCAAACCCACTATGCCAGGTGGATACGGTGGATGCCAGTGTTCATTAAAACGCTTGTCGAACCAAGAGATTCCCCCAGAAATTCTGGTCATCAGGGAAAGGGAAGAAGGGGGTGTAGCTATCCTTTTTTCTAAGCGCTTTTCCGGGGTGGTCCTGGGTTCATTTCTCAAGATTAAAGGTCACCTGTTGGCCCTCTGGGTGCAACTTGGCGCATTTCACTTCACTGTAGCTTCTCTGTACGCCCCAAATGAGCGGCAAAAGGACTTTACTGCTGACTCCCTAGCAAACGTTCTTCATTCCGCAGATTCAGCAATATTGGTGGGCGGAGATTTCAACATAGTAATGGACGCGGAACAGGACCGTTCAGGGCTGAGAACTGAGCATACTGGGGCTCTTTCCCCCCGAGGGATTGGCCTGGCTCGCTGACTGTGGGCTGCATGACGTTTGGCGCTCACTACACCCCGATAATCGAGACTACACTTTTTGCTCCGCAGCGCACAAGACATATGCTCGCCTAGACCACTTTTTAACCGCCCGCTCTGCCGGGGAACGGGTAACTGCCTCCTCCATCGAACCCCGCTCACTATCTGTTCACGCGCTTATCACACTGACCCTACGCACTTCATCGCCCCCCACTCAGACACCACCCTGGTGACTGCGCGAGACGCTGTTACATTCACCTGATACGGTCCAGCAATCAAGAAGACGCTAACAGACTACTTGGCCCTTAATGATACTGGCGAGGTGGCCCTCTCCTCGGTGTGGGAAGCACTAAAACTGGTCGCTTGAGGAGCTCTTATCGTGAAGGCAGCGCATGACAATAAAGCACTAAAGAATAAGAGGCAGGAATTGAAAAGGTCAGTTTTGGAACTGGAATCCATCCATAAACATACCGGGGCCCCTCGAGTTTGGCGTAGGCTAGAAAAGGAGAGATTGCAGCTTAGGTGACTTGGCCAAGACAGGGCCGAATATGCGATGCTACACCTCAAACATAAATTCTTCGTGGGTACCAATAAAGGGGGGCAGATGCTAGCTCATCGACTACACAGCAAGCGGTATGTACACGCGGTCATGTCCATACAACCACACTCGGGCCCGAAGTGTCAGACGCCTCTGGCATTGCAGCGGGGTTCCAGGCGTTTTACGCCAAGTTGTACGCGAGGGACCCCACAATGGTGACAGACCCTCACTTATATGTGCAGACGGCGGCTGTAACACCTCTCCCGCCGGCCGAAACAGAGGCTCTGGATCAACCTATCCGAATAGAAGAAGTGATATCGGCGATCGCTAGGCTGAAACCATTGAAATCGCCGGGACCCAGACGGGTTCAGTGCAGCCTTCTATAAGACGTTCTGTGGGGAACTGGCCCCGTTCCTGACTCGCCTCTTTAGTTCCTCTGCCAACACAGGCACTTTAACTGAGTCAATGCTACAGGCCTCAATCTCAGTAATGCCCAAACCAGGGAAAGACCCCAAGCAATGTAGCTCATACCGCCCCATCTCTCTTCTAACGTGGACGCCGAAAAAGCATTCGACTGAGTGCAC
Source organism: Calotriton arnoldi (assembly GCA_963921515.1). NCBI lineage: Eukaryota > Metazoa > Chordata > Amphibia > Caudata > Salamandridae > Calotriton > Calotriton arnoldi. The sequence continues at coordinate 2,887,312 of CAWUFW010000950.1, read as the reverse complement.
TAGCCTTATCTGTTTGCGACTCTCAGATGCTTCGGAGTGAGCAGGCGGTTCAAGAAGTGGATTAAAAGCATTTATAGCAACCCTCGCACTGTGGTGCGGGTTAATGGGGTGAGTTCCTGCAGGCTCGCTATTGAGTGAGGCACGAGGCAGGGCTGCCCGCTCTCTCCGCTTCTCTTTGCCCTGTACATGGAACGTTTGCGCAGAAACAGAGATAACCCTAAGGAATCAGGTATCCCATTCGGGCCGATCATCACCCGATTAGCCTCTATGCGGATGATATTATCTTCTCCATCACGCTGCCCCTATCCTCGCTCCCAGCCATTGTTTCGGAGCTGAAGGTATTCAGAGTGACATCGGGCTTCCGTGTAAACTCGCAGAAATCGCAAATTTTAAACCTTACCGCAAACCCGGGCACTGAACAAACCCTACGTTCCCAGTTTGACTTTCAGTGGATTGATGCAGACCTCCCCTATCTGGGACTTGTTCTAGCATGGAGTCTCACTGAAACAGCTCAGGCTAACTACTCTAGACTCATGGCCCTAATCCGCATGGACTTAGCTCAATGGCAACGACTGCCTCTCTCGTGGCTGGGCAGAATAGCTGCTGTTAAAATTAATATTCTTCCCCGTGCCCTTTTCATCTTTCAGACACTCCCCCTCACTCCGCCACCTGGCGTGATTTGAAAGCCTCCAAAGAAAGATCGAACACTTTATATGGGGGACAACCAAGCCCAGACTGCAAATGCAGCTTCTGCAACAATCAAAGCAAGAGCGAGGCCTTGCGGTGCCTAACGTCCTGCATTATTATCAGGCGGGCACAGTTGCTCTACCTGGTGGAGTGGAATCGCCCTATGACGGAGAAGCACTGGGTCTTCATGGACCAAACGGTGGTGGGAGCACACATTTGGCGCGAGGCTTGCCTTCCTTGCGCCTACAGGTCATGGGGACTCTACTCGTCCCCTGTAACCAGCCCAAAGCTTAAGGTATGGGATAGGGTGGCGGAGGTTGCGGCGCTCTCATCCTTCCCCTCTCCTATGGCGCCTTTGTTCGTTAACCCAGAGTTCCCCCAGGTATGATGCAGGGTATCGCTAAGCGTTGGGCGGAGGGTGGTTGCAAGCGGATAGGCTGCCTCTTTGACCATGAGGGTCTTATCCCATTTGACCAACTCAAGAGTCACTACTCCTTGCTAGAGAAGGACCATTTTACTCACACGCAGCTGACACACTGGTTGCTTAACACTGAGACACGCCCAAAGGCAGGCAGACCCATATTCCCCTTCGAGAAGTGGTTGTTCCTCAAAACAGACGATAAGAAGCTGATCCCTGAGATCTATTGCCATTTGATGAAAGCACCCCGTAACTATAAGACCCCAGGCCAGATCTGCTGGCAATCGGAACTAGGCCGCACCCTTACAGACAAAGAATGGGAAGACATATTTTATAGGGCACATCACACGGCACACAACTCAGGGCACACTGAAACAGCATACAAAATTAGCTCGTATTGGTACTACACCCCAGCACGCATACAAAAATGGAATGCACAGTGTGACGCCCAGTGCTGGCGAGGCTATGGCAACCCAGGAACCCTGCTGCATCTTTTATGGCACTGTCCAAAGCTTTCTAGATTTTGGGAGATGGTCCTGGAGGACATTGATAGGGCCTTTAAAACTGAGATCATGTGGTTCCCCGCTTACACCCGTCTGGGACTCCCCAATGCACTTATTTAGCCACTTCGCTCCACCAGAGGTTGCACTGCCCCTGAACACCGCACACAGGCTTCTTCTGACCAATTGGGGCACAGACAAAGTCCCGGACCACAGACAATGGCTTCACTTGCTGTGGTCCCTGTTGGGTATGGAAAGGCTGTCAATGGCGACAAGCACCGATCCCTCTTCATACACGAAAATCTGGTCTCCATTCATTTCTATCCTGTCCAAAGAGTTCAGGGAACTGACATGCCCATCTTACCTGCGTATCCTGAGGTTACTGCCCAGCCCACAAGAGGAGTCAGGGGCATAGTGATTTAACTGGCTCTAAATAAACACTAGTCGAGCTAGGTATCCTAAGTCCACTGGATGGCTCTGGTCGGAAGGGGAAAGGGTGGGGGGGGGACGGGAGTGGCTGTTTGTTCTGTCTGGGTAAATTTTCATTTTCTAGATTTGACTGTTACTCCTAGGCATGCATACCGTTTAGTCGCACACAGCAACATCATGCTGAGATCGTTTAGAGACGATACCAAATATGACGTTCACTGCACAAACTAACAAGGCTCTACTGTCTCTTAATCACCTGCCCCCTGTACACGGTTGGCCCATATCAGGTTGTAGGCGGCATGCTGTGTATGACCACTGTGGTACTGCGATAACATTGCCTCTTGGACATGGAATTTGTTTGTTCGCATGCAGTTAAACCTCACGGCCGGCCCGGTTTGGGTTGTAGGCAGCTTGCTGTGTAAGTGTTTATCCATTATGTCTGCCAATAAAAAGAGATTTGATCATAAAATGTTTGTCGAGTTGAAAAAAGAATTCCAGATGTTTATGAAGAATTTTCAAACTGATATTTTGTTGCTTGTAAAAGTGGTAGATCATATTCCTGCATATCTCATGATCAGATGCATGAGCAGTGTACCAAGGATATAAAATCAGACGGTGGGGGAGTTAGTACGCTTAATAATCCTAGGCATTGATGAAATGGATGGAATTCAGTGAAAACTAAAATATCTGTGTTCACTATGAAGACGTCTCTTCCAGCACTCGATTTGTAAATGATGTTAAGGAACTTACACAAGTGTTTTCGCAAGAAAACAGAAATCCTTATGTATGTGGTATTGGCGAAAATCTTATGAATATTGCATCCAACTTAATCATGAGTGATAATGCAAATAAATATGTGAGCATTGCTGACAACGTGGGGAGAACTCAATATGGACCGTTTGTTCAAGAACGCCTGGTACGCTGCAAAAAATCTATTTTTGAACCTGTTCCTAGAAACAAGCAACTTTTATTCCATAGGGTAGTTCCAAAATCAGTGAACCACAAAGTATCCATCTTAAAAAGCGACTGCTCACTTTTCACTAGACTGTATATTGCTTACCAAGATAGAGAAGGAGATTTAAAGAAATTTTTTGCCCATGAGAATCTTGATTATCCCCCATCACTTTCTGAGGGAGGATTGCTAAGAAAAAGGACAAAGTCTGACATCATCTCTTGTTTGGAAAAGCTAAATGGTGCTGTAGATAACATGAATACCATTCCAGACACTGCAAGTTGTGTTATTATGAATGGATCAGCAATAATCCATTTCTTAAAACCAGACAATGTATGCTATTTTCAAGACTACAGCACCTATATATTCCAGCCTTATGTAATGAACATACTTAACAAATCAAAACGAGTAGACATAGTATTTGACTGTTACATAGAGGGGTCTCTAAAAAAGGAAGAAAGAAATAGGCGAGGTTTTGGTACACGCTATTGTGTAAAAGGTTCAACAAATATACCAAAAAACTGGTCACTAATTCTACAAAATGAAGATAAAAATTATTTGTTCCAATTCTTGGCTTCTAACTTTTTGAGTCTTGAGATACCAGAGGGTAAAATTGTAGTACTGACACAGAATGATAACGTGGTGAATATTCCCGAAAATCTGAATGTATCTGAACTCAGACCATGTTACCGAGAAGAAGCTGATACCAGAATACGATTACATGCAAAACATGTTAGTAAAAGTGTCCAGAAGTCTATAACTATATGTACTGTTGATTCCGATGTAGCAGTTATTGCTCTTTATGCATTTAGCAGCTTAAATCTTTCAAATCTGTGTATTGATTTTGGTATTGGGAAACATCAAAGGCTACTGCCTATCCACGAGTATGCTAATAAACTTGGCAAAAGTGTTTGTGATGGTATTTTATTTTTCCATGCATTTGCAGGTTGTGACACTGTATCTGCATTTACAGGTTGTAGCAAGAAAACAGGTTGGGAAACGTGGCAACATTTTCAGGCTGTCAAGGAAACATTTATTGAGCTCTATTATTGCCCACCAGATATTTCAAATACCAGTTTCAGTCAGCTTCAGTGATTTGTAATTAGATTATAAAATAAGAACATTAAAACAGATTCTGTTAACGAGTGTCGAAGAATGATGGTGACCAAACTTAACGGCTCTCTAGAAAATGTGCCACCAAGTGAGCCTGCTTTTAAGAGAGCTATTTTCCAATCGGGTTATGTGTGGTCTTAGTGGTGGAATGTGTATCCTGATATACCTGATCCAGCTCAGTGGGGATGGCAGAGGGAAGATTCTGGATATTAACCTCTGTGGTCACTTTTGTCTGATGCTTCAAAATACTGCAAGGAATTTGTTAAGTGTGGATGTAAAACATTGCGTACCCATGCTTGTAAATGTAAACAATTGTCTTTTCCATGTACTAGTCTTTGTGTTTGTGATGGACAATGCAATGAGGAGGACATGTTTTAGATGATTGACCAAATTGTAACCGTTTAAAAAGACAGTTGACTAAAATAACAATAATCATTAATAACAATATCATTTGTATCTACATTCTTTTCCAATAAAAAATGTTTTAATGTTTAAATGTTACAAAATCGGTTTTTATATTTTAACAAACATTTGGCAAAAATATGCAGGGTGTCATTTAAAATTTTATAATAGACTTTTGGTACATCCTGTATATAGGGCCCAAGTGCCCCTAAAATACTAACAACATAAACTAGACATTTTTTGATGAACCATGGTTTTTGTTTGAAATTTCTGTCTTTAGCCATTCAAAAGTTAAGGGGGGTGATGGAGCAAGGACTCGTAAATGAGACTTGCTCGGAATCAATCTTTTCGTTTTAACTCATTAACGAATTACTAACTATGTGTTTGTAATTAATAATTCGCATTTTAGAAAAGACACGCGGGACAGTGAAGCTTGCATATGTGTTTACTAACCATAACAGTATGAACGAAGGACTAAAACGCATTTTAACAAGGGATCTTTACTGCGCATGGGTCTACTGCATCTACGTAGTATGACGTACTAATGCTTGGAGGGAAAATCTTGCGCCTGCGCAAAAGGCATTAAAATGGCCGCTTGAAAGCTCACATGCATGGCACCTGCTTGGCTGAATAGAAAATAAGTTTTATACTAACGCAAATGCAGAAAAGGGTAATAATAATTAAAGTGGGTTAGAGTAGAGGTTGGTGGTATACAGTGAAACCATTTATTTTTGAGAATAACATTTCTTCTTTTGACTTTATTATTAGTGCGCATTTGGGCCTATCACACTTGTCTGAATTGAGCTGACTGACTTGACCCTGCACATGTGCAGATGAGGAAGGATGAGTAAGGATTTGTCACGCGTCCAAGGCCAGAGAAGATGTGCCCCGGGAACATGAGGGTGAAGAGTTCATATGAAGAAGACTTATTCATGAAGTTGAAACATTTTGTATTAATAAAGTTTGGAGATGTATGGGAAAGGAAATGATTTAATAAAGTTTGAGGGGATGGGTTTAAAAGACAATTGTTCAATGAAAATAAGTGAAATGTAAGCATGGTGTGACGATCATCCCCCCTCGCCTGACCAATCAGAGTTAGTATTTTATGAAATTGAAACATTAATGGGTGGTACATGGTTATGGAAAGGTATAATTGAGGTAGTTTTAGTTAGTTAGTGGAGCAGAAGAAGCTGAGAGAGCAGTCACGGAAGCAGACACGGGGAGAAGTGTCAATGCTGGAAGTCGAGAGCTCGGGATGCTGTTGGTGCTGGGGGTGGTGCTGATGAAGAAACTAAATGCAGAGAACCATCTATTTTAACTTAATTGGGTTAGAAAGAAGATCGCGGAAGAACCACGAGGAGGAAGAGAGTGTCAGAGAGGGGTGCGACGCAGTCGTCGGTGGTGGTGGTCATCTGATTCACCATATCCTGCTGTATTCATGTGTTTCGTTTTTTCCTTACACTTTCCTCCAGACTGTTCCTCAGCCATTAACACTGGATATAAACCTTCTGATACCATAGCTCTCCTCCATTGTTTCATCTGCCCTTCGCGTGACTCATGCAAGTGTCTCGGAAAGATCCTCTATATCTCCCACCTCTGCATCTCTCTCGTTCATATGACTCAGTCTCCCATTCTTCCAAAGCCTCGTATTGAGTTAACCTAGGTCTAGGTTCTAAATCATTCATTTTCAATCTCAAATTCTGAAGAATCCTCCCATTAAACGTACCATCTTTAGGAAATGCTAGCACTCCATCATCCTTCGTATATTCTATCCAGTTTTCTAACCACACGCAAGTATGATATCCTCTTTCCATCATCATAAAAGATGCTGGTGTTTTTGGTGGCGGAATAGGAATTCCTCTCTAGTCAACACAGGCTTATCTTTTATAATGAAATTCTTAATTTTCTTTATAAATGACATTTTTCTTTTCTCTCGATACATCCTTGAGGAACGATGTATAAAATTATATTCTGCAAACCCTTCAAATCTTCTACCTGTACGCCTTGCACTGACAGTCAAATCAAAATTCCGTATACAATCTTTCTCTCTACCAATCCTAACGCGGCTTCTAACTAGCTATCCAATTAAAATCAGGCTCACGCTCGTGATCTGACCAATGCCAGCACTGCCTTTTTCTGACGTCAGTTCTGCTCCTTTCTACTGACCCCTCCTTTACAAGGCTGCTCCTGTCACAGGCCCGCTGTTTCTACCAATTCCAGCGCGGCTTACTGTGGCGTCAGTGTAACTCCAGCAACCGACCCTCCCTTTACAAGGTAATACGAAAACTTATTTCTCAATATTTTCTTTAAAATTCTTTGTTATTAACGACATAAAAACATTCGCTACTCTGTCTGTTCCACTAATTCAAAGGATAGTTTATTTCTTTCCACTGCGAGTAAAACCTTCCGCTTACTCTTCATATAAGCTCCAGAGAACCTGCTACACCTCCGGTGTCACCCGTTTTGGGAAATTTGAGACCAAAGTTTCACCAGCGAACTCCTTTTGCTGTCAATCTAGCTTGGAAGAACCTGCTACTCCTTCAGGGTTACCCTTTCTAGGTAATATAACGCTTAAAGTTTCACTAGCGAACTCTTTGCTATCGATCACTCTTACTTACCAGTATATTGATGACCTATTGGTGGCATCAAAAACACGAGAAGATTGTGTCACAGACACAATTGCATTACTGAACCATTTGGCTGAAGGAGGACACAAGGTGTCTCCAGAAAAGTTACAGTTCTGTCAACAAGAAGTTAGATATTTAGGGCATAAAATAGAAAGAGGAGTTAGAAAGGTGACACCGGAAAGAATAAAAATAATCAAAGAAATGCAATTGCCACAGACTCAGAGAGAAATGAGAATGTTCCTGGGAGTGGTTGGGTACTGTAGGCAATGGATTAATGGTTTTTCTATGTTAGCGAAACCATTAATATAAATGACCAGGAAAAGAGCAAAAGATCCGATTGATTGGAATGATGACTGCATAGAGGCATTTGTGAAACTGCGAAATTGTTTGTGTGAGGCACCTGCTTTGGGCATGCCTGATTATTCAAAAGACTTTGCATTATTTTGTTGTGAGAGAGAAAATTGTGCACTTTCAGTCTTAACACAGAGACATGGATTGAGTCGACGACCAGTGGCATATTTTTCAGCTACATTGGATCCAGTGGCTTCAGCATTACCTGGCTGCTTAAAAGCAGTAGCTTCTACTTGTATGAGTCTGGAGCAGAGTGAGTCGATAGTGATGGTGTGTGCATCCACAATGCTGAAATGGTCAGATGCATTACCTCTTGTATTGATGGGTCTCAGAAGTATTCCAGACAGAAAAACAGGAATGAGCCCACATGAAGTTCTCATGGGAAGAGCAATGAGACAGGCATTTATTCCTGGAAATAAATTAATGAATATAACTGATGATCTGGTATTGGACTATTGCAAAGTATTGGCTGAAATGGTGCGTTCTGTCTCTCGCCAGGTTGGAGAAGACGCTGTTGAAAGACAGCCAGAACAAGCACATGATTTGAATCCTGGAGATTGGGTGCTAGTGAAGAAACACGCAAGAAAGTCGTGCCTAGCACCAAGGTGGGATAAACCGCGTCAAGTCATACTAGTCACTACCACAGCAGTGAAGTGTGCAGGTTTGCCCAATTGGATTCATGCCAGTCATACCAGAAGAGTTCCGAGCCCATCAGAACAACAAGAGCAACCACTGACTGAACAGGGTGAAGCGTCAGAAGTTGTAAGCTGTGAAATTGAAGAATCTAGAGTGATAGATTCTGAAAGACAACCATATGACGAACAGCCAGGTACAAGTCAGGAAGAGTGGATACCAGTGATTGAAATAATTGATGATGCTATTGAAACAAGAAAAAGAACAGAACTGACAAGACAGGAAAGTAGACAGGAAGAGACAGGGAAAGAAGAACACACTCAGGTGGAAATAGAAAAGACTTTCAGGAACCTGAGGAGGGACTATTAGAAGAACACGTTCAGGCAGAAGAAGAAAAGTTTGAAATAAGACCTGAACAGGATCAGATAGAGTTAGAAGAACAAGTTCAGGCAGAAAAAGATCAATATGAAGTAAGACCTGAACAGGGTCAGATAGAATTAGAAGAACAAGCTCAGGAAAAAGAAGAACAAAGTATGATAAGACCTGAGCAGGAGGTAGCAAAAGAAGGTTCAAGCACAGAAAACAGAGAACAAGAACAGATTGTGCCTAGATTAAATTAAATTAAAAGAACTTTGAGAGGAGATAAAGAAGGTGAAGTGCAGTACAAATCAAAAGAATAAGAAAGGGAGACAATTGGCCTACTGGAGTAAAGAAATTAAGATATAATTTGAGAAAATCAGAAAAGAAACCAGAACAAGTAATTGAAATCACAAGTCAAACACGATCTAAACAAACCTTAGAGAAAATAACTCTAAGAAGTCCAAGGTTAAGAATTTTAAACAGAAGATACAAGGCTCCTGAATGGACCTATGTCATACTTGAAGAATTTGAATCCCTAGTTCTGAGTGATGAAACAGAAGAAGGTCATGTTGCACAGATTGATGAAAGCAAACTGAGGCCTCCTTAAGAACGAAAGAAAGTCATATTGACAAAGAAAGGATAAGAGAAAAGAGATTTTCTCAGAAGTAAAATGGCAGCAATTGAAGTTACCGAAAGACCAAAATATGGATTGAAAAGAAAATGTTTTAGATTTTGTTTTTGTAGTATTTTATTAGTAGCATTGGTATGGTTATTCCTAACAGTAGGAGTACCTTTGTTGATGAAAACAAGTGACAAGAATAATACAGAAACTAATGTTAAGGTAGATAAAATAAAAGGAACTAAAACAGAAATAGGGGTAGAAGATGAAGCAAATTATCATAATGAATCAGACTATAATACGTCCTCTAATGTATTTATTAAATTGTTATTTCAATATGTTAGTACTATGGATATTAGTAACTGCTATGTGTGTATGAAGTTACCCTCATCAGTATCAGAAGGGGTGACGTATCACCATATACCTTTAACATATGGTGTGTCATATAGTATTTTATCAAGTTTATTTTATGCTACAGGGAGACTTCAATATTTTTATTCAGACGTAGATATAGTATTTTCTGATTTACCTATTAGAAAGAATATGAATCCAGTAGTTAGTAGTAAAAATACACAGTTTATGGGTGAATTTTTCTTAACAATGAGTTCAATAGACTTAGTTCAGGCACATAAAGATAATCTAACATGTACATTGAGAAAAGAAGAAAAAGATTTTTTGGATTTAGTAGAAGAAAGGAGACAAGATTTAATAAAGAAAGCGACTGAACAGAAACCCCATGTACCTCCATGGGCTGGAAAAGAGGGAATCTATGCAAATGACAAGGCTCATGCTGCGATGTCCCTGGATTTTGTGAAAAGGGGAAAATTCTGCCTCCATAGATTAAAGACAGATTATAACAATAATTACATTGGTTCCAGTGAATGTGAACACAACTTCCTAATTTTAGGAGGGTGGGGACTAAAAGGGGGAACTGATCCTGTATTTCCAGGAGTTTATTATGTTTGCGGGAACAATGCATATTATAGGATACCTGCAAGATGGTACGGGAGCTGTTACTTTGGAATAGTTTTTCCAAAAATTTACCATGTGGACAGAATCAGTGGAACCAATGGAAATTCTAATGGACTAACACGTAAACGAAGAGCTAGTATTTCTGAAATTGTAGGGGATATTTTTAGTCAATTGATACCCTCAGTTGGAGTCATTCTTAATTCACAGAAAATGTGTAAGTTATCAACCATAGTTGATCGTCTTTCTACAGATACTGCAGGAGGATTCTTAATGATTAACACAGAGATGGTTGCAATCAGGTCTATGGTTTTACAGAACCGTCTTGCTCTTGACATATTATTAGCAAAGGAAGGTGGAGTTTGTGGCCTGTTGAAAATTCAACATTGTTGCACTTACATTCCAGACAAGAGTAGGGAAATTAAAGGATATATTGAAAACATTACAAGAATGCATAAAGACTTGACCCAACTGGAGGTTGACAGTGTATGGGGAAGACTAACAAAAAGTATAACAACAATAGGGAAATGGTTTGCTGATTTTGGGAAAAGTTTCCTAGGTCAAATAATAATACCATTAGTCATGATAATAACGGTAGTGATGATAATAATGATTACATATAAGTGTTGTAGAAAAGGACGGAGAGGAAAAATAGATTTTGAAAGAGAAGGAAAGGGAAAGAAACGAAAAAGAAAATATGATGAAATACAGTTGGAAGAAATGAAAGGCAAATTATACAAGAAAATGAAGGATTTAGAAGGAAACGAGTTGATTGATGGAAAATTGAGAGGAGAAATAGAGAATTGAGATGTGCTAAAGTTGGTATCTGGGATGGGTTGGGTAATTTTGTGATGGCTTAAAATGCCATCAGAGAGGGGATTGATGGAGCAAGGACTCGTAAATGAGACTTGCTCGGAAGCAATCCTTTCATTTTAACTCATTAACGAATTACTAACTATGTGTTTGTAATTAATAATTCGCATTTTAGAAAAGACACGCGGGACAGTGAAGCTTGCATATGTGTTTACTAACCATAACAACATGAACGAAGGACTAAAACGCATTTTAACAAGGGTTCTTTACTGCGCATGCGTCTACTGCATCTACGTAGTATGACGTACTAATGCTTGGAGGGAAAATCTTGCGCCTTCGCAAAAGGCATTAAAATGGCCGCTTGAAAGCTCACATGCATGGCACCTGCTTGGCTGAATAGAAAATAAGTTTTATACTAACGCAAATGCAGAAAAGGGTAATAATAATTAAAGTGGGTTAGAGTAGAGGTTGGTGGCATACAGTGAAACCATTTATTTTTGAGAATAACATTTCTTCTTTTTACTTTATTATTAGTGCGCATTTGGGCCTATCACACTTGTCTGAATTGAGCTGACGGACTTGAGCCTGCACATGCGCAGATGAGGAAGGATGAGTAAGGATTTGTCACACGTCCAAGGCCAGAGAAGATGTGCCCCGGGAACATGAGGGTGAAGAGTTCATATGAAGAAGACTTATTCATGAAGTTGAAACATTTTGTATTAATAAAGTTTGGAGATATATGGGAAAGGAAATGATTTTATAAAGTTTGAGGGCATGGGTTTAAAAGACAATGGTTCAATGAAAATAAGTGAAATGTAAGCATGGTGTGACGATCATCCCCCCTCGCCTGACCAATCAGAGTTAGTATTTTATGAAATTGAAACATTAATGGGTGGTACATGGTTATGGAAAGGTATAATTGAGGTAGTTTTAGTTAGTTAGTGGAGCAGAAGAAGCTGAGAGAGCAGTCACGGAAGCAGACACGGGGAGAAATGTCAATGCTGGAAGTCGAGAGCTCGGGATGCTGTTGGTGCTGGGGGTGGTGCTGATGAAGAAACTGAATGCAGAGAACCATCTATTTTAACTTAATTGGGTTAGAAAGAAGATCGCAGAAGAACCACGAGAAGGAAGAGAGTGTCAGAGAGGGGTGCGACGCAGTCGTCGGTATTCAGAGAGGTGAAGTATCCTGTCCTGATTCCTGTCCTGAAGTCTTTGTCTCCTGATCTATCCTGGGGGACCCTTAGCAGCCCTTTGGCCAGGGGTTGGTCATCACACCATTCTTGGTAACTATAAATTCATCGTATTGATAGATGTTCTTCTCTCTCTGTCCTCTCCTTTCCTGTGCATAGTTATTGTGTGAGTCTGAAATATTTTGCTTATCGATTATTGATTGAGTTGACACTCTTGCGAATGAGGGTGTTTGTACTGAAACTTTGAGATGCAATTAATTTAGATAAAGATTTTAAAACTTCCCGAGTCTGTGATTATTTTATTTCAAAGAATGTTTAATAAGTTAAGTTAATTATCACCATCAACTAGTTCCAACTAATGGTCCATCGACCAGAGGAAAGAACTTTTTGATCAGTGAAAGGTTTAGTTAGAACAGAAATATAACTATTCTTGAAAACATGAAATCTATAAACTACAAGCTCCAGCGGTCTACTTGATATTAGTGAAAAAGGTTATATGGGCCCAGGTGAGTATATGGTAGTGGAGTATCAGTTGTTAGTACACCGTTGGATCAGGGGTAAGCAGGTTATGTGGAACACCCTGTATATCTATGATATAGCTACATACTTATCATGGTGTAGGTGTACTATGAGTCAATTGAATTGCAACATTTTCGAAATCCTTGGCTAAAAACCATTACAATTATGTGCTGGAAGACTAATATTACATTTATGATAATTTACTGGCCCTTGCAGCGGCCATTTTATAATATGACATCTGTCTTTCTTTACACTCCCAAATAAAAGAAATTCAGCACTCCCAAACAAAGGCACTCCTACATAAAGCAAGAAAACACCTGGAAAGGGGTCGGTCACAGCACTCACCAAATGAGGCACATCAAGAGACAGTTTTCAGAATAAAGTTAGAGGTTTTATGAGTGCAAAACTCTCTAACAGAAAGGCTTTCCCAGATGTCAAATGAAAACAGGTGAAACAACATGCAATATACACACATATATATATATATATTTTTTTGGGATCCATATATAATGACTTTTCAGGCTACATTAGAAAACATCTTTGTTCTATTTGACATAGAAGCCATTGGTTTACATATAGGCTCCAACCAACACTTTAGCACTTTTTCGACCCGTAAAGGCATTCTTTTAGTGACCCTCAGCATTATGCAGAGAGTTCTTCTTCCCTTTCTGGGTACACAGTAGAGTATTCATGCCATTATTGTATAGAATCAACTATTAATGTATTAATATAATTGAATAAGGCATTTTAACTGTATATATATATATATATGAATTGGACAGTAGTTGTTGGTACCTACATGTTTTATACATTTTTTATATCTATATGTATAGGCAATGTTCGATTGTTCTATTTTTTCATTTTTCCTTGTCCACATTTGCATTCATATTTATTTTTTCTTTTAAAATGAAATATTATGGCAATACAATCATTCTAATAATGTGTTTACATGATCAGAGAAATTTGTAAGTATTTGTCAAATATGATTGCTTATTCGGAGTGCTGCTTGTGATACTATCTATGTATAGTGTGTTTACTATTTTCACTGTGCCGATAGGCAGTCACATAGTGTATGATGTATAAAGGTGGTTCACGTAGTTACTCTCGTTATGTAAACAAGCCCAGGAGGTGGGCGAAACGCGTCATCTTGCCGTGTACAGCATAGACTAATAAACCAACAGCACGAAACTGGTGTCCGTGTCCCGTCTTCAGCCGTATGCTGTGGGAAACTTGTTGAAGATATATATATATATATATTTTTTTTTTCCCACAAAGATGCGATGCACTCAATTCCAGTTTGAAAGCTTTATTTTCTCAGCTGAACTGGCACACCAACGCGTTTCAGCCCTTCGAGGCCTTTGTCACGGTTAGTGAGTCCCTTTTTACTTTCACTATTTATACCAAAACACGTATTGCCTTCAATGCGGCATTGTGGGAAACGTAGTGCTTATGCTTCTCATACACGATTATTTACAATATTTACAATTGTTACAGGTTTTCAGTTTCTGCAAGTGACAATTTAAATTGCATTAATCAATCAAAGAAAATAAGGTTTCATTTTTAAAAAACATTTTCTGTATAGTACATTAAATGCCATCTCTCTGTTCTTTTTGGAGTATATTCCTCATGATGTTTTTAAGGTAGTTTCCTATTTCTTACTGTATCTAAACAACATTAACCTTCCTATATTGGATTAGTTCCCTGTTTTCAATTTTTTCAGTTTTTGATTTTACATGCAACTGTCTATTATAGGTCAATAATGTCAATCCAGATGTATGAATAACTCTTCGTCATTATTGATCCCATACGGGGTCTTCGTTCTTAGTCTAATAATGTATCTAGATTCCGTTTGGCGCAGTCTCCTGATTCTGTCACCGCCCCTTTCATTGCTTTGTATGGCATGAATTCCAAAAAACCGCATTGCTCTCCAGTCACTGTTCTGGCATGCCATCATGTGTTTTGCTGTTGCATAGGAAGTGTCCGACATTTACTTACCCTCCGAGGAGACTCCCGTTCAGCTGGCGTCCTCCGACCCCAGATCCTGGCGCTCACACTCGGGGATAGCTTGTCAAAACCTTCGTGGTGCTGCAAACCTCATGGGTGCCGCTGTTTCCTTCAATGTTTGGCAGCAATTGGATTCTTCATCCAGCGCGCTCTGTCGACTGAGACGGAACTGCTCAAAAGACAATGATGCAAAAGAAAAAATAATGGAAACATCGCAAAGCCTAAGATCACGAGGATATAATGAAACCACACTACGAAAAGGTAGACAAAAAATACAAAAAAAGACACGGATGGAAACTCTGATCACCAAAAAAGAAAAAGTAACATTAGGAACAGATCAAAATGAACCACCAAGATGTATTCTGACCTACAGTAAAGAAAGTGGACTAATTGCGAAAAATATTCAAAAATATTGGCATCTAATAGCCAACGATCCAGATATAGGCTCCATACTTGGATCACGTCCAATGATCACATACAGAAAAACTAAATCAATAAAGGATCTAATCGTACAGAGTCATTTCCAACAGGAAATACCGACAAATTGGCTATGCCAACAACAAAAGGGCTTTGTAAAATGTAACACATGTAAGGCATGTAAAATTGGAGAAAACCGGAAAACAATACAAGACTTCCACGGAAAAACAATTGAGATCAAACAAAACATCATGTGCTCAACAAAATTTGTGATTTACATCATTGAGTGCAAATGTGGCATGCATTACATAGGAAGCACGATATGTATGCTCAAGAAAAGAATATTGGAACACATACGTGCAGTCAAAAACAAGGACACTTCCTATGCAACAGCAAAACACATGATGGCATGCCAGAACCTTTGACTGGAGAGCAATGCGGTTTTTTGGAATTCATGCCATACAAAGCAATGAAAGGGGCGGTGACAGAATCAGGAGACTGCGCCAAACGGAATCTAGATACATTATTAGACTAAGAACGAAGACCCCGTATGGGATCAATAATGACGAAGAGTTATTCATACATCTGGATTGACATTATTGCCCTATAATAGACTGTTGCATGTAAAATCAAAAACTGAAAAATTGAAAACAGGGAACTAATCCAATATAGGAAGGTTAATGTTGTTTAGATACACTAAGAAATAGGAAACTACCTTAAAAACATCATGAGGAATATACTCCGAAAAGAACAGAGAGATGGCATTTAATGTACTATACAGAGAATGTTTTTAAAAATGAAACCTTATTTTCTTTGATTGATTAATGCAATTTAAATTGTCACTTGCAGAAACTGAAAACCTGTACCAATTGTAAATATTGTAAATAATCGTGTAAGAGAAGCATAAGCACTACGTTTCCCACAATGCAGCATTGAAGGCAATATGTGTTTTGGTATAAATAGTGAAAGTAAAAAGGGACTCACTAACCGTGACAAAGGCCTCGATGGGCTGAAACGAGTTGGTGTGCCAGTTCAGCTGAGAAAATAAAGCTTTCAAACTGGAATTGAGTGCATCGCATCTTTGTGTGAAAAATTAATGAATGGGCTTGGATTCAGCCCCCTTGCGATTGCATCCGTCGACAGAGCGCGCTGGATGAAGAATCCAATTGCTGCCAAACATATATATATATATATATATACATTTTTGAAGTATTCTCGCGCTGCCAGAGCGTAAGAAAAGGTCGCACTCAGGGTTTCAAAATTGGAGTAAAGTATTTATTGACTTGACGCGTTTCGACAGCACGGTCTTTGTCAAAGACCGTGCTGTCGAAACGCGTCAAGTCAATAAATACTTTACTCCAATCTTGAAACCCTGAGTGCGACCTTTTCTTACGCTCTGGCAGCGCAGAATACTTCAAAAATTACAGCGGGTCCAGCGCCCGCCGGTCAGCACCAACCCCATCAGGTGGAAGCAATCGGAAGTAAGGCTGGACTGTTCTTGCAATATATATATACATATATATATATATATATATATATATATATATATATACATTCAATAATAATAATACTGGACATCCACTGCAGGAATAGGAAATAAACCCTGCCAAAGGAAAGCATGGCAACGTATAAAATATATACACAGACTGCATCAGATGATTATGACACACATATATATGAATGCCAATAAACAAGAACCACTGAATACCTGAATGTGCACAGACACACTTACACATCGCAATACCAATAATCAGAAAAAATACCTCACCGGCTGCAATAGCTTCATCGTAGCCCAGACAAGACTGAAGCCTCCTAAATGGCAATCCTGGGGCCAAGAGACTTCTCAAGCCGGGAAATGCAACACTGAGTGGACGCGTCCGTCCCTCAGGAAGAGAACCCAGTTTTTCCAAGTCAAGAGACCCCAGTTTAATAATATTCTCAATGCAATAGAAGTTTCCAAGAAGACCTCTTCCGCAACAAGGAAGCTTACCAGACTTGGTCAATCTCCCACAAGTATTCCAAAGGCACAGGATTTCTCACATATTCTTCTGCGCACCCACACTACATGTTTCCCTTATCTTGCACCGGTTTGAGAAAGTACAAAACATTTCAAAAAGTACAAAAACACCCTTCAAAGAGGAAAACAATCTTAAACGCGAATAACCTGATTAACCGTGAGTAACCTGGGGGCCTGCTTGTGTGCAAAACTCAGGAGTCATAATTCAAGATGGCATGAGGGCATGTCAAAGCCAATAGTAAAAACATCATAAAACTTCTCAATGTACAACATAATGCACATTTGGGCACCATTGCCTATAACACTACACTCCGAGACAGAGACGTACATTCCACACATTTCTCTCTCTCATCCTTTCAAACGCAAATACCACACGTTCTGTTTCAGGCAAGGCTGGTTTGAAACACTCCTACTCTGCAGCTTTAAGGAGACACAAAATGAAATCTCAAGTCCATGCAACTGCACAAAGAATGATGTTGTAAATTCAAAATAGAGTGAATTAAAACACATAGAGTCAATTAAAACAATGGTAGTCAAAAGTCATCACGTGGTCCCAATACATGGGAGTGCCTGTAGCACTACAGACATCACACGCCTAGAATGGGGGGGGTCAGATTTTTGGGGCCTTTATAAAAAATCATTGTTCATATGACTATCCAACACTGTGCCAAGTGCCATATTAGTATCACATTTTGCACAATTCTGGTGGTTTTTGACTCTAAGCTACCTTACTGCAAGGCAAGTTTGTATTGGAATTTGACAGAACTCACTTTGCTTCCTTGGAACATGACAAATCCCCAGACATATATCAGGCAGAATACCTTGGAAAAACCGTATTGGATCTTCTAGGAAATCTAATACACACACAGAATGAAATAGCGCAGCCTTCCAAAATTAATACACACAAATTTATGCCCTGACATCCCAGGCTGCCCCAGAGATCCTGGACAGGTTTTTGACTGGTGTTTCCCTTCCCCTAGGTGTCCTGTCAACTTAGACATGAACTGGCAGCTCCACTCTCTAAATAGGAAATAAGGCAAGCAATACGCTTTCTAGCCAAAGGTAAAACGTCAGGGTCTGACAGTTTGCCTACAGACTTCTATACTACCTATGAATCACTATTAGTGCCGCAACTACTTACATTATATAATGCGCCAAAGACAAACGGGCTCCTCCCTGCTTCAAACTAAAGAAGGAGTGGTTATGTCTATACCTCAATACTGAAGCCAGGCAGGGACTTTATGGCAATGGCGTCTTATAGACCATTGTCCATCTTACAAACTGATTATAAAATACTAAGTAAATTACTAGCAGATCGTCTTCTCCCATTGTTGCCGACTTGATCCACACAGACCAAAGTGGAGTAATTTCATCTTGAATTACATACCTAAATCTACTATGACTATACCAAATCATGGAAAAAGACTCTCTACGGTGGTCTCACTCAGCCTGTATAGCAATACACATAGAACAAGCTTTTGATACCCTACACTGGGATTATATTTATGCACTACTGAGACACTATGGACTAACCCTAGTTTAATTGGCTGGATCAAACTAATATATATCGCACCCGGGCGTCTTATCTGTGAGGCTTGCACCAATGCAAGAGGAACCAGACAGGGATGCCTCCTTCCCCCATTCTTTTTTCCTTTGTCCATGAAGCTGGTAGTGGCGAAACTGCGGGCCTGGGCGACGACTTGGGGATTCCACTGAATGGCAAGACCCACATAGTCTCACTTTATACAGACGACACGTTGTTCTATATACAAGATGCTCGAGCTAGTCTGGCAGAAATAGTTTAAATCCTCACCCACTTCAAAGAGGGTTCGGGGTCAACAGTAAACAACACCAAATAATGCGTTTTCCAGTATGCCAATCTCAAATTATTCTTGGTGAGGAATCCCTACGATGAAAGGCAGATACTTTTAAGTATTTGAGCATTATTATCTATCATACAGAAAAGGACACAATAGAGGGTATTCTGCATAGAGCCATAAGAACTCTGCATTCCCCGGTGTCCTTCTGAACCATGTCGCCGTTGTCTGTTGCAGGATGCATAGCGCTATCTACAATGGTGATATTCCCCGTCTCCTATATTACTTTGTCAATCTCCCCTACGTCTCACCACTGAGCCGTTTTAAAGAACTCAATACCTTATTAGGGAACTTTATTTTGAACTTGGGCAGACGGAGAGTAGCTCTTGGGAAATTCAAACTATCAACTAACAGAGGTGGATTGGGAGCCCCGACGTCTGGAACTATTACTTAGCATTGCAGCAGCAGTGGGTGATGTTCTGGCTGTCTGATAAGCACCTGGGCGAAACAGGACCCTCAGATAAACAGATTGCTGAAGAAACTATACAGGCACAGTGTTTATCCTTCCCCTTCTATTTGCCACAGCTTTGAATTGTTTGAAGCGTGCACTAGCCTGCTCAGCGGTTCCTTATGCCCCGGTGATTGCACTACCCTCACTGCTTCTTGGGAGCGATTGTACTCTCCCTCAGTACAACCCTCAGGCTAAAATCTGAGTCTGAAGACTGCGCTTTCACACAGATACATTACCCTTCCAAAAGACAAAGTGGAGTGGCTGGATGATAGAGACTGTGGCCGCCATCATCCCTGCCACCGCATCCCTGTACCCATAAGGCTGCATTGATATGGGACTCCACAAGGGCGAGCAGCACGTCAAGAAAACCTATGAAAACTGCGCATAGTGGAGGCAATGCATTGAAGCCAGATCTGGACCCTCTTCGTCTGATTGGGGGGGGGGGGGGCTTTTGTTCTTTTGTTGATGTAATTGACATTTCATTTTTATGTTGGCCATGGGTGCGAATCTGAACAGGGTAAATGTACTGAATGGTATTATCATGCTCTATCAATACACTTTTAAAAGTATTAACATAAAGATTTAAAAAAGAGAGAGACCTTGACAAATCCCTCCAGAGGCAAATCGGATGAGGTTGAGGGTGAGTGTTGAAGTCCTGATACGGTCCACATAGATCCGTTGGTGCTGGAACCTCTGTAGCATACAGTTGCTCAAGGGTGTAATTTGCTCTGGGTCCGTGTGTCCAACCTCGCCTTGCCACCATCTCTCATCAGGGATCTGAGCCTTGTCTAACCTCTGTCTTGCTAAACATTTTGACCTGCTCCCACTTTTGTGTGATGCGGAGTGATGACCGCACAACTGAGTCTGTCACTGCTCTTTTTGCACTGACTCCCGTCCTTCTCTGCTGGGCTAACAGGCTCTGTGACAGCAAATCTATCTTTCCAGGTGGCAAATGACTGGGCTGCTGAACCTGAAGCTCTCTCTGCACAGAGAGTCAGCTGAAGACAGGAATGGGGCTCCAACCTCCATGGGCTCCCTTTGAGGAGACGATTTCCCATAGTTGAAAGGATCTCTGCTCAAGTGGAGATTGTTTAAGGAGAGAATGGAAGGCAAGCATTCTCTCATGTGTGCCATAGGGGATACAAGATCAACTCTAGAGGTTTTGGCTCATTCATTGCCAGCCTGGCAGCTTCTGCCTGGCCGTTAACAGCCTCCTGTAATGACACAAGAGCTTAACTCATAGAAGTAGGCATCAGGAGGGCCCAAGCCTGAACAATGAGCTGCGGGCTCGAGGTCTGGTTCGAGGTACAAGCTTGGAAGGGCTACTGGCCGCATTGTCACAAACCTCTACATTACTGTGAGATGGAGCTAAGTTCAGCACTGTTCTCAGTGGCCCAACTCTGCTTAACCTATGAGTATGAGGCCCTTGAGCTGCAGACGTGTGGACAGGCTCCTTATGGCTCTTGCGCAAATTCCTGCAACAGAGCAAGGCCCAGTGATGTGGCACATAGGATAGGAGGCCATTGCATGACATCCCATTTCATAACGGATATATGGGGACAAGCACTAAAATGCGTTACTCTAGCCTGTTATGTGTGACATTGAGCAAGCCTGCTATGAGAGCAGATACATTATCCTAGGGGGTGTGTTGAATTGGTTTCTCAATTGACAGGATCATCAAGAGATTCGTCCAAGAGATAATAAGATCGGTGTTGGGCTTAGGCTTATATGCTTTATTATGGGAAGGCAACTCTTATAAAATACTTGATCTCTCCCTGGATCAATCCTGTTTGTCCCTCACCACCACTCTCCTGCATTGAGGACCATTCTAAATATAATAGGACACTATTCCCTGATTGACCACTGGCACCACAGGCATCCGTTTTGAGAGCTTTTACGCTCTACTCGTCGGTCCAATGCATGATGTTGCGCATTAACTACTAGTTACTATCCCTGAAGTTTGCATGTGACTGACAGAAGTATCCCTCCTTCCCATTCTCAAATCAAGGTTGTTCTGTACATTCCAACAACAGCTACTTCTCTATGACGACTCTGGTTTTCCCTCTGAGGAGCTCCTTGATGCCGTGTTTGAAACTGAGGTGCAAATGGATATCATTGATCATTTCAATTTAATGTTCCCAAATCCCGCAACATCTGGGAGGCAACATGTACAAAAGAAGGATCTGTATTGGCAAGCATTCTGTGGTGTTAAAACTGATCCGATTCTGACTAGACTGGACAAAGGGGGATCTTCAAGATCTAGAAACCTTTTGTGTCATATCTGCTTGATCTAAATGTGAGTCTACTTGAGTTTATGGATGAGACTGACCAGGAAGTCTAACAAAAAGCAGACATTGACAGAAAATATTTTCTTCAATGCTTCTGGTGCTGCAGCAAAAGTGTCCCCTGCTCAAGAACACTGTAGTTAGTAACTCTGACAGATGATGTATATCCAACTGATGTACAGACTTGCTACGCACTTGCCCAGGGATGACCCCTCCCGAAAAGAATCAAGATGTAAGACTGAAATCATTTGTGTAATTAATGTGAACATAACATTTTAACCTTCGATAATAAATCTAAATGTGAAGAACTGTAAATTAATTCTATTGAGGAGACATCTTGCTAAACGGTTCTCCTAGCCACAAAAAAATATTAAAATTATAAACAGCATGTCTGTCCTCAAGACCAAGTGGTTGCAGTGTGTTCAACTTATTTATCCAAAAGATTTCTCTGCAGTTTTTGGTTGGTGGTAGACACATTTGGTGGCACGCGGGCACTCAGATGTGCAGTTTGTTGCATGACATCTTTTTCACGATTCACCACTGTCATTCTTTTTTTATTTGTTTATAAGACAATTTTGTTCTAAGGTATGGGTTTCAGACACATTGTTGAGAGCGCACAGCATGACAGTGGCCATTAACTAAGAGGCTGTCTTGAATGAGTTTCCTTGACTGATGCTGTGTTTGAAACTGAGGTGCAAGTAGAGATCATTGATCATTTTCAATTTAATGTTCCCAATCCTGCAACATCTGGGAGGCAACATGTACAAAAGAAGGGTATGTTTCAGTAAGAATTATGTGGTGTTAAAACAGATTCATCCAAACTAGATGAGATAGAGGTGGATCTTGAAGATCTAGAAATCTGCCATGTCATATCTGCTTGATCTGAATGTGAGCCTATTTGAGTTTATGGATGAGACTGACCAGAAAGGCTATCAAAACGTTGTTTCTGAATAGCACTCCTGAATAAAACTTTATTTAATCCAAATAGAAGTAGACATTGACAGAAAATCTTTTCCTCAAAGTTTCGGGTGCTGCAGCAGAAGCGTCCCCTGCTCAAGAACACTGTAGTTAGGAGGAATTTTGACGGATGCAGTATGTCCAACTGATGTACAGACTTGCTGCGCACTCACCCGGGGATGGCCAAAAAGAATCCAGATATAAGACGGAAATCCTTCTTCAATAGTTTGAATTTAATGTAATTAATGTGAACATAAAATGTTACTCTTCGATAATAAAACCAAAAGTGAAGTGAAAAACTCTGCTAATATTGCAAGACCTCTTCAATATGATTTTTCTACCACTGCACAAATATAACTCCCTGCATTGTGGTTTTGGTTAAATTTTTTTTTTTTTTTTTTAAATCAAATACGTAGTAAACAACGCAGTAGCTTAAATGACAATTTGACCTCTTGCGGGACGAAGCTATAGCAAGCTTGAAGCCCATGATGAAGTCGGGAATATAAAATGATGTCTTTTAAACGGGTTGCAGGCACACCACTCTACAAATACCAGGTCTCTTTGTAGTCCTTAATTCATTTCTTCTTTTTTATACTGTGCTTTCAGTTAGTACAGCAAACAAGTGTTTCATCAGAATGGGCGTTAACCGATGACTGTCAGGGCGAGGGAAAACTTATACAAATACCCAGCTAAGCACCCACGAGACCTGTGACTAGAATGGAATTTACTTGTATTGATTGTTATAAGGCCAGAGTAGAGTGTGCACCAACCTTTCCCTAGCCTGACCACCTGTCTCATGAATCCACATTCTTCTTGTGTTAAAGACATAAATGTGCTCTAAAAGAACACATATCACGTATATTTAGCAGCTTCAGTTGGGCCACTTGTGTGCAGGCCTTGGGATCTGACATAAGGAGAACTGTGGGTTGTTAATCAATGAGAGTTCAGATGAATACAGTAAAACATGTCTGTAATGTATGTCCTAGCAGATCACTGCTTCCATGTCCAAATTATACAGGCTAATAAGTATCATGAACATTTGGTATAGTTATGGGGGAGTGCAGTATCCTACTCAGAGAATATAGAGCTGCAGTGTCTTTATCGACCATAAAATGGCAAAGGTAGGAAATGAGACAAAGCCAGTAGTAGGCAAAGTGTACCTGCGCCACATGAAAATAAAGTTCAGAATCAGGCACTGAAAACCACCTTTACTATAGGGTAGTATATCTCCCAGTCACTGCAGGCTTTTTTTAAATTAATCTAAAACTGTAACAGGAGTGATTTTAGTGTATTAAAGAGCGCATGGGTCAGCATTCGTTTCAGGAGCACTATATTTTTTTTCATAATTGCCATTAGGCCTGGGCGGAAGACTACGCTACGCTCGCGTAGTTTGCGCAACTACGCGCTACATGAATTGCACATAGCACAGTGCAAAAACGCGTAGCGGGCATTTTTTGCTTGCTCGCGGTCCTCAACGTCAAGTTGGCGACCGCGAGCGAGCAAAATGACAGCCCGGCGAGACTTTTGTCCTCATTCGCGATCAGCAACATCAAGTTGCCGATCGCGAGCGTGGAAAATAAACCTCCTGGCGAGATTCTCAACGCGGGGAGGTCAGGTTTCTCATTGCGAGTGGTCGCGTATCCGCTCGCGATGAGAAACTACCAGTCCGCGTTGAGAAAACTGCCGCTCGAGTACAAATCTACTCGAGCGGCAGAAAACGACCGCTTGCACTGTGCAAGATGCCGTTTGCAATGATTGCACAGTGCGGACAAGCATCCGGCACTGTGCAATCATTGCGAACAGCATTTCCTACCGCACTACGCAGTTCGCGTAGTGCTACGCGTAGCTCGCGAAGTGCACTTCGCGTAGCTACGCGTAGCGCTACTACGCGAACTACGCCCAGGGTTAATTACCATACATCCTGCTATCAGGAGAGGGAGCGTGATTCATAATTATTTTTTATGATGATCTTCCTATCTCGTTATACCAAAACGTCTAGAAAGTGAATAGAGTTGTCTCACCATGAGATCAGGAAATCTAAGATGTATTTACGTGTGCCTCTTGTAAGGAGAAAGAGCACTAAATTGATCCAGTTTATATTAAGCCTTGAGTAGCATCTAAAACATATTATTTCACAGATTCATGGAGAAAGGTTTGTAGCCTGATCTTTGATGTTTAAAGGGATATAATCTGCATATAAAGAAAGGAGTCTCCAGTCAAGGAAAGGCTGACCTATTTGGAGATGAGGCTCCTGCCAGAAGCTGGCCAACGGTTCATGCGCTATTCTGGATAGCAGAGGGAACAAGGGACTCCCTCTCCGGTACTTCTGTGATAAGCCTCAAGTTGATCTAGTTATCCCTGACATGTGCAATGTGAATTCTATAGGGAATGAAGATGCAGCTTACTAGGCCTTCTCTCACCACTAAATTGCACAGATTTGCAAAGAGGAAGTTCTATTCAGGGGAGCCAAATGCCTTCTTTACATTGAGGAAGACATCACCTGCTGCCAACCCAAGACATAGTTGATGTAATAAAATAAAGAGTGTCTGGGGATTATGGGACATAGAATGACACAAAATATAACCTGCTTGATCAGTGAGCACAATCCCAGGCAGGAGCAATAAATAGTCTGTTAACTATAATTTTAGTAAATATTTTACTATCCATATTAAGTAGTTATAGCGGCCTATATGACTTGCATCTCGAGCAACTTTATCAGGCTTCATTAATATTGTGATAATTGCTTCCCACAGAGTGGGGAGTAACAGATCCTGTACCCTAAATTCTTTAAACAGGGACAATAGTCTATATATTTTTGTTAAAAATCTACTTGGGGCCCTCAATTCCAGGTTTACATCCACCAGGCATGTCTTTGACCAATGTCTTAATTTCCATTAACAAGATAGATTAAATGGGCACTTCTCAATCTGAATTTTCCATCTAAACCAATGACATTGTTTTTTTTATAGAATGTGTTTATTTTTTCCAGTTTTACATTTGTTGAATACATATCAAGTGTTATGTTACTCAACCTTTACAAACATGCAACAAACTTTATAGCCATTCCACCCTTCCCCAGTGCGGTTTCCAATAATACATTCCCATTTTCTTAAGGCCCCCAATGGTACAATTTGTGTGCTGTATATGGTCAGAATAGGAGGTTCCTTCGTTCCTAATCTCGAGACTTTTTATGGGCAGGCACATCCTTGCTAATCAGAGCCTGATGTCCCTGAATCCTGCCCTCTCAGAATGCTTTAAACTCCTCTATGGACTCCCTCCATGTCGCCAAATCTTCCTCTGCATGTTCATCTACCCTACACTCTCGTAGCCTGACCTCTTCTGCCACAGCCAATTCTTTTACATCTTTACCCCATCTTTGTAGGTTGGGTCCCCCAGTGCCCATCCAAGACAATATGACATTGTTGATATAGCGGAGCATGATGGCTTGTGATTTAGAGAATATGTAGGAGTATAGATCCTCCTGAAAGAAATAAACTATTCAAGATGCCAAATTTATTGTAGGCCCATCCCTCCTTCTCTCTTTTCAAGACCTACAATCTCAGTAACAGTGCAGGGATGTTCCAATAGTCTAACAAGGTTTCTTTCATTCTCCTTACACCCTCACTGGTGTTTATTTGCCCAAGAATGTTACTTCCTGGTCAGTAACTCTGACGGACGCTGTATATCCAACTAATGTGCAGAATAAGTTCATTTAAGAGACTAGAATTTTCTGTCTATTTACTATTCATGCAACAAAACAATTCCATGCTCCATTCCAATGCATTTCAGGCATCCATGTGCCTTTCGTCAGGGAAAAGGAGCTGAAAATGAATAGAGTGAACATCAGTCAAGGAAACTCATTCAAGACAGCCTCTTAGTTAATGGCCACTGTCATGCTGTGCGCTCTCAACAATGTGTCTGAAACCCATACCTTAGAACAAAATTGTCTTATAAACAAATAAAAAAAGAATGACAGTGGTGAATCGTGAAAAAGATGTCATGCAACGAACTGCACATCTGAGTGCCCGCGTGCCACCAAATGTGTCACCAACCAAAAACTGCAGAGAAATCTTTTGGATAAAAAGGTTGAACGCACTGCAACCACTTGGTCTTAAGGACAAACATGCTGTTTATAATTTTAATATTTTTTTGTGGCTAGGAGAACCGTTTAGCAAGAAGTCTCTTCAATAGAATTAATTTACAGTTCTTCACATTAATTACACAAATGATTTCAGTCTTACATCTTGATTCTTTTCCGGAGGGGTCATCCCTGGGCAAGTGCGCAGCAAGTCTGTACATCAGTTGGATATACATCATCTGTCAGAGTTACTAACTACAGTGTTCTTGAGCAGGGGACACTTTTGCTGCAGCACCAGAAGCATTGAAGAAAATATTTTCTGTCAATGTCTGCTTTTTGATAGACTTCCTGGTCAGTCTCATCCATAAACTCAAGTAGACTCACATTCAGATCAAGCAGATATGACACAGGAGGTTTCTAGATCTTGAAGATCCCCCTCTGTCCGATCTAGTCAGAATCGGATCAGTTTTAACACCACAGAATGCTTGCCAATACAGATCCTTCTTTTGTACATGTTGACTCCCAGATGTTGCGGGATTTGGGAACATTAAATTGAAATGATCAATGATATCCACTTGCACCTCAGTTTCTTCCTCTCTCACCCGGATCAGTCCAACGCCTCGTTCGAGCACAGACTCGTTAAT